>CATLKA010000002.1:0-601993 GCA_949987735.1 Leucophora obtusa
TTTCTTAACAAAATATTATAGAAATTTAAAATAAGAGCTAAAATAAACAAATCGTGAAAAAATAAAGTTAAAAATAAATAAAAGAATAAAATAAATAAAAAATATTTTTAAAAATATGCCGCGAATTTTGTTTTTATTTCGGTATCAGTCAAGTTTTTTAAAAGCAATAGTGAAAATAACGGATCAGAAAATACTTAGAAAATTAATTCATTTACTTTTGTTCATTATTGTAACTAATTTAGTAATATGCCTTTGGTTGACCGGTCACGGGATAGGTCCTTGGAGGGCAATTGACTCCTCATTCCCCGTAGGGTATAAAAAAAATCGGTAGATTGCATCTAGCCGGAAGAATTTACCAAATTTTTTCTCTTCCTAGCTACTTCTAGCAACTTTTTTGTTAGGTACATAACTTTTCTTAAACTGGACTTTTTTTGATTTCTAAATGTTATTAAAAAGATATTTCTCTTTTGAAACCTAGCATAGTAACATGCAAGTGTGGCTACTCAAATTAGATGAAATTTTCTCACGATTCCAAAATGCTATTTTTTATCCATAAAACATGGGCCCCCTTTTAAGGGGCTAACCAAAATGATGAGATTTTGTTTTATGGTAAAATGGTACTCAAATGTTAGGAAATATTCCACGACATCAAAAATAATTTTTTTTTTCATAATCTATAATCCCATTCAAAATTTGGACATTAAAAAATTTGGAAAATGGCTCAATTTGCTAACTTTAAAAAAAAAAAACAAAATTGTATTATAATTTTTCAATTTAAATTTATTTGTATCAATATTATGTACAATGTTTCTTAGAATATTTATATACAAAGAGTTTACATTTTTCATCTTAATAATAATCTTAGTTTAAAAATTTATATACACATTTACAAAAATTTGGAGGCAAAAATTTATTAAAAACCTATTTGATTCCCATTTTAATAAAAACTTAACCTAAAAACTTACTAACTACCTAAGCTGATGCTAAATCATTAATCTGGGGATATTCGGAGTTTGTACATCGGAGAAAAAAATCCCTTGGAAATTCTTTTTATTTTGCTTTCCACTAATTCTATATCTGCGAGAGCATGAAGTCGGAGGGTAGAGAAGATTATAAATCAGCTTTAAATTATTTTTAATTCTCGCGCAATATCTAATTATATCCAATTTGATATTGTTTAAGATCTGCTGTAATATCTAGCTGATCTAATTAGATCTCAAAATTTGGTGTATCCAATCATATCGTACTAGATCCCATTGTACATATGGGGATAAACTAAGATCAAGTTATATCTCAAAATTGGGAGGTCCAATGATATCTTTGGGGATAAACCTAGATCTAATTTGATCCGAAAAATGGCGGATCCAGCTATATATTTGCGGATAAACTTAGATCTAATTTGATCCGAAAAATGGCGGATCGAATTAGATCCAGCTATATATTTGTGGATAAACTTAAATCTAATTTGATCTGAATTTTGGCAGAACGAATTAGATCCAGCAATATATTTGTGGATAAACTTAGATCTAATTTGATCCGAAAAAGTGGCAGATCGAATTGGATCCAGCAATATATTTGGGGATAAACTTAGATCTAATTTGATCCAAAAAATGGCACATCGAATTAGATCCAGCAATATATTTGGGGATAAACTTAGATCTAATTTGATCCGAAAAATGTTACATTTTATTTGATACCATTAGACAAAAAAAAAATTACATTAAATTGTACATTCTATTGAAATTACTTCTGGATTATCATTATGTCACACCCAATTTTATATAATTAGATAAACTCGTTTTTCGGATCGTATTTCATTACATTAGATCCAAGGTGGATCTAAATTACTGCAGTACGATCCATTATTTTTCGGATAAATTTTTTTTATTTTTTTGCAATATCAATTTCATTTTATAAAATTATAATTTTTTTTCTATACATTTTTTTAAAAAATTATATTTTTTTTATTAAATTGAATTTTTTTAATAAATTAATTTTATTTACATCTTTTTGACGCTCTACTCCATTTCCAATTCTATCAATTGTTTTTAAGATTTATCAATTGTGTTTCAGAAATAATCAATTGTATTTCAGAACTTATCAATTATTTTTTCAGATTTATGAATTGTTTTTCAGAACTACTCAATTGAATTTCAGTTTTATCAATTGCATTTGAGAAATCATCAATTGTATTTCCGAAATTCATAACTGTATTTCAGAAATTATCAAACTGGATTTCAGAAATAATCAATTGTATTTCAGAAATTATGAAATGTATTTATTTATAATCATATATGGCATAATATAAAGAAAAATTTTGGAAAAAGACGTCATATATAATTATATAGGGATATACATAACGACATGTCTAATTATATATTGTAATGCCACATATGATTATAAATAATTTTTTTTACTCGGGTATATAAATTAAATTGTCTTAAAGCTATAAGGAGTGAGATCATAAAAATGTTAACACGCATAAAGTTGAATCAAAAACAAACCACTGAATTTTAAGACTTCAAACCAAATTTTTATTAAATGAAATTTAATACAAAATCAAACAAAAAAGCCGCATGGAATTCTAACCACTACGAGCAAAGTTATCCACTTTTTCCGGAAACCCTCCCATTAAGGCTTTTATGGTAGTTTCTGTCACCTTTTTAGAGCACGTGGTCCATCTACATTTGAAATCTTGCATGTCCTGGGAGACCTTTTTTGTGCCCTTTAATTCTCTTTTAACAAGAGCCCAATATCTCTCCACTGGCCTGAGCTCCGGGCAGTTTGGTGGATTTGCCTCTCTTGGTACAAAAACCACATTATTACCATTATACCACTCCAGCGACTTCTTGCTATAGTGACAAGATGCTAAATCGGGCCAATAGTAAGTGGATACATTGTGCTGACTCAAAAATGGAAGAAGTCTCTTCTGAAAACACTCCTTGATATGAATTTCGCTGTTTATAGAGCCAGATGTCACAAATGACTGGCTTCTTTGGCCGCAGCTACATATGGCTTGCCATACTAGGAGTTTTTAAGGGAATTTCGTTTGCTTTTTCGACCTAAATTTTTCCGCAACATTTTCTCGAATATCGGAAACATAAAATTCTTGACGAGGGAGCTGCGAAAAATCAGCCAGGACATAAGTTTCGTCGTCCATTACACAACAGTTGTATTTTTGTATAAAATTTGATTTCAATTTTCGAGCTCTGGTTTTGGCCTCCAAATTTTTAAAAGCGTTTCTATCGGGAACTTTTTGAACTTTGTAGGACTTTAAGTAGTCCTGCCTTACGTTTCACTTTACGTACAAAAAAGTCCGAGCATTAGGCTAACCGAGCTGTTTTTCTGCCATATGTGTTAGGAGCTCTCTTAAGGATGCTTTTAACTTTATATGCCTTACTAATGTTACGATAACCAGTCGTTGTTCCTGTTCCGGTTTCCTTTCAATTGTTAGGTGTTCCAGATATCTTTTTACCACTTTTGAAAATGTTTGGCGGCATACATTAGTCTCTTTTGCAATTTTTTGTATGTCCATGTTTGGTTTTGTTGAAAATATTTAATTATTTTTGAATGCACTTTTCTTTCATCGTCCATTGTGTAAAAAATTACAAATTAAAACTCATGATGTAAATTAACTGACATATTTTGAAAATGTAAATTGCCGAAAAAAAAATATGAGAAGCTTTAAATCAAAGTTATAGGCAAAAATGTGTGTTAACATTTTTATGATCTCACTCCTTATTCAAAATTAATTAGTACACCATTGCAGAAAATATAACGTTATCCTTGCAATTTTTCATAAAATATGACTTTTTTGCATTTTGTTTACTAACTTTTGAAATGATATTAAAATTTTTTAATTTATTGAAAACTGGACTTCACATAGAAAATGGTTTTTGGGAGAATAAAAATTTATCAGTGTAATAATTCTATAATACTGTAAGATAAACTGAAAATTTTTTTGAAAAAAAATATTTCCATTGGAAAATTTTTAATCAGCTATATCGCACAAACCATTCCTCTGTTTGAAGTTTAGACTTCATATACGTAATTATCGGCAAAATATTTAAGAGATTTGATGTATCCCGTTCCATTATATTAAATTGGATATTTTTTTATTTGAAATTTTAAGTTTTGTTCACCTATAACCGTACACCCAGAAGCAGGGTTGGCAGGCAATACCGCTAAAATACCGTTATCGATTCAAAACCCTTTCAACTGACTACCGTTACCACTAAAATACCGTAACCGAAATACCCGGAATACCGTTATCCTTAAAATACCGTTACCGAAATAACTGAAATACCGTTATCCTTAAAATACCGATACCGAAATAAATGAAATATCAATACCCTTTAAATACCGTTACCGAAACAAATGAAATATTGTTATCCCTAAAATACCGTTACCGTTATTTTTAGTTTTCTGCTTTCGGTAATTTTACGTGGTTATTGGGTATTTTTGTACATTAAGTTAATAAATTGGTTCTGTTTTTAATCTCGTTTGTTTTTTGTAAACAAAATTACGGGATGCATCGAAATAACTGACTACCGTTACCCTTAATATACCGTTACCGATATAACTGAAATACCGTTAACCTTAAAATAGCGTTACCGAAATAACCCAAATATCGTTATCTCTAAAATACCGTTACCGAAATAACTCAAATACGGTTATCCTTAAAATACCGATACCGAAATAAATGAAATAGCGTTACCCTTAAAATACCGTTACCGAAAAACCTAAAATATCGTTACCCTAACGATGACCGCATTCGTTTCGGTTACCATTCATGCCCAGAAGTCAATCGCATGTTTCGGTTGTGTTAGCCGAATTTTTCAGTTGTGGCAACAGAAAACCAATTGAGACAAGACTAATTTGACTGTGACAACGGAAGTTGTATGAAGAATAATTTGGTAGCCGCAAACGAAAAATTCATTTGATGCTACTGAACCATTCGATTGACAACAAATGGGGTTGTCAGCACCAAATCTATTTTCTGGGTGCAATTTTATCGAAATTTAGCGACCTAAAGATGAAAACTTTTTTAAGTTTTTTTTTGATTCCATAAACTTCTAAAAGGTAGTAACATTGATGGGGCCTTGAGAGCTGGAAAATTCGAACGCTTTGCAATTTGAAGAACCCTAGTGAACACCCAGTCAAAAACCTCACCGCACGTCCCTGCCTCCAGCAGATATGAAGTAAGGAATTATTATCTTGTTATTAGTTTTTTAGGAATATTGGAGGAATAAAATGAATTAAATATAAACCATTTTTCTCTGCTTATCATTGGTTACTTAGTACTTTTAAGCCATCCGCCGTAAATTTTCCTAAGCATTTTCAAGCGTACCTCGGTACACTCAAAGGGTATAAAAGGCCGAATATCACAGAAGTCGTGATCAGTTGGTTGCGGAACGAGTGAACAAGACAGTTAATAATATCCTCTTCTCCTCTAGATCCTGTACTGGAAGCGTGCCGTCCTAGGTAGCTTCTACATCCCGGAATATCCTGCAACATCTTTGGAGGTCCTTGCAATTATCCTTGAAGGTCCTTGCAAATATCCTGGATGGTCCTGGCAATTATCCTTGAATATCCTGGAAGGTCTTTGCAATTATCCTTAAAGGTCCTTGCAGTTATCCTTGAAGGTCCTTGCGAATATTCTGGAAGGTCCTTGCAATTATCCTTGAAGGTCCTTACAAATATCCTGGAAGGTCCTCGCAATTATCCTTGAATGACCTTACGAAGATCCTGGAAGGTCCTCACAAATATCCTGGACGGTTCTTACGAATATCCCGGAAGGTCCTTACGGATATGCTTAGAGGTTATTTTGCCACAGAGAAGGCGTGCCGTCCCCGGTCGCTGACCTCACCCAAACACAGTTCAACAGAGGAAGCGTGCCGTCCCCGGTCGCTGTCCTCACCCAAGCATCGCTCAACAGAGGAAACGTGCCGTCCCTGGTCGTTGTCCTCCTTCAATGGAAGTCCAACAGAGGAAGCGTGCCGTCCCCGGTCGCTGTCCTCACCCAAGCATCGCTCAACAGAAGAAACGTGCCGCCCCGGTCGTTGTCCTCCTTAAACCGAAGTCCAACAGAGGAAGCGTGCCGTACCCGGCCGCTGTCCTCACCCAAGCATCGCTCAACAGAGGAAACGTGCCGTCCCCGGTCGTTGTCCTCCTTAAATCGAAGTCAAACAGAGGAAGCGTGCCGTTCCCGGTCGTTGTCCTCCTTAAATCGAAGTCCAATAGAGGAAGCGTGCCGTTCCCGGTCGTTGGCCTCCTTAAATCGAAGTCCAACAGAGGAAGCGTGCCGTCCCCGGCCGCTGTCCTCACCCAAGCATCGCCCAACAGAGGAAACGTGCCGTCCCCGGTCGTTGTCCTCCTGAAACCGAAGTCCCACAGAGGGAGCGTGCCGTCCCCGGTCGCTGTCCTTGGAAAGTCCCGCGTGTGATCCGCATCGGAACCTCTCTATCTATTCTCTCTTTCTCTAATTCCTTTGGTGTGTCTAATATTAATATTTAGATTTAGTTTTGATAATAAATGAATTAAGTTTTATAACGTCTTAATTCAGGACTTTTTCTCTAGGTCACTGGATCAAAGAAATTTCTGTGACGAACCCTACCCCCGTGAGCTTATCCCAGCAACCGGAGGAAACTGGTCGTTACAATTAGTAGCCTAAAAAGTCACCAAAAAATTTAAAATTTTCGAAGTTTTTTTCGATTTATTTTTAAATGCAAATAAAAATCGAGACTTTTCAACAGTCACATAAGTAGACGAATATCAAAATATTAACCCACTCAAAGGCGAATGGCACTGATGATGGCTTTGTAGCGAAAGCCGAAAATGCGCATTCTGCCATGCTGGTCTTATCGAATTCTTTAAAAAAAAAAAAATTTTTATTCTTTGTAATTTACTTGTAAAAATTGTATCATTTTTCTTTGATTTGAAACTAATTTAAACAGAAAGTGATATTAATTTATGATCTAGAGTCAAACTAAAATAACATTCATTTACTTAAATAACAGATCAACTAAAACATTTCCCCCATTCATGATAATAATTTTACTTATTAAAACTACCAGTATTGAATTTATAGCTTAAAATCTGTATTTTCAATACTTAAAATTAAAAATATGCCATGTTTTTACTTGATTTTATATGTTTTTAACATAATTTTTAATACCGGTACGTACCGATAACGGTATACCGTTACCGAAACACTCTTAAATACCGTTACCTAAACAAACGAAATCTGATACCGTTACCGTTACCCTTACCGTTATTCGTTTCGGTAACCAACCTTGATTTTGATTATAAAAAAATTAAAGTTTGTGGAGAAATGTAGTTAAAAGATCAAAATTCCAATTTTAATTGAAAATTTTTTAAATAAAAATAAACGCCCTTACTATTTGCATTTTCCAAATGTATATTTTTGTTGACTATAGTTAAAATTTTGGGTGGCAGCATGCTTTGACCTAGTTTATTTTTGGAGCATTCTGATTGATTAATTTATTTTCAACCAATTAAAATATTTGAAAATGTAAATATTTCTTTAGGATTTTCATACACAAAATGAACATAGCCGTTTAAATATAAAGTCGACTTTAAAAGTAAAATACTGTTTGATAGTAAAGCACCGTAAGTTGTTCGGATTTCACGTGAAAAAATTGTTATACTCCTCCATATAAAAAAATGAGTAGAGATTGTTTTCACGCAAATTTAATGTACAAGACTATTATATTTCTTGGGGAAAAATCACATTTTTTGTATATTGTGTTTGTGTCTTTGATATAAAATTGAAAAATTGTTCATTTTAATAATTTAAATTAAAATTTGAGTAAAATTAAAGTTTGAGTAAATTTTTTTTTTTTTATTCGAAAGTTTTTTTTTTGTTTCAATTTTCAAAACACTGCACACATAACACACACGTTCTTTGTTTATTTAATTTCTCTTTAATTTAATTTTCTTTCCTTTTAAATTCAAAGCAATTTTGTTTTGTTCCAACACCATACACGATTCGAACCAACGACCTTTGGTTTAGAAGTTCATCGCCTTACCCCTTGAGCCAAACTATATTGATACAAATAGTGTTTACGTGCAAAGTGCATCGAACGCACCTATTGTTGGCTTAACGAAACAATCTCGTGCTCTTTGGCATTTACTCGTAGCCTTAGCAGTGATGGTATTTGAGAATTTTCGTTTGGTGCCTCAATGATGCCAAAAAAGTGCCAGAAAAGCTTAAAAAGTGCCAAAAAAAAAAAAATTAAGCAACATTTAATGTTTCAAAAAAATATGTTCAGCTTTTATTTCAAATATTTATACATTTAGTTAATTTAACCCTTAAATGCATGGTGTAGCCATACCAGTTTCTTAATAAAAAAACGCCACTTGATGCATAAAACTCAATTTTTGGGCATTGGGGCCCTTTCTGCACAAAGTGCTCTTATAAACTATAACTCAAATTTTTTAAACAGTTATAGGAAAAATCATGGTTTTGCTTCGTATGTTTGTGAACAATCTAAAACACGCGTTTTTTTTACAAAAAGTGCAATATTCAAAAATGTTTGTTTAAATATTTAAAGTGGTATTCTGGCAATAAAATTAATTTTGGCAACAATAAATGTATAATTAATATTTCATATATTTTTTTTTTGTTTCTTTTTTTTTTCATACACGTTAAAATAATTACAATTTAGCTATTTGGGAATTTTTTTGGTATTCTTCTTGAAATGTACACGCCTTTAGAAATCATATATAAAAAAATGGTTAAAATTGTAGAGATCATGCATTTAAGGGTTAAGTAAAAAGACAAAAAAAAAAAAAAAAGGCGGGCAACTTATCTAAAAAGTAACCAGAGTTTAACATTACCTACCACAAATATTTTCATATAAAAATGCCATTCTTAACTATAGTAAAGCACTAAAATTCCGTTATTTTAAGATAAGTTAGCAGGTCCAACACTTTCAAAAAATTTTACAATTAAAATTGACAATACAATAGAATCAATTAAAGTTTTTCTAATTTTATCCCCGTTGCTTTTATTTTTAAATATCAAAATAATGATTAAATTGTCCCCGAAGAACTGGAAGGTGATCCAGAAAATTGTGGATATTTTTAGTGTAGCATTTGTTTTTTAATTTTGCTACCCCTTCTTAATAGGCGTGGCTTTTAATGAAAAACCAGCGATATCGACCTTTTATCAAATTATATAGAAATTTTCGTAAAAAGTGCCAAAATTCTATGGAGAGTGCCAAGGTGCCATTGAACATTCAATAGTGCCACAAATGGCACTTTTGTGCCACTTTTACCAACAGTGAGCCTTAGAGCTCTTGTTTTGTTAAGCCAACAATTTAATACTCTTGTATCAACCCGAGCGTAAGGTACGTTTCAACCCCCGTTTTTGTTTATTAAATAAACAAGCTATTTTTATAACGTTTATAGAAAAAATTCTAACCCGCATTTTTAATTATTTTCCATAATTTTCGGAAATTATTTTACGAGAAAAACATTGGTCCTTCGAACCGGATAATTTAGAACCCGAAATCGTAAAATAATTTCTCCGAAAATTATTTTATTTTCAGAAAATTAACCCGAATTTTCTTGGATTCGCTGCTGAGGATTAAGTATAAACCCCAATAAAATTATTACCCCATAAAACCCCCTTAAAATAAAGGTACGTAATTTAGAATTAAATAGTGTTCAAATTAAGTGTAACAATATAAAATATAAATATATACAGTGAACCCGCATTAAAATAAAATAAATCCTACCAACAAATTAAGTGCAAAAAAAAAAGAACGCTTTCCATTTGTTTATTTATGTGTTTGCTTTTATTTAAAAGAACAATAAGAGAAAAAACCTTAGATTTCGTTCTTTTAACTCTTAAAATTCAAAGCCGTTTTTGTGTTTGTTTAATTCTCTTTTTTTTTTTTTTAATTGCAAAATAAGTGTTTACCCCCCCGTAAGTGCATACAAATTGAAAGAAATTAAAGAGAATAGTGATCATAACATTTACTCGTTGTTTTTTCTATTAAACAAACGGACGGACAAACCGACAATAAGTTATTAATTTATTTTTTATTTTTTCCCGTGAAAATAAATTAAATTAAATCAAATAACTCGTGTGATAAAGTGAATAAAAGAATAAAACATTTTAATAAAATATACTCCAATTGTTCATACGTTTGTTGTGAGTACAAGTGGTTCTTTTTTTGTATTGTTTTTTGTTGGTAGTTTACTTTGTTTATATTGTTACACACATTACATTAGTGTTGCACCATTTGAATCGAACGAATAATCGGATAAAAAGTGTTATTTTGTGAAAAGTGCTAGAAAATCGAATTTTTTCCCGTGATTCATAGTGAAACAAAAAAACACAATCGATTATTTTGAATTATTATTCGATTATTTCTCGTTAATTTGAATTTTTCGTTTTTTGAAGAAAATTAATTTACCCGTGACGAGTACCCGAAGTGATTTATTGCAACACTATTGTAAATTGAGCTTTTTGAAACCTTTTTTTGCAATCAAATAATATTACACTGAGCGAAATATTTGTTTTGAATTAATTTAAAGTTGAGATTTAGAATAAAAACCGAAAATTTACCCGAGTTTTTCAAATTTTTTAACGAATAATCGCTTATCAGTGTAAAATTGTTTAAGTATTATTGAATATTTTTATATATTTTGATACATTTTTGCGCGTTTGATAAATTTTTCCGATTTTTATCGACTTTTAGCGAAAGTTTTTAAATTTATTTGAAATTCATAAATTTTTACCCATTTTTTAATTTTTTTTGTGAAATTTTACCCCAATTTTGAGAATTTTTCTTCCATTTCTTCATTATTTTTGAAGATTTAATTCGATCTTCATAAATTTTTACCCGTTTTTGGAAATAATTTTGAAAATTTACCCTGATTTTTAAATTTTTCATCCGTTGTTTTGATTTTTTTGAGGATTTAGCTTGATCTTTATATCTCTTACCCATTTTTCTTCGAAAAAAAGAGTGATTTATATCCACGAATATGTCTGATATTTCCGAATTAGTGAGAAATTGTGACCGTTTGAATGATTTTGAATCATTTATAACCGCTCTCCCTCCTGCGGATCATAAAATCGGTTCACTAAGCGCCCATGAGAAAGAATTGAATCGTTTATGGGAATCTATTCGGGCATCTTACGATTCTTTACACCTTGAATCTGATCCGAACAAAAAGATGCTTAAGGAAATAAAACATAGGTATATGTCTTCGTACACTACCTATACTCGCGGTGTTTCCTTTGTTACCGAAATCTTAGAGCGTTTAAGGGCAGAAAAGGCCAGAGAGTTAAACCCGCTTCCCGCCTCTACCATTAATCTTCCGCCTTGTAAAATGGATTCATTTGATGGCACTTATACAAGTTGGCCTACGTTTCGTGATTTGTTTACGGCTATGTACATTAATACCCGTATAAGCCCCGTTGAAAAGTTACTTCATCTTCGTAGTTTGGTAAAAGACGAGGCTTATAGTGTCATAAGCAAGTGCCCCTTGACTAATGAGGGGTTCGATCTTGCTTGGAAGAATCTAATGGACAGATATGAGAACAAAAAGAGTCTCATAAATGCTCAAATGGGAATTCTTTTCAGTATTCCTTCAATAGAGCGGGAAACTGGCACTAATATTAAAAGGTTGCAACGCACCATAAATGATATAATTTCAAATCTTTCTTTATTGAAAGTTACCCCGGAAATGTTATACAATGTTATTTTTGTGTACGTTTGTTCCATTAAATTACCGGAACACACTTTAAGTCTTTGGGAAGAATCTGTGAAACGTAATCCCGATTTACCCGAATGGGATGAAATGGATAAATTTTTATCCTCTCGGTATCGAACACTTGAATCCGTGACCGATATAAGGCGTTCACAGTTAAACCCCACACAGAATCAATCTCGGAACTCGATTCCCGTTAACCCGAGGAAATCTTTGAATGATTCGAAGAGAATAAATACTTTTGTGGCTAGGACAAACACGATCCAAACCGTGAGTAGATGTGCTCTTTGCCAAGAACGACATCCACTTAGATTGTGTCCAACATTTTTGGGACAAAATGTTGATCAGCGATTATCAACAGTAAAACGACTAAAGTGTTGTACTAATTGCCTTGCTACCTCCCATGAATTTAAGGCTTGTAAGAGCATTCACGTTTGCTTTTTGTGTAAGCAAAAGCATCACTCGCTACTTCACAGAGGAAATCAAAATGTCCCGCATAACTCTTCTGATACTACTGGAAACTCGAATATATCTCCCCATAATCCCGCTCAGGTCTCATTAAATCCCGATGATGGACCGTCTACGTCTACAGGCATAAGATCTTATCAGACTTATACTGCCCAGGTAGATTGTGCCCCGAATTCTACCGTGCTTTTAGGAAATGCGATTTGTGAAGTTGGTACAAAGGATATTTTGAGTTCAGCCCGGGCATTAATAGACCCCTGTTCTCAAGCAACTTTTATTTCGAAACGGTTGCAAAAGAGACTTTGTATCCCTACTTTTTCGACTCCAATGGCTGAAATTTCCGGCATTCATGAGACCGTTACTGCCATTTCATCGGATAGATGTTTACTTTTAATTGGTTCTCCAATTGACCCCAGTTTTAAAATTCAAACTGAGGCATATGTTGTTGACAAATTGACTGGTAGTTTACCCTCGTGTTCACTTGTTAACACAATTAATCATAGTTTTCCCGATATTACTATGGCTGACATCAGTTGTTCTCGAATGGATCTGCTTCTCGGCGGAGACATTTATCCCCATATATTATTTCCCGATGTCAGAAAACACCCGAAGGGCAATCTTATTGCCCAGAAGACAGTCTTCGGTTGGAGTGTAACCGGTAAAGTAGGTCAACCCGAACCCTTGAAATCGGTTACGTCATTTTTCAACCACGTTCAACTGAACAATCAACTTTCTCGTTTTTGGGAACTCGAAGAGGTTCCCCCAGTTTCCCGGATAACTGAAACCGAAGACTATTGTGAAAAACTTTATCGATCTACCACTTATGGGAATTCAGATGGTCGATATGCAGTTTCTTTACCCTTTAAACCCGATTTTCCTACTAATTTGTCTTTGGGAAACTCTCGTAATATAGCTCTTTCTCAATTTATGAGAAATGAGGCAAGGCTTCAGAAGAACCCTGAACTGAAGTCGCAGTATGATGAGGTAATTAACGAATATATGGTTTTAGGACATGGTAGCGAGGTAAACCCCCCTTTCAATGAATCGTCCAGCTATTACATGCCCCATCATGCCGTTATAAAGCCCGATAGCGTTACTACCAAGCTTCGAGTGGTTTTTAACGCATCAAATTCATCGTCAAATGGCGTGAGTTTGAACGATGTTCTTTACCCCGGTCCTATCCTACAGGCTGACCTCACGGTCTTAATTCTCCGTTGGCGATTTTATCGTTATGTTTTTAATGCGGACATTGAAAAGATGTACCGTCAGATACTCGTACACCCCAATCAAACCACATTTCAAAGGATTCTTTCCCGTCGTAATCCTAATGAGAATATAAAGGACTTTGAGCTAAAAACTGTAACGTTTGGAGTAAATTGTGCCCCTTATCTCGCTATACGGACACTACTTCAACTGGCCCGTGAGTGTGAGGCTCAATGTCCTGCTGCATCTGAAATTTTGAAAAACCATATGTATGTTGATGACGTGCTAGCTGGCTCGCATGAGTTAGAAGATGGTTGTAGAAGACGTAATGAACTTATTAAAGTTCTTGAGTCGGCGGGTTTTATTCTCCGAAAATGGACCGCGAATCATATACGTCTTCTCGAAACTTTACCCGACAAGAATCTGCTTGGAACAGATTTCTTGAAAATTTCAGATGCGAGCTCTACTAAAACCCTAGGCTTGCGGTGGAATGCTGTAAAAGACAGCTTCTATTTTGAACTCGTTTCGCAGCCGGGTAGAAATGTGGTCACCAAACGTGCAGTCTTGTCTGAAATTGCTAAATTATTTGATCCCGCCGGTTGGCTATCCCCGAAAATTATAGTTGCGAAAATGATCATGCAACAAATATGGAAGGACAAGACAGATTGGGATGAGTGCTTGAATTTTACCACGTTGATTCAATGGCACTCTTTTCTTGATGATTACCCGTACATTGAGAAGATTGAAATACCCCGATGGATTAATTATCACCCCGATAATGATTATGAAATCCATGGATTTTGTGATGCTTCCGAAAGAGCATACGCTGCAACACTCTACGTTCGCACCATCTCTTCCCCGTTAAAGATACAATCGCATTTGCTTGCATCCAAAACAAAAGTAGCTCCAGTAAAATATGAGACGTTACCCCGTTTAGAGCTCTGTGGAGCGGCGTTAATGGCAAACATGGTTGAATCATTGTGTGGCCAATTAAATCTTCCTAAAGAAAAGATTTACCTGTGGACAGATTCAACCATTGTTTTGACTTGGCTTCAGAAACCCCCGTGCCATTTGCCAACTTTTGTAGCGAATAGAGTAGCAGTAATTGACAGAAAGGTTGGAACTGAGAATTGGTCTCACGTTGCTTCCAAGGACAACCCCGCCGATTTAGCAAGTCGTGGATCTCTTGCTCGTGATTTGATTGGGAACCCCTTATGGTGGCATGGGCCAAAATGGTTGTCTCAACCAAGGGATACATGGCCACGGAAATCGATAAATATTTGGTCCCATTTAGAATGTGTCGCTTCTCATGATACCTCAAGGAAAATAACTGATATTCTCGAATTATTTTCTGATTTACCCCGAGCAATGAGAATTATTGCATATTGGTTTCGCTGTCTTAATTTTATGCGAACACATAAGCGTTTATACGACACTCCCGATATTACTCATGTGGAAATGAAATTCGTAAGAGATCGGCTTGTTCTCGTATGTCAGCAAATTTATCTCCCCGAATATTCGATCCTATCAAAAGGGCTTCCTATCCCCTCTAAAAGTCATATATTGTCTTTAAATCCTTTTATTGACCCGAATGGATTTGTTAGAATGAACGGTCGGATTGTTCATGCACCTGGGCTGACATATGATGAAAGATACCCGAAAATTTTGCCTTATTCTGCGACTTTTACGGATTTGTTCGTAAAACATATACATAAGTGTACCATACATGGAGGTCAGTCGTTAATGCTTCGAATTATACGAATGGAGTTTTGGGTCCCGAATCTTTAATCCGTAAAACTATTCGTAATTGCACTATTTGTGTATTACATCAAAAGAAATCGGGACAACAAATTATGGCCGCATTACCTCCAGAAAGAACTTCTCTAACGAGACCCTTTACGCACACAAGTCTAGACTTCGCTGGACCTTTCGATATAAAATCTTATAGTGGCAGAGGTTGCCGTACATCAAAGGGCTATGTAGTGGTTTTCGTATGCTTTGCAACAAAAGCAATACATTTGGAAGCAACTGGCGACATGTCATCAGAAACGTTCTTAGCAGCGTTCACCCGTTTTTTCTCGCGACGAGGTTGCCCTTCCCATTTATATTCCGATAATGGGACAGCATTTATAGGTGCTTCTAATTTACTAGAGGTAGATCGGAAATATTTTCTTTCTCACCTTAAACGACAGCTTTTTTCCCGGGACAATTGTCAAATTGTGCAATGGCACTTTATACCCCCCGGCGCCCCTCATATGGGGGGACTTTGGGAAGCTGGCGTTAAAAGTTTTAAAACCCACTTGAAAAAGATCTCCAACTCTCAGAGATTTACGTATGAAGAGTTTTCCACTATGCTCACTAGAATTGAAGCTTGCCTAAATTCACGGCCCTTATCTTCAATTAATGAAAACCCGCATGAAATTGTCCCTTTAACGCCTGGCCATTTTCTAATTGGGGCCCCCTTGTTAGCTCCTCCTGAACCCAGTATGTCCGATTTGTCCCTCAGTCATGCCAATAGGTGGCAGAAGCTAAAAATTCTTCACCATCAATTTGCTCTTCGATGGAAGGAAGAATATCTGAAGGAACTCCACAGACGTGTGAAGTGGAAATATCCTAAGAGGGAATTTCAGGTAGGGGATATCGTAGTAATCCGTCAGGATAACTTACCCCCGAATGAATGGAGGTTAGGGCGTATAGAAAAAGTTTTTAAAGGTCCCGATGAGAAAGTTCGCGTTTGCGAGGTGAGAACAGCTTCAGGCATTTTTACTCGGCCCATTGTGAAGCTTGTTCTCCTACCTGTATCCGAACAAAATTAACCCGTTTATTTTCTTTTTCTTCTCCGTAGGTAAAACATATCTGACAGCTCACGTCGCCTCAAATTTCACCGACTCGTAGTTGAAAACCCAACATCAACAAAGACAGCACCAACCACAACAGCTTCAACAACTGCACCGGTGTCAGGGTTGCCGCCGTAGTGGCAATAAAGCCAATATAAATTGTGGTAGAAGCGGTAGCCAACCGGCTACCATAGTTATAAATGTCCACTCCGGACAAATTTTTTATTTTTTTTTTTTAAGTAACTTTTTTCTTTACAACCCATTTGGGGTTGCCAAATTTTTTAATTTTTAATGAATTTTTTGATTAATTATATTTGTTTTTTCTTTTTCTTTTCTTATTTAAACTCAGTTTTCCCTGAAATAAAAAAATTGTTAATTAGTTATAAGGTTTTGAATTATAAATATATACCCGTTTTTAAATTTAACGTACCTCGCACTCACTCTTTAGCTCCTCTTGTTGCACCCGTGCAAGGGGGGCGGGATGTTTACGTGCAAAGTGCATCGAACGCACCTATTGTTGGCTTAACGAAACAACCTCGCGCTCTTTGGCATTTACTCGTAGCCTTAGAGCTCTTGTTTTGTTAAGCCAACAATTTAATACTCTTGTATCAACCCGAGCGTAAGGTACGTTTCAACCCCCGTTTTTGTTTATTAAATAAACAAGCTATTTTTATAACGTTTATAGAAAAAATTCTAACCCGCATTTTTAATTATTTTCCATAATTTTCGGAAATTATTTTACGAGAAAAACAAATAGTTTCATAAACATTTTTTAATAATTCAAATTGTTTTTAATTTATTTGAATCTATCTTTTTAAATTTCAAATTACCCATCACACATAAATATAATAGTTAAAAGAAATGCCCTAAATGTAACAACGAACATGCTGCTCTTTTCAAATTTTTGGTATATAAATTTAATGCTTAATGCAGAAAGGCCCTAACTGGAATTAATATTCCACTAGAGGAAATGGAAATCTGAAAAACTTAGATTATACTTTTTATTTTATTGTTTTTGTATTAATATATAGTTTCATTCTGAGAAACAATATTTCCACCGCTTTTATATTTTTATTGCCTTCCCCTCTATAGAAATTAAGAATAAAGATACACTGTGAGAATTATCTGCATGATATTAATGAATTTTTGCATAAAATCGATAAGGTTTCACGGGATACATTGATACTTTTCATTGAATTAATGGAATTTTTCAAAAAATATTATCAAAAATTTCATTTTATTTGCTTAAAGTTTCATACGCTCCATGAAAAAGTTTCACTAAAACTATATTCATAAAATATACGAAGCTTTTTCATCGAATTTCACAAATTTTTCATTTATATTGTGAAGAAAACTTCAACAGTTTACTGAAAAATTTCACTAAAACTCGTCCAGTAAAATTCTCTCTGTGTAGCGTCTTTCTTTATTAAGCCATCGATATTAAACTTTGGATTGATAACAAAAATATTGTTATCATAAAATTATTTAAGATTTTAAAATCATCCTGTTTGACGACAATTATCTTAAAAGTGACAATACTCTCTGAATTAGAAGAGAATAAGATTGGTCGAATGACTAGAAATTTACATAAATCAAAGTCCCTAGAATTTAGTGTTTAACTTCAGTTATAAAATTTAATTTTAATTAAGAAGAACTTGCGTTATATTTACTTTTTTTGATTTTTTAAGTTAAATTTTCATTTGAATAAAATTTATAACCCAGTATTTATTTAATTTCTGACATGCATAAAACTTTTTGAGAATAAAAAAAAAATTCATAAAATATAAAATCTTTCGTTTTTACTTCCACACAAAATTAAAAATAAAAACTCTGTAAAAAAATTCCCCTCAAAGGGCATTATAAAAAAGCTTTTTTTAAATTTTATTTTAGTATTTTATATTTTTAGTTTTTATAACGATTTCTATGGTGAACATTTAAAACGATTTGTATGGTAAATATTTTAGTCGTATATGCCGACCCTATTGCTAGCATCTGACATCATCGAGATTTCTTCACATTTTTACAACCCGGCAACCCCGTAATTATCAAATCAATTTAAACATTTTTACTAACAATTCAAATAAATTTGGCAATCAATTTCGATAATTTCGTTATCGTAAACACTGATTGAATTCATATTATTTAATATTCAACTATTTTAAGTTAAAACAAACAAAAAAATTTAGATATAAAACGAAGTTCAGTTTTTCTAGTCGTGCGATAGATTCAAATTATTTTTATAAATTCAAATTGTGTGTTGGGTACATTTGCTTGTTTAAATTTCTTTTTGTTGCATAAATAAATATTTCAAAATATTTTAAATTCAAATTTAATTTATACAATTTTCAAATCGGTTGTGGTGTAGATGTCTGGAAGGTCAGGCATTGACAAAATTTCAATTTTTGAGGGTGGTGGTTCAAATCTCATCCCAAAAAAAATTTTTTTTTTTTATTTATTCTATAACTGTGTATACACTTAAAATATTTTATCGTTAAAAACCACCTAAAATATATATTAAATTAATTGAAAACACAATTAAAAAATGAAAGGATAATTGAAAAGTCTGTTAAAACAATCGTCAATTTTTAACTGAAAACCGAAAATATTTGAATTTTTTGTTTAAAAACAGAAAACAACGAAATTATTTCAATTATTTTTTCTAAAAATAGAAATCTAAAAATAGATTATTTGACTGAAAATATCAACTCCTACAGACGATAAATATTTCTTGTAGTTTGTTTTTTATTGACGAATATAAAAAGTTAAACAATATGTTTCAATGTATTTTAATTGATTCTTCAATTGAAAACAAACTTTACCTATTACTTTTCAAATAAACCTCAATCGGTTATGGAAAATATATTGTGAGTGTATATTATGAAAAAAAGATTGTTTAAATATTTATACAAAAAAATATTATATTCATATATGTAGGTTCATAAGAAAGTATTGCTTCCAATATTCTGCTGCAGATATTTTTACAAAAACAATGAAATTCGAAAGCATTGTAAACTAAAAAAAATGTTTAATTTTCATTACAAAATAAAGTATTAAGCTTCTACAAACAGTAACAAAATAAAATATACAATTTTAATCAGAAAATTCAAAAATATTTTTTTTTTCTTGGAGCTAAACATAATTATTAAAAAAAAAACGAAAAACTTTGGTAACTAAGGCAACACATATGCATCATCAGCTTCATCCTCACTACCACTTACCACTAAAACGTTATCAGCACGATGGCAGGATCTTCTTTTTTTCGTTGATTCCATCAGTAGATTATCTATTTCTTCGCTGCTTTTAATAAGCTTAGGTTTCGATAACTCACTTTTCTTAATGTAAACTTTGCCAGCCCTAGGATAAACTCTCCGATAACCAACTTCCTTCAAACTTTTTGCATAGTTGAGTAAAGTTAAAGTTTCTTTACCTAAAAAATCGTTAACAAAAATCCCCTTATTACTATCTTTTAGCTTTTGCTTGGTCGACATAGCAGCTTGCTTCGATTTTTTGCTGGTAAAGTTTACAACCACAGATTGCTTTTTACTTCCGGTTTTCTCCTTTTTCTTTAGAAAATAAGCATCTTATATTTTATTTGGTTGCAAATCTACTCCAAAATCTTTCATTACTTTAACAACCGTTTCCATTGCTTTAGAACTATTCTCAGCTTCAACACCGTGAATTATGCAATCATTCTTCACTCTATTGTCATTTAAAAACCTTACAGAACTTTTCAGATCATTTTTTCATATCATATTTCATCATATTTCACTTTTTAAATTTTGATTTTCTTTCTGTAAGACCTCTAACTTTTTTTTGTTACCAGCTATGTAGTTCTTAATATGTCATCAAACTGATCTGACATAAACTGCATGGTCTCTTGTTGCTATTTCATTTCATTTTGTTTTGTTTTTATTTCTTTTAATTCATTGCTTAGGCTAACATAGGGTTATATAGTTGCAACAAAAAGTCGCCTTTTTGACTTTTTTAAAATTTTGAAAAGTCGACTTTTCGACTTTCCGACTTTTTATAGGTAAAAGTCGATTAATCGACTTTTTATATGAAAATTTCTAAATATCAAAAAATCGGAACGTAGAATTGGCACCTTGTTGATAATGAGCATAAATACGACTTATATGCATATAAAATAAAAATTGTCCTTGTTTTTTATCACCGCACAGTGGTTTTAAACATAAAATTTTAGCACAAAACTTATAGACATTAAGGCTTATTTTATTCTTATACATCAACCCTTAAAGGTATGGTATCTATATACCAGATTTTTAATAAAAAAAAACCCACTTGATGCACAAAACTGCATTTTTGGGCATTGAAGACTCTTCTATAGTGTTATTATAGTTTCGCGCAGATTTTTTAAACAGTTATAGGAAAAATCTTGGTTTTGCTTCGTATATTTGTGAAAAATCTAACACACGCTTTTTTTTACAAAAAGTGTAATATTCTAAAATGTTTGTTTAAATATTTAAAGTGATATTCACTCAATAAAATAAATTTTGGCGACAATTAATGTATAGTTCATAGTTTTAATATTTTTTTCCGTTTTTCATACTCGTTAAAATAATCACATTTTAGCTATAATAATATATTTGGCAAAAAACCATATTTTTCAAAAAATAATAGTCAACTTCTGGAAATATACACGCCTTTAGAAATCATATATAAAAAAATAGTTAAAATTGAAGAGATCATGCATTTAAGGGTTAAGGCTTTTACAAAACTAATTTTGAAATCACTGCATTTTATTACAGCGTGCGTCACCTTGGTATTTTAAACTGGCGGAGTAAAATTTTTAACTGTCCAGTTAATCTTTTAACTGATAAAAAATGCATGTTTAAACGATGCAGCCAAGAAACATTTTTACGGACTCTACGGCACGTACGGATTCATGAATCCGGCTTTTACGGCATGTTAACTGTCCGTAATGTACGTATCCGTCAATGTTTGTACGTATACGGAACATTAACGGACCGTATAAATGGATTTTCGAAGACAATACGTTTTAACTCCGTTTTGGTGTATCCGTTTCCGTACCTTTAAATACGGATTTCATCGGTTGCAGTTTGTTTACAAAATAAAAATATATTTTTGAAAAGTCGACGAAAATATTATTATAACGGGAATATATGGAGAATATGCATAGAGGGAATTCTTTCCATCACACCATTAATCAAACAACATCAAGTAACAAGGTAAGATTTATGAAACTTATTGTTTTGTGTATAACATGTGAGAATTTGCATCGTGTACACAGTCAATTAAACCATAACTAATTTATTGTCTCTTTTCCATATAGATGTTCGATTTTACTCTGGGTCCCTAAGCGCTGGATAGATAGGAAGCCCGTGCTAAATTCTGTAATTGTATTAATTAGAAATTTATTAATAGTAATTGTAAATAATAATTATTAATGAATTTAAAAAAAGGAAAAAAGTATTGTGTATTTTAAATAATAAATATATGGTCTATTTTTGTGGAAAAAATCGGTAGAATACGGACAAGGAAATACTCAGTTTTTCGCACGACATAACGGTCCGAAAACGGTCCGGCATTGACGGACTTTCAGCGGACTAGTCCGTTTTTTACATGACATAACGGTCCGTCATTGACGGACTTTAAACGGACTTGTCCGTTTTTAACACGACATAACGGTCTGTAAACGGTCCGTCATTGACGGATTTTTAACGGATTCGAATCAGTTTCGACGTTCCTTATGTTCCGTTTTCTGGTCCGTATACGGATCCAGAAAACGGTACGTATACGGAGTTGGATTCCGTTTATGACGGACCAAAAACGGTGCGTAAACGGAACGAATTGTTTGTTGGGAGGTTAAAAGGTTGGATTATTTGTAAACAAGTACAATAATTTCCCTGTCTGAAACAATTGGGGAGCTACATTTTACGCACCTGTGAAAACTTAAAATTAAGTTCAAAAATTTTCTCGCTTTCGACAAATGCTGAGCGTAGATTGCATACACCGGCGTAGCTAGACCATTTTTCTAGGGGGGGCTATAGGCTTTTAAATTTTTGGGTCCTCTGTTTTGATTACGATCATCTGTGCTATCGGCAGATACCTATTCTGACAAGTTATGCTTTAAGCTTTACCCAATAAGCGCTACAAAAATTTAAGTGAAATCAAAGTCAAGGCTTACATTTTCTTTAAATTTCACTTTGATTTTATGACTTACTCCAGCAATCTTAATATACTAATAGAAATAAATCTGTACAAATAGCAGAAATAGATGCAAAAAATTAGTTAAAAATGGCCCTACAGAAAAAACTGCCGAATCTGTTTAGTAAATTTTTGTTAGATAAAACAGAAAAAATAAACTCTACAAAATTGCAGCTGTATTTGGGTTATATTTTAGTTCGTTTTAAATGACAACTACCCTTCTCATATTAGCAAAACAATTATCTCAATATTAGTAGACAAAACACAGAATGAAAAATAAGAAGATAAACAGAGAACATCTGAAGTAGAATGTTTGTATATATCTGTTTGATCACTTCTGAAATTATTTATATAGAGACAATCTGACAATAAAAATATAAACAATAATACAATTTAATGGAAGATCACTGATGAAGCCTGTCCATAAAAAGGCAGAAACTAGATCTAGTCTGATTTGCAAATTTAATGTGCCCGATGAAAAATGTCCATATATGAACATTTATGGTTCAACCATATATGTATGGATTCGAAAAATGAGGTAACACCTAAGTATATGTTCATATATGGACATATATGAACATATACATTTATTAAATATATGCGAATACATGCGAACGTTGCTGTCCTTTATTATAAGGTTGTACGATAGATATAAATTTATGTATGACATTCAAATTAGGCGCTACATATGTTCCTTTTTTTATTCATGGCATTAAATATAATTCCATATTTATCCAAATATGAGTTCCTTTTACATATATGGAAAAATGTATTCTTCAAAATATGTTCATATACAAGTCCCTTTTGTATAAATTGAATAACATATACTTTCATATTTGTCCATATATGAGTGCCATTTCCAAATATGAAATAACAGATGCTTCCATATATGTCTGTATATGAAATTTTTTCCATATATGCAATCACATATACTTCCATATATGGTCATATAAAATCCATATATGTTCATAAAAAATCCATATTTGTTCATATGTGTCCATACATAAACCATATATGAACATGTTTGAGCGTATATGAACATTTTTCACCGGGTGTTTATAACTTTTGAGGAAGGTTTATTCTTCTTCTTTACCTCAAACCTACGAAAAAACTGTTATTTCTATAAACTTTTTGTTATAAGTTAAACTTAGTTAAATGCCAATAATATTCTATCCTGCTGAAATTAACGAAAAGTTTCGTTGAAAAATTGTTAATTAAGACCTGTTAACTTATCCCAAAATAAACATAGTTTTGAATCTCAAATTTATATGAAAATATTTGGGGTTAACGTTTAACCATGGTTAAATTGGAAAAAAAGTTACTCGCCCTAAGTATAATTCAAAAAGTCTAAAGTCATTAAAATCGGCCGACAATTTAAGAAGCCAAAGGTTCCGAAAGCTTGTTTACACTCGAGGTGGTCTACTTTGCACGGTGGTGCTAAATAGGTGTCCTATTAATAAAACACTGTGACTACAAATTTTTACAAAAGCCTTATTCCTACTCTACAATATTCTATAAACTTTGTCCAACTTTGGACGATTAGTTTAGAAGTTGTGTCTGTATTACCGCTCCTCTCAGTTTAAAACCACTGTGTCGTAGACATTTTAGAGTTTTTTATGTCATATTTCACTGTTTTGTTTTCCAATAAATTAGCAACACTTGCTAATTTTTTTTTATTGTGTTATATCAGCAAAAACAAAATTTACTTCTTAGCCAAAAAAGTCGAAAGCAAAAGTCGACTTTTGCATCACAAGAAAGTCGACTTTCAAAAAGTCGAAAATTTTCGCAAAAAGTCGATTAATCGATTAGCCGAAAGTCGATTTACCTAGGCTAACACCACTTTCGTTACACACATGACAAACATACTCTTCTCTTTCATTTTCCAATAGATATTCATATTGCCGTTTGTCTAGTGTAGTGCAAACAGTGTTGCCACTTTTTGAATAATTATTAAAAAACGGTACTGTTTACACATTCGTTGGATAATTTGTGAATAATGATATTTTTGTGTAGTTTTTGTGTAATTTCACTTTTTATAGAAAATTCCGTAAATTTTTAAAAGTCCCGGAGCTATATGAATGTTCTTTTTAGTTTGATTCTACTTAGATCATAAATTAATATCACTTTCTGTTTAAATTATTTTCAAATCAAAGAAAGATGATACAATTTTTACAAGTAAATTACAAAGAATAAAAATATATTTGGAGCTTTTTAACCAATTAATCAAAATTAGTCGATATTTAGACGAAACGAGTTTGTCAGTGAAACATTTACCACAAATCTCCATTTTCTGGTGAATTACTTTTGTAAATCTTTTCAACCATAAACCCAATTTAAAAGAAATCAAAAATGGTGCTATGTATTTTTTGTTTTGTTTAAAGCACCGCCTTTTGTTTATTATTTGGGAAAATAATTGCCAAGCTTCTTCTAAAAATTCTTTTGGTTTGCAAGAACATTTAAAAATTCAGCGAAAGTTTGAGTTTGTTATGGTCACAATCATGATGTCTGAAAATTTTTTTCCTGTAGTTTTCATGATACTAGGCTTTGACCAGGCAAAAATTTTGTCAACGCAGCAATGTGGAGCAGAATATTTTAGAATTCTGTAAATCCAACATATTTCAGATTTCAACAGAATCGTATGAAATTTTTGAAAAAAAAATGTTATATTTTTATTTTTTAAAAGAAAATTTGTAGATACACATATTGCAAAGAAAATTCATGTTAAGGTCTGCCGTGCTACCATTAACATAAAAATTAAAGAAAACATGCAAAATTTTAAAATACGTAATTTTTAAAATTTTCCCTGTCTTGCCGGCATTTAAAGCTAGGGTTGAACAGGGCTTATGCCATCACATTACGGACGCCTTGGAGGATCTACTCCAGCTTTTTTTTTTAATTCCAGTTTTGCACTCAGAGAAAAATTGATTTAATTTAAATAGAAAGGGTTAAATTTTGAGGAGTATGGGAGAGAATAATTAGCAAGAAAGTAATATTTTTGCACGCAATGCATCTAAATGATGTAGCCTTTCTGAAAAACATAAATACTTTGTTCTGAAAGAAATTTTTAATATGGATAAAATACCAATTTTTTAATATTCAAATTTAAAAGCACGCTATTTTAATCCTGAAAAAGATATTGCATTGAAATTCCCTTTAGTTAATAGAATAATTTGTTATAATATTTTCTGAGAAATTGGCCTGGATTTGCTTTTTCAGAAGGCAAAAACAGGGACCGGGTTATAGCAAAAATGCTAAATTTTAGTTTTAAAATGCAAATAACGTTTGCACTTTGTAGATGATAGAAATTTTACGTCTGTAAAAATCGGTTTGTAATAGAAAAATGGCAAAACTTTGTAGTGAATGGCATAGCTCCCGCAGTTTTGGCTAACCAAAACTTACAGTATGAAATTTCATATCAGTCGGTGAAATTTTTCCAAAAATATTTGTATTCTTCTCCACTGTGCCCAGGAGAGTGTAACGATTCTCTTGTTTGCGGTTTACTACTTTGGGAATTTAGCTACCTATTTTTCCGGCTGTGCTCGTGGTTGGGGGTGTGTTTAATTTTCCCAAAATAATATAATCGAATCTATTACAGGGGATTTTAATTTTAGGTAGCTTCAAATGATCACATAAAAAAAACAAACGATCAATATAGAAAGAAGAAATAAAAGAAATAATAATGATATCGATGATTGAAGTGTAGCTGAAGTTGGGAGTTGCTACACTAATCCGTCGCCCACCCTCCATGCTGACAACTTTAAAGTTTATATGTCAGCCCAAAAAATAAATACCTACATACTTACATACCTAAGACTTCACTTTTAGTAATCAAAATGAAAATTTAAAATTCCATCTTAGGAATAACACAAACACAATTTATTTATAATAATAAAATTAAACATAATTTAATAAATATATATTATCTAGATAAAAACAAAAAAAAAATCAAAAAAAAATGTTAAGTTGGTCACCTTTTTTAATGGTTTTTCTATTTCAACAAAATAAAAAAAAATTTAAATTGTTCAACAAAATGTAAAAAAAAAATGTTGTAAACTAGTGTAAAAAAAAATATCTAAATGAAAGATAAAATATTGATAAAATTAATAACCAAGTTTTAAAATTGTAAAAAAATTATTGTTACCTAGTGTAAATGTTACTGCAATGAACGTTAATAAATGTTAAAATTAAGAATCCAACATTACTTAATTAATGGGGTAATGATGTAATAAACATGAATGAATTAATTGAATTTATATTAAATAAAAAAAATATAATCCCGCAAAAGCTTAAATTAATTGAATCATGGCAACCCTGGTTGCAAATCCAAATTATTGAATGTATTAAATATTCATGTTTATTATTATATATTATCTCTTTAATTAAAAAAAATTTAGTGGAAATAAACAAATGTGATGTGTATAAATATATAAAATCAAAATTTGAATAAACTTACGTTTCCATATCCATCGATGTCTTGAAGCGCTTTAAGATGACGAATTTATATTGGCTATAAAATTTATTCAATTCGCTGGTTTGTTAGTATGTCTTGTGTGTAAGAGTGTGTGTGTTACTCATTCAGAGACAAAAAGTCTCTAATTGAGTGAGTGAGAAAATTTATTGAGTGTGATTGTTTATGTTTATAATAGAAATTATAATAAAATTTTTGGTTGAACAAAATTTTGAATATGAACCTTAGGTGGTGTTTCTAGATGACGTTTTGCTCCACACGAATGAAAATACAATAACAAAATACATGTAGTCACTCATTCGTGTGACAACGAACGTCTTCTAGTAACCCCATATTAATGGTCTGTAAATGAGTTTAAAGTATGTATTAAACTTTAATTGATAATGAAGTTTATGTTATTGGATAATTTGAATATTTAAAAATCAAAATTTTTCAAAATAGGTGACCAAAAAAAATATTAATAGAAAAATTATTCAAAATTATAATAAACTGCCCGAGTAAAAAAAATTGATCTCGCGCAATATCTAATTATATCCAATTTGATATTGTTTAAGATCTGCTGTAATATCTAGCTGATCCAATTAGATCTCAAAATTGGGTGTATCCAATCATATCGTATTAGATCCCATTGTATATATGGGGATAAACTAAGATCAAGTTATATCTCAAAATTGGGAGGTCCAGTGATATCTTTGCGGATAAACCTAGATCTATTTTGATCCGAAAATTGGCGGATCCAGCTATATATTTGTGGATATTTTTAGATCTAATTTGATCCGAAAAATGGCGGATCAAATTAGATCCAGCTATATATTTGGGGATAAACTTAGATCTAATTTGATCTCAATTTTGGCAGATCAAATTAGATCCCGCAATATATTTGTGGATAAACGTATATCTAATTTGATCCGAAAAAGTGGCAGATCGAATTAGATGTAGCTATATATTTGGGGATAAACTTAGATCTAATTTGATCCAAAAAATGGCACATCGAATTAGATCCAGCAATATATTTGTGGATAAACTTAGATATAAATTGATCTGAAAAATGGGAGATCAAATTAGATCCAGCAATATATTTGTGGATTAACTTAGATCTAAATTTATCTGAAAAATGGCAGATCGAATTAGATCCAGCAATATATTTGTGGATAAACTTGGATATAAATTGAATAGAAAATTGGCAGATCAAATTAGATCCAGCAATATATTTGGGGATTAAGTAAGATCTAAATTTATCCAAAAAATTACAGATAAAATTAGATCCAGTAATATACTTCGGGATTGCGTAAGATCTTAACTTTTCCGATAAATTGCAGATCGAATTAAATCCAGTGATATATTTGGTGATTTGGTAGGATCTTAATTTATCCCATAAATTGCAGATCGAATTAGAAACAGCAATATATTTGGAGATTGACATCTAAAACTATCCAAAAAAAATGACAGCTAAAATTAGATCCCGCATTATATTTGGGTACTACGTAAGATCTCTATTTATTTGGGATTAAATAAGATCCCAGACAGATATTGACAATAGTTCAAAAAATAATACACTGGAAGAGCACTGATTTTATAAAAATTACAATATTTTGTTAAAATAAGGTTTAAACTCAGAAGGTCTCGAGTTCGATACCTTTCACGGCTATGCATTTTTTTTTATAAAAATGCGCATTCTCCTTGCTGGTCTTATCGAAATTTTTTCAATCATTTTTATTCTTTGTAATTTACTTGTAAAAATTGTATCATCTTTCTTTGATTTGAAAATAATTTAAACAGAAAGTGATATTAATTTATGATCTTGAGTCAAACTAAAATAACATTTATTTACTTAAAAATAACAGATCAACTAAAAACATTTCCCCCCATTCAAAAGAACTTCTTTTTATAAAATTATAATTTTATTTTCTATAAATGTTTTTATAAAATTATATTTTTTTTATTAAATTGAATTTTTTTTAAAAAATATTTTATTTACATATTTTTAACGCTCTACACCATTTCCAATTGTATCAATTGTTTTTAAGATTTATCAATTGTATTTCAGAAGTAATCAATTGAATTTCAGTTTTATCAATTGTATTTCAGAAATTATTAATTGTATTTCCGAAATTCACAACTGTATTTCAGAAATTATCAAACTGTATTTCAGAAATTATCAATTGTATTTCAGAAATTATGAAATGTAATTTAGAAATTTTTCTCTATTAACTATGATAAACCATCAACAAGTTCTGAAATAGATTTGATTATTTCTGAAATACAATTAATAAATTTCTGAAATACATTCCATAATTTCTAAAATACATTTAAAATTTATGAAATACAATTAATAGCTTCTGAAATACAGTTAATATTGTAGTTGCTGATGAGTTACCATATATGATGGCACCATATATGACAATATATTGTTTAAATGGCACCAATATGGAGCTTTATATGGTAATATATAACTTAGATTCATCCATATACCATTTGATCCGAAAAATGGCCCGATAAAATTGTATCAGTTCTTATTTGTATCAGTTGTTATCTAATTGCATCAGTTTAGATCTGACCTGATTAAATTATGTGTTAATCAGATGAAATTGTATCAGATTTTTGACCTGATACAATTTTATTGGTTTATATTACATGGTATCAGTTTAGGTCCAAATAGATATATTTGTATACAAAATTATATAGTTATATCCCAATTTTGACCTGAGATCAGTTTAAAACTTTGATACAATTGTATAAGGTAAATGTCGGATACAATTATATTTTATTAACAATTATTTTAATTTTTGCATTAAAAAATACAAAAATTGTCAAAATTTGTTTATTTATATAAAATTGAACCAATTACGATCAAACCGATAAAATTGTATCAGATCAAAAATCTGATACAATTTCATCTGATTAACACATAATTGAATCAGGTCAGATCTAAACTGATACATTTAGATAAAAATTGATAAACAATTGATAAAAATATATCGGGCCATTCTTCGGATGAAACTGTATATTTATACAGATATAACTTAATCACATATATGACTATATGTAACTATTTTTCCTCGGGTTGTTTAAATCATACGATATATCAAAGTATATGGTACTATATATGGTAGCATATATTATCATATCTGCATCTGTATTAAAAAAGTCGTTCATCAGGTACCATATATGAGCATATATTGTTGAAATGGCACCACATATGACAATATATGGTTTAAATGGCACCAAATATGTTAATATATTTCTTAAATAACAGCATATATAAACATATATGGCACTATAAAGTAGCATATATTATCATATCTGGAACTGTATTAAAAATGTTGTTCATGAGGTACCATATATGAGCATATATTGTTGAAATGGCACCATATAAGATAATATATGGTTTAAATGGTACCATATATGATAATATATTGCTTAAATAACACCATATATAAATATATATGGCACTATATATGGTAGCATATATTATCATATGTGGAACTGTATTAAAAATATTGTTCATGAGGTACCATATATGGGCATATATTGTTGAAATTGCACCATACATGATAATATATGGTTTAAATGATACCATATATGATAATATATGGTTTGAATGGCACCATATATGATAATATATAGCTTAAATAACACCATATATAAATATATATCGCACTATATATAGTACCATATATTATCATATCTGGAACTGAATTAAAGATTTTGTTTATGAGGTACCATATATGACCATATATTGTTTAAATGGCACCATATATGATAATATCTAGTTTAACTGTCACCATATATAATTATATATTGTGTGAATGATACCATATATAATTATATATTGCTAAAATGCCACCATATATATTAAGATATAGTTCTATATATAACTATATATGCAATAAGATCAACCATGTTGTGTAATATATAATTATATATGCCGTATCTAATATTATGAAGGCCGATATCTAATTAGATGAAATTATATATGGCATAATATAAGGAAAATTTTTCGGAAAAAACGTCATATATAATTATATATGGATATACATAACCACATGTCTAATTATATATTGTAATATATGCCACATATGATTATATATAATTTTTTTTACTCGGGTGTGTAAATATATCTTTTTTTTTCTATTTAAAATTGAAAATTACGTTTCCGGTTCCTGTGGTTTTTGTGTTTGTTCGAAATTTGGCTGGAAGTGTTCAAAAAAAAACTTGTTTCCAAATTTAATTGTTCCCTTTATTTTTATCTTATTCCCCTTTGCATGCTGCGAGTATGTCTTAAACAAGAAGGTCGGCACTTATCATGCGTATATATTGAAATAGGAGATACTTGAGGAGCTTCACCTTATATATGTTGAATTAAAATATATTATAGCAAAAGCTGTCGGAGAGTTTCGTAGTTTAATTGCAATCGTTATCGTTTGGTATTTGGGTAGATTTGGTGTTGAAGTTTGTGGAGCATTTAAGCACAAATCCTTTAAAAATGATATGGTCGAAGTTTTGCCAGCATCTATTATGGAACTTAAATATTTTATATATCTTCTTGCTTTAAATTCTAAATTTCTGTATTTATTTTCTTTTCATTGTGATTACTAGAATTATCCTCGTTCAAAATTTACACCAAATTTCTCTTATATTTACTACGTTTAGTTAAAAATTATAAATTTCCTTTATTTTTTTTGTTTTTCTCGTATTCCTTTCGTTGATATTTTTTTTTTCAGCCAAAACCGATGAGTTTTCTTCTTCCAGAGATTCTTTATTTCCCTTTTGCTGAACTTTTGAGCCAATTCTAATAATTCTCAATAATTAAGATTTCCCTAAGATACGTGTCTTTGTTTATAATAATTTCAATTTTCTATTTGTTTGAAAGAAAATTTTTCTTGACAATCCAAAAAATATATAAAGCAAATCTTTATAGTAAAGTGTTTTGGAATTTACACCCACATATTCATGTTCGTAATTATCAATAACTTAAATGGACCAAATGTAGGAAATTCATGTAAAACCTTACACCCAAAGCAAATTTCAGTTCGCTTTCAATAAAATATAATTATCGCAGATACAATTCGGCCTTTAAAGAAATAGTTGCCCTCACAAGAGTTTATTTTGAAATAATATGAAAAATATATTTTTTGTGTAATTGCATACGGTTTTGGATAATTTTTGACCTACAGCTGTGTAATTTTTTGTTTTACCGGTGGCAACACTGAGTGCAAACAGCATTAAACGTTTTTAAGCACTTGTCACATTGAATGTCATCATCTTCCTTCCGCACTTCCAATTTGCATTATTCACAAACAATTTCAACTTTTTTAATACTGCGGCGCACTTTTGGAGGTATATTTGATGCAATTCTTGTAACAATCAACTAGTGCGTTAAAGCACAATAATATTTTTTTTTATTACAAATTAATTTTTAATACTCTTTTTAACGTTTTTAAAATTTTACAACCGGAGCACTTAAAATTTTTCAACTATCACGACAGTGTTGCCAACTATTTTCCACGTGAAAAACCACTTACGATGCTTTTGGGAAAAAGACTAAATTTTATTTTGAATTTTTTTCATTAAATTTGCAGAACTGAACTTCTAATTGAATTTTCTAAATTTGAAGTGGTAAATGCTACTATATTTTAGAATTTTCTCATTTCGAAATAAAAAATCGAAATATCTCTTAAAATTTTCTCAATATTATAAGGAAACAATTAATTACCGTTATTTTTGTTCAGATTTAATATCAAATTTGACAAATTATAAATAGAATTCACAATTAATTTCACTTGAAATTCTCCAACTTTCATTCGGAAAGATATGGTGGAGTTCTTTTTTAGGTCTTTCCAAAGGATCGTATTGAACTTATTCCAGTCTGTCTTTCGGAAATCTTGAGTATACATGTTGATATCGTAGAGTATATAGTTATGTTCCTGAAATAATTTCTTTTGAAATACTCAATTTTTGATTGCCTGCGAGTAATTGACTAGCGTTAGATCCTGCACTTCCTCCCAACCTGCAAAAATACGGAATGTTGGTGTAGCGCCAAAGCAAAATTGGCCAGTAATTCTTTTTGTTAATAACGACATCTGACTCCCACAGCTGTACCAAAACCGATATGAAAATTTAGTTATACGAAGTTTTCTAAATGTTTATCACGAACCCCTGAGTGTCCCTAATCGCATCCTAGGAGGTCTGCGAAACATTCCGAAAAAATAATTAAAAAATAAGAATTTTTTAAATATTAGAAGTTTTTAGTTAAAATTTATAACTGAAGTATAAAAAATCAGCTTCTAATAAATAAAGTGAATATAAAAATAATGAAAATAATTTCAAAACTTTTCAGGAATTATTAACTTTTTGTATTGTTGTTAAAAAGTAATCTCAGAGTTAAATCCTTGTAATCAACTCCGGCGACGTTTTTCGTAAAATTTTCAAAGTTTAATTTAATAAAATCCGCAATTTAAATCGTCATATGTATATCGAAAAATGGATTCTTTAAAATTTCTGAAAAAATATATGCGGTGTGTTCGATTAGTCGAAATTCTTACTACTTTTACTACAATTGGAAAGATTGGTTTACTTTTTATATTGAAATTTTGCAGCTGTAGTAAAACTAGTAACTTGTAGTAAGTAAACGAACACGCTTATGTTGTTCCTCATTACTTTATTTTTGCCTTTACGAAATCATACACTGGCACTCTTATTGGGTCTTTTTGCATACAAATGCTGAAAAATCGAACTGTTTTTTTTATTTAATACTATACTATAACTCAGGAACCAAAACGAGTACCAAACTGATATTTGACAGTGTCATTGATAAAAAACTAAGAACTAATACAAAAATATTAAAAGGCTACGATAAAGTATCCCGAACCGCGTATTAAGATAAAATGGCTTTAGACCTTTGATAACGATAAATGGTTAAAGTTCATTTCAAAAGGATAGAAACAATTAATTAATTGTAGAAAAATTCTCAAAAATTAAAATTTTTTTTAATAAATCAAAAATTATCAAATTAAAGAATGAGTTGCATATCAACTTCAGGCACGCTTTCAGAAGCTTTAAAGTGATATATCAACCAGTCACATAGCTAAAATAATACAAAAGTTAGACCCAAATATGTACGGAATGTCTATAGAAAATTTGATAATTTTCCCCAAATTGAACACCAATTTTAGCTATACAAAGTATTCCAAGTTATAGCAAGTTTCATACAATAGAGAGCGGAAATTTTAATTGTTGATTTTTTATGCTATTTAATATAAACTTTTTTAGGCATTACTAACCCATCCTTGTTGGATGTCAAATACGTATCAAATATTAAAGTTTTTGATGAAAAATATAACTTAGAATTTTCCGTTGGACTTTATATTGTCTTTTATACCTAAAGCGTCGCTCATAAATTCGTTAACCTTGCGCTGCGGAGTCCAAAAACGTTCAACAAGTAGTGTATGGCCAAATCAAAAGGGGTTAAAAATATTTTTTGTGAAAATTAAAAAAAAAAAGTTTTTTTTCCAAAATTCCCCCCCTCCCCCTCCCCCGCCCTTAAGTGACTTGAGCTGGAGCCGCCTCTGTATTAACCAATAAGTGGTTATATAATGACACTAAGATTTTTTATTACTTATAGGTGCCTATTCCTACGAAAACTCTGTGACTCGTAGTTATGACAGTATTCCCTATGTAATTGTTGTTGCAAAGTCTTAATAAATTATATAACTTATATATTTATTCAAATTTTTGTTTGAAAACTTCAAAAAAATTAAGACCTGGTATCGATACAATCATAACATTGACAAATAAAATTTGAATTTTATTGTTGTTTTGTATGAAAAGTTATGACTCTCAGTCTTAAAAATAGGCTTAACCTTCGCACTACTGAAACCCACCCGGGGGGGTTTTCTAGATTTTCAATCATTAATAACCCGAGTAAAAAATTGATCTCGCGCAGTATCTAATCATATCCAATTTGATGTTGTTTAAGATCTGCTGTAATATCTAGCTGATCCAATTAGATCTCAAAATTGGGTGTATCCAATCACATCGTATTAGATCCCATTGTATATATGGGGATAAACTAAGATCAAGTTATATCTCAAAATTGGGAGGTCCAATGATATCTTTGGGGATAAACCTAGATCTAATTTGATCCGAAAAATGGCGGATCCAGCTATATATTTGCGGATAAATTTAGATCTAATTTGATCCGAAAAATGGCGGATCGCATTAGATCCAGATATATATTTGTGGATAAACTTAAATCTAATTTGATCTCAATTTTGGCAGATCGAATTAGATCCAGCAATATATTTGTGGATAAACTTATATCAAATTTGATCCGAAAAAGTGGCAGATCGAATTAGATCCAGAAACATATTTGGGGATAAACTGAGATCTAATTTGATCCGAAAAATGTCACATCGAATTAGATCCAGCAATATATTTTTGGATAAACTTCGATCTAATTTGATCCGAAAAAGTGGCAGATGGAATTAGATCCAGCAATATATTTGTGGATAAACTTAGATCTAAATTTGGGGATTAAGTAAGATCTAAATTTATCCAAAAAATTACAGATAAAATTAGATCCAGTAATATATTTCGGGATTGCGTAAGATCTTAACTTTTCCGATAAATTGCAGATCGAATTAAATCCAATGATATATTTGGGGATTTGGTAAGATCGTAATTTATCCCATAAATTGCAGATCGAATTAGATCCAGCAATTTATTTCGATATTAAAATGGCAGTTCGAATTAGAAACAGCAATATATTTGGGGATTGAAATCTAAAACTATCCAGAAAAATGACAGATAAAAGTAGATCCCGCATTATATTTGGGTACTACGTAAGATCTCCATTTATTTGGGATTAAATAAGATCCCATACAGATATTGACAACAGTTCAAAAAATAATACACTGGCAGAGCACCGATTTTATAAAAATTACAATATTTTGTTAAAATAAGGTTTAAAATCAGAAGGTCGCGAGTGCGATACCGTTCACGGCTATACATTTTTTTTTATAAAATGAATTTCTTTTTATAAAATTATAATTTTATTTTCTATAAATGTTTTTATAAAATTATATTTTTTTTATTAAATTGAAGTTTTTTAAAAAAATAATTTTATTTACATCTTTTCAACGCTCTACACTATTTCCAATTGTATCAAGTTTTTAAGATTTATCAATTGTATTTCAGAAATAATCAATTGAATTTCAGTTTTATCAATTGTATTCCAGAACTTATCAATTATTTTTCAGATTTATAAATTGTATTTCAGAACTATTCAATTGAATTTCAGTTTTATCAATTGTATTTCAGAAATTATCAATTACATTTCAGAAATTATGCTCAATTCTACCTGTAACCGATTTTGTTGTCAAAACTGCCCATAAAATACTTACATGTAAATTAAACGTTAATCTGACCACAAATTCTGTTAAGCAAGTGCGCCTTTTATTACTTCTGGAAAATCCTTTATGATAATTTTATGCTCAATTCTACCTGTAACCGATTTAGCTTAAGTAAGTTTACGACATGCAGCTGTGTCTTGTGGTGGCTTAAAAAACCCACACAACCTATTTTACGACCTGCAACAGAACGACACGTTCAATTGCTAGCTAGCGTTTCCAAACGAGTTATACCGGAAAATGTAGAGGCTTTTATGGCGACGACATTAGAGAGCCGTGCGAAATTGCCCAGACTTGAAAGCAAAAAAGACTTCAAACAGTAATTTTTTTTATTTTCTTTTCTATTACTAAGTTAAATTAATTTTTTCATTTACATATGTTCTGACTAAATAAATTTCTAAAGAGAAAAAATAAATAAAATAATAAAAATAAATAAAATAAATAAAAAATAATAAAATAAAGTGCCAAAAATGGTGATTTTTTAAAATGTTTGTATGGGGAACCCCCCAGGGGAGTTCCAGGGGGTGTGCCACTGGCATGGGTGGATCGGCCCTCCAAAGTTAGTGGGGTCGGTCATACATTTGGACTCGATTGGGGCACTCTAAATGGGTCAAAGTGGGATTTTTCAAAACTTGACCCTACGGGACAAAAGTCAACAGTTGGGAGTAGAATTAATTTTAGAGGTATGGTTCCTTCGGCAAAGTTTCTTATTTTGATCCCTAGAATACGATTTTCACTGAGCCATGGGCGATTATTAAATCGACCCGCCCTAATAACTATATATGCAATAAGATCAGCCATGCTATGTAATATATAATCATATATACCATATCTAATATTATAACGGCCGATATCTAATTAGATTAAATTATATATGGCATAATATAAGGAAAAATTTTGGAAAAAGACGTCATATATAATTATATATGGATATACATAACGACATGTCTAATTATATATTGTAATATATGCCACATATCATTATATATAATTTTTTTTACTCGGGAACTTTATAATTTTTGGGAAAAACAAAAAATGCTTTTGACTCAGTGACTAATTTTTTTATTTTTATCAGAAAATGTTAAATTATTCAAGATTCGAATATGCCTTCTAATTTTTATTTTGAGTTTTTCAATTTTTCTACGTCTTCGCTTGAAACCCACCCAGGTGGCTTGTTCCAGAATATTGGTTTTTTATCACTATTTAGTATAAGAATTGCATTTATATAGTACAGAACGCATAATTATTTTTTTAAAAATATTGTTATTTTTTTATTTATTATTCAAAATACCATAAAATTTTTACTAATTCATCTAAAATTGTAGCGCCAATTCGCCCATATAACAATGTTCGCACTTTGTTTGGCTATAGGAGTGTTCAGCACATACTGATTTTTTACACGTGATGCAGGACAGTCTTATATTTCGTAATTTCTTGCTCTCACGACATATGTTGGACTTACCCTTATGTTTACTTCGACATCATCAACATCACGTTCTGGTGGTTAGTCTTCGACAAATTCGTCATCGACACTTACACTTGAGATTGGCTCTCCTGCAATAAGTTACAAAATTAGCTAATTTTAAACCAGCTGTCACTACTGCTGCCTTGATTCCAAATATACCAACAACCACCGTTTTTTGGACCGAGCTTTTATATGTGGAATACAAAGTTCTTCTCTCAACTACTCCAGAAATAGTCGACGACGAGATCTTCTTATAGTTCCTTCTGAATTATTTTCCATATATATAAGATACGCTGCAAAAGCTGCTGTATCAGTAATGTTATAGAACCAATCAAGAGGCCAGCGTCGTGTTCATCTCTTGCAGGTGTATTGAGACAACATTTGGTGCATAGTGTCTACGCCAGCTTTGTTTGGTTATAATGAATAATTATTTCTGGTTTTTCTTTTGATCCAGTTATATTTTTATTCTGGTACATTGTTGACATGAGAATTACAGCTCTATTTTCTGCGGGAACGTAAGAAACTAAGGTCTGATTTTTTGAAAACCCAAAAAGGCTTGTGTTTATATTTCAGGCTTTTGAAGGCTTAAATTGTTTTGGTAAATATCTTTTATTTTTCTTCAAAGTACCAAATAACGTTAATTTCTAAGAAAGCAGTTCGTTGGCCAATAAGAGAGATGTAAAAAAAATGTCCGTAGTCACATTTCTACCAGTTCCTTTCTATGGAGCAACCAAATCCTTGACAACACGTTCGCCTTAATCCACATCTCTCGTAATGCCAACCTTACCTGTACATATTTCACCATTTAAAGAATAATAGGTCGCAGAGTCACAAGCCCACCAAATTTTTATTCTATATTTGGCTGGTTTCGATGGCATATACTGCATAAAATTTGTTCCACATCTAAATGCAATCAACTGTTCGTCCACTGTAATGGACCCATGCGGCTGGTAATGATACTTCAAATTTGAGTTAATCATTTCAAATATATCTGTTATATATTCTTCATTAACCCATTATGAAAATTTGGAGTAAATGCACTTTTTTTATTTAAAACATGTGTAAAATATGAAGAACCCACCCGGGTGGGTTTCAGTACACTACGTATGTAAAAACCTTTAGGAGTGCAAATGTTAAGACGGTCACAATGAGTCACAAGTAGGAATAGGCACCATAGTTCGGCCTCAGTACTAGTAATTTTTGTTAAACGGAGTCGTTTTTATAAGCAGCCTAGCTTACGCGCGACTTAGTATTTAATTTAAAAAACAATGTGATATTAGTAATTACCCTACGGGAAATTTTAACAAACTGTCACCGAACTGGCCCCTTTATATGAAATAGACTGGTCACTTTTACATGGCGTTGTCATAGGAGGTGGAAATTGACCCCTTGTGACATGTCACAAGACAAATTCTAGGACAGGTTACTGAACTCTCAATTTCAGGGACCTGTCCTGGGATTTGTCTTGTGACATGTCACAAGGGGTCAATTTCCACCTCCTATGACAACGCCATGTAAAAGTGACCAGTCTATTTCATATAAAGGGGCCAGTTCGGTGACAGTTTGTTAAAATTTCCCATAGGGTACCTACTTAACTAGGAAAGTTTTCTATTCCAAAGAATCGGCTTTTCTTTACAATCCCTTCTACTGTCAAATCTAACGCAATTTGTTTAAAATTGAAAAGCAACCACTTCTACAGCTCCAAAGTGGAACCGGTTGCAATAGAATCAGTTCTGGAACTAATTCTAGAACTGATTCTACGTTAGTCTACGTAAGTCATAGTTCCGGAACCAGTTCCATGGAATCGGTTGCACTAGAACCAGTTGCAGACCTAGTGCGGTTTGAAACCGATTGTAAAAAATTTTCCATGGTATTGCTTAATAATTCAGCGAATAAATAGCCAGGTAACTAGTAGTAAAACTAGGGTTGCCATTTCCATTTTGAGAAAAAGAGGATGTCAACCTCAAAAAAGGAGTACATTTGTCTTAAATAAGAGGACAATTTTTTTTTTAATAAATTTATTTTACAAAAATCAACAACGCGATAAAATATACAAATAAAAATTTATTTTATAAATAAAGGCACGGTTTTTTAATAATAGAACCCACTTGATACACAAAACTGCATTTTTGGGATTTCCGTACAAAGTGTCCTATAGTTTAGCTCAAATTTTTTAACCCTAACACTCCTGATAAAATTTATATACGTAGACTCCTGATAAGGGTACCCAGGTACCCGTGTGTATTTATCTTTATGTTATTGTTTAAATTTACGTCATACCAACACAATGCATTGCAATTGTAGAGGGATTCCCTTATTTGTTAACCCGGCGATCCTCAGACACAGCAACAATGAAGTTTATGAAATATCATTGGATTTCAACCGGAAGAATTTAGCCGATATTGCAGTTTTAAAGGTGAAATCTCACAAGTTTCGTTTGATTTCAATGAAAGAACTTGAAGCTTTTATTAGAATTTTATTGGTTATGGGAATAAATGGAGCCAGCCATCATTCTCCATTAACTCTTTGGGGCAATCACAAACATCCATTTTACAAAGCATCGTTGAGTCGCGATAGATTTCAGAAAATACTACGCGTTATACGTTCTGAATTGGGACTTTCATCAGAGGTGCACGTAGTGCGGAAAGTTTCTGACTGTCATTCACTTGGGAATGACCAGAAATAATTCCTTTGTATGCCTGTTCAAGCAGCTCACTACTTACGGTCCTAGAGTGAAAAGGCGCACATTCATGTAACCTGAATGGCCACGGATAACTTGGCGTCTCAGGTAAATGATGAATGAACGTTTTCTGAAGCATGACTACAACGTGGGATTGTACACAAGGATAGCAGCCCTATTACCAATCTAAGAAAGGAGGGCTAGCAACCCACTTTTCTGAACTTACCCTGCTAACGAATCGCTAAATAAACAGCCTTTGGCGCCTTATGCTCCAATGGGAGTTAGAGGAATGTATATAATACGTTTTTACAATGTGTTTGCAAGATTAGTACACAAACAAACAGACAAAATCATTCCCATCTCCGATATCTGGAACATACTGATGAAGAATCTTCAAACAAACTATTATCCAAGTCAAAACGTAACAGTGGATGAAAAGTTATTTTCCTTAAGAGATCGAACCAGTTTTACCCAATATATTCCTTAAAAACCGGCAGAATATGGAATCTAAATATTTTGGTTGTGTAACACAGCCGATGGTTATCCTTTAAATGGAATCATTTACACAGGAAAACCACCAGCGACAAGTAAACGTAAGAGAAAATACGGTTTTTGTTCTGGTTGATTTTTACAAACAATCTGGTCTAAATGTGATAAAAGACAATTTTTGAACTTCGCTACAGTTGCCACGGCCAAATCCTACATGCGATACAGGTTCACCCCGATATGCATTTAACAAAAATGGAACTATTTTATCTGTCAAGACCAAGAAGAAGAAAAGCATTTACTTCCTGTCAACTATGAATTATACGCGAGGGGAGCCAGCGGTAAATGGGAAAGAGGAGACTAATGGCTTTTATAACAAAACCAAAGGCGGAGTTGATGTAATGGACCAGATGGTGTCTAAATTTCAACATGATCGCCGTGGCAGCATTGGGTGTATTTTATGTATACTCTAGCCTCCATCCAAATGCCAAAAAAAGACAAAGGTCTCGTCGAAGCTTTTTGACATCACTTGGCGTGGAGTTGGCAACGAAAGCCTTGAAGCAGGGGTATGGCATCACCAAAAAAATAAGTTATAACGACATCGTTATCACTAGGTAGCACTTTGTTCAAAATATTGACAATTTTCTTTGAATTTAAATAATAACAAACAACAAAGCAAAAAAAAACAACAGGATATCTCAAGTTTTATTATTTGAATAAATTCCGCGCTTGTTTTTTTTCCTTACTTTGAGTAGTTTTTTAGCAGTTTTTAAATATAGGCTCAGCTGATACTAAAGTGATACTAAATAGTGTCTCTGGTAATACTAAATTTCAGCGCCCTCTACCGGTAGTGTAAGTCTTGATTTTCTATCTCTATAATTAATAGTCCTTGCCTTGAACGAAAGGGCCACTCTTAATCGAATTACCACATACCTCAAAGTTCGGGCAGCTCTCTAGCTTTTGATCAGCAAAAACATCTTTAAAGAAGCTTGCCTGGTTGCTGTAGGAGCATCGGATACAACTGAGCGATACCGAACCAAACTAAACCAAAAAAATACTATTATTTTAACTTTTTTCATACAAAATGTATGAAGAAATTCACAGGTACCCGGGTACCCTTATCAGGAGGGTAAGGACTATTTGACTTTGGCTGGCTCCATAGCTAGCCCAAATAATTCAAGAGAGCTTAAAATGCGAAAAAACTTTAGAAAACGGCTAGGTGAAGGAACTTACGGAACTTCGAATTTGTAACTTGTTTGGTTTGAAAAATATTTGATTTTAAACTCCGTTCGGGTACCCGTGTCAGGAGTGTTAGGGTTAAACAGTTATAGGAAAAATCTTGGTTTTGCTTCATATGTTTGTGAAAAATCTAAAACACGCATTTTTTTTACAAAAAGTGTAATATTCAAAAATGTTTGTTTAAATATTTATATGCTAATTCATAAAAAAAATTTATTTGGTATTTGAAGCTTCCCGAGTAAAAAAAATTTATTTCGCGCAATATCTAATCATATCCAATTTGATATTGTTTAATATCTGCTGTAATATCTAGCTGATCCAATTAGATCTCAAAAGTGGGTGTATCCAATGATATCGTATTAGATCCCATTGTATATATGGGGATAAACTAAGATCAAGTTATATCTCAAAATTGGGAGGTCCAATGATATCTTTGGGGATAAACCTAGATCTAATTTGATCCGAAAAATGGCGGATCGAATTAGATCCAGTTATATATTTGTGGATAAACTTAGATCTAATTTAATCTCAATTTTGGCAGATCGAATTAGATTCAGCAATATATTTGTGGATAAACTTAGATCTAATTTGATCCGAAAAAGTGGCAGATCGAATTAGATCCAGCAATATATTTGGGGATAAACTTAGATCTAAATTGATCCGAAAAATGGCAGATGGAATTAGATCCAGCAATATATTTGTGGATAAACTTAGATCTAATTTGATCCGAAAAATGGCAGATCGAATTAGATCCAGCAATATATTTGGGGATTAAGTAAGATCTAAATATATCCAAAAAAATGACAGATCAAAAATTAGATCCAGTAATATATTTCGGGATTGCGTAAGATCTTAAATTTTCCGATAAATTGCAGATCGAATTAAATCCAGTTATATATTTGGGGATTTGGTAAGATCTTAATTTATCCCATAAATTGCAGATCGACTTAGATCTAGCAATTTATTTCCTTAAAATGGCAGATCGAATTGGAAATAGCAATATATTTGGGGATTGACATCTAAAACTATCCAGAAAAATTACAGATAAAATTAGATCCCGCATTATATTTGGGTACTACGTAAGATCTCCATTTATTTGGGATTAAATAAGATCCCAGACAGATATTGACAACAGTTCAAAAAATAATACACTGGTAGAGCACTGATTTTATAAAAATTAAAATATTTTGTTAAAATAAGGTTTAAAATCAGAAGGTCTCGAGTTCGATACCGTTCACGACTATGCATTTTTTTTTATAAAAAGATTTTCTTTTTATAAAATTATAATTTTATTTTCTATAAATGTTTTTATAAAATTATATTTTTTTTATTAAATTGAATTTTTTAAAAAAAATAATTTTATTTGCATCTTTTTGATGCTCTACACCATTTCCAATTGTATCAATTGTTTTTAAGATTTATCAATTGTATTTCAGAAATAATCAATTGAATTTCAGTTTTATCAATTGTATTTCAGAACTTATCAATTATTTTTCAGATTTATGAATTGTATTTCAGAACTAGTCAATTGAATTTCAGTTGTATCAATTGTATTTCAGAATTTATTAATTGTATTTCCGAAATTCACAACTGTATTTCAGAAATTATCAAACTGTATTCCAGAAACTATCAATTGTACTTCAGAAATTATGAAATGTAATTTAGAAATTTTTCTCTATTAACTATGATAAACAATCAACAAGTTCTGAAATAGATTTGATTATTTCTGAAATACAATTAATAAATTTCTGAAATACATTCCATAATTTCTGAAATACATTTAAAATTTCTGAAATACACTTAATAGCTTCTGAAATACAGTTAATATTGTAGTTGCTGATGAGTTACCATATATGACCATATATTGTTTAAATGGCACCATATATGGTATGTTCCCTATTAAAAAAAACAATATGGAGCTTTATATGATAATATATAACTTAGAGTCATCCATGTACTATTTGATGCGAAAAATGGCCCGAAAAAATTGTATCAGTTGTTTATCAGTTTTTATCTAATTGCATCAGTTTAGATCGGACCTGATTAAATTTTGTGTTAATCAGATGAAATTGTATCAGATTTTTGACCTGATACAATTTTATTGGTTTATATCACATGGTATCAGTTTAGGTCCAAATAGATATATTTGTATACAAAATTATATAGTTATATCCCAATTTTGACCTGATATCAGTTTAAAACTTTAATACAATTGTATAAGGTAAATGTCGGATACAATTATATTTTATTTATATAAAATTGAACAAATTACGATCAAACCGATAAAATTGTATCAGGTCAAAAACACATAATTTATTAAACACATAATTTAATCAGGTCAGATCTAAACTGATACATTTAGATAAAAATTGATAAACAATGGATAAAAATATATCGGGCCATTCTTCGGATGAAACTATATATTTATACAGATGTAACTATTTTTACTCGGGTTGTTTAAAAGATACGATATATCAAAGTATATGGTACCATATATGGTAATATATATTGTTACGTTTTTACTTTTTAAAAACGTTGGTTTATTTCCCTTAAATAAACCGGATTCTTTTCTATTGCAATCAAAATAACCAGTTCCAACGCTGACACCAATTATTACGTTTTACCTTACAAAACGTTCGTTTATCTCCCTTAGATAAACCGTCCTGGTGCTGTCGCAGCGATTATAACAACCAATTAGCCAATAACCAAAACACGAACACACTTTAGTTTGAAATAGCTTAGACGCTCTTATTTATTTACACACTATTACTTATTTACAAACTCTCTCTATTATGACGATTACTAAAGCGCTACTAACTTTAACACGATACTAACTCGCGGTCTTAACAACACAAATGTTAATAATCAACTTCTTTTCACTAATGTTAACGCGCGCTTTATATAGTAACAGCCATATTTCTACAACACACTGGATAATTCTAGCATGCTATACTTAACTCTACATACGCTTACAGACTATATATACAACCATTTATACATACAGTATTACTCTACATTAGTCTTAACGCTATACAAACACACAAACACTTATAATAAGTCTACATCACGCTTAGAGACTATACAGACACACAAACATTTATCATTAACCAACTATACAATATAACTCTACATTAGACTTAACGCTATACAAACACACAAACACTTATAATAAGTCTACATCACGCTTAGAGACTATACAGGCACACAAACATTTATCATTAACCAACTATACAATATAACTCTACATTAAGCTTGACATTATACATACACACAAACACTTATTATTATCCAACTATACAATTCTAATGCGTAATTAATCATAGCATATTCTTAGGTGTATAATTAAATGTAGTACTATGTTGCCAGATTGATGTATTTTGTCCATCCCGTCTCTTAGGCTATTTTCTTCTAGAAAAGTCCCGAGTTTTCTATACTAGGCCAAGCCATTTTCGTAACACTGCCGCCCACTTAAGCCTCTTCGTCCAGAATAGGCACATATGTTCCCTTTCCGTAATTGGCTAGTCTCTCCAGGTGTACCACCTTCATTTTAGATCTTGGGCTGTTGTACTTTTGGATTCTATAAACCACGTCATTTAGCCTCTTGACTACTTTATAGGGGCCGTCCCAATGGGTTTGCAGTTTCGGTGACAATCCTTTTTTTCGTTGTGGGTTATAAAGTAGAACCAATTGCCCTTCGTTGAAACCTTCCGAGTTTGCAGCTCGGTCGTATCTGGCTTTCATTTTATCACTGGTCATTTTGATTCGGTTACGCACGAATTCATGAAGTTCTTCAAGGTCATTCATGGAGGGGTCTCCACCGTTTTCCTCTGTTGATGTAGGCTTAACGCCAAACTCTAAGTCTGCAGGCAGTCTTAACTCAGTTCCAAATATAATCTTTGCAGGTGCTCGTGAGGTGGAGTCGTGCACGGCTGACCTATATGCCAACAGAAATTTTGGTATGTGCTCATCCCAGTCCTTTTGATGTCTACTGACCACTTTTCTCAAATGTTCCTCCAGGGTGCGATTGAATCTTTCAACCATGCCATCAGATTGCGGATGTAGTGGCGTTGTTCTTGTCTTTCTTATTCCATATTTTTCACACATTTCCTTAAATATTGCAGACTCAAAATTCCTACCTTGGTCGGAATGCAGTTCTAAAGGAGCTCCATAACGGCACACCCAATTGTTAACAAATACGTCTGCTACCGTTCCAGCTTCCTGGTTCGGTATCGGATACACTTCTGGCCATTTGCTAAAATAATCTATGACCACTAGTATATATCGGTTTCCAGCCTCACTGACAGGAAAAGGACCGGCTATATCCATTGCTACGCGCTCAAATGGGGCACCCGAATTGTATTGCTGAAGCTGCCCGCGGCTTCTTCTTATTGGACCTTTGGCTATAATGCATTGCGGGCAGTTGGCTATCCAATCGGCCACAGCTTGTCGACATCCAACCCAATAAAACCTTAGTTCCAACTTTTCTAGCGTTTTTGTCACACCAAGATGACCGCCACTAGGACCATTATGAAATTCTTTTATTACTTCGTTTATTTTGGAGGATGGTACAACAATTAAATCAGTTGCCGCTTTTCCGTCTGCATCTTCCCATGTCCGGTATAAGCAGCCATTTATCAGCCTAAGACTGTCCCATTGTGTCCAATATGATTTCATTATTGGGCTTTCTGAAGATATTTCGAGCCGAGCTGGTCTTCTGTCCCGTTCTTTAGCAGATATTATTTTTGACAATATGGGATCATTTCTCTGCGCCTTTGCCCAGTCCACACTGGAGTCTATATGCGTTAGCCAAATATCAATAACGCATTCTTTCCTCTCCGCCCTGCTACAATGTTTGCACTCCAGGTTGCAGGGCCGTCTTGAGAGAGCATCTGCATTATTATGCTTACCACCTTTCCTGTGCTCAATGCTGAAGTCGTAGCTTTGAAGGCGTTCAATCCAACGAGCAAGTTGTCCTTCAGGGTTTTTAAATTGTAGTAACCACCTGAGTGCGGAATGGTCTGTCCTTAAGGTGAAATGCTGACCATATAGATACTTGTGGTAATGTTTTACGCACTCTAATACTGCCAGAAGTTCCCGTCGAGTTACGCAGTAGTTCCTCTCAGGCTTTGAGAGTGTTCGGCTATAGTAGCCTATGACTTTTTCTGCCCCATTGACTATCTGCGAGAGCACACCTCCTATTCCGTAACCGCTCGCATCACTATCTAGTACAAATTTCTCTCCAGAAATTGGATATGCCAGGACTGGTGCTGTACATAATAACCCTTTTAGCTCCTGGAATGCATGTTCTTGTGATTCAACGGGACTTTTGGGTCAGTTCATGTAAACTTGCAGCAACTCTGGCAAAATTCGGTACAAATCGTCTATAGTATGTGCAAAGACCTAAAAAACTGCGCAATTCATGAAGATTTTTCGGACGAGGCCAGTCTTTTACTGCTACTATTTTATCTTCATCGGTCGATACACCCTCTGTTGTTACGCGATGTCCTAAGTACTTAAATTCTTTCTGGAATAGTACACATTTCTTTGCATTTAGCTTTAGCCCAGCCGCTGATATACGATTAAGCACGTCTTCTAGGTTTTTCAGATGTTCGTCAAAAGTCTTTCCCGTGACTATAATGTCATCAAGGTACATCAAACAAGTCTTCCAGTGAAGTCCTTTTAACATCCGTTCCATCAAGCGCTCGAATGTAGCCGGAGCGTTGCAAAGCCCAAATGGCATCACGTTAAACTGCCATAAACCATCGCCCGCACTAAAGGCAGTTTTCTCTTTGTCTTTGTCTGCTATTTCAACCTGCCAGTATCCGTTTTGCAAATCTAATGTGGAGAACCATTTTGTTCCGGCTAGCGTGTCCAAAGTGTCGTCAATTCTGGGTAGCGGATAACTGTCTTTCTTGGTGACGTCGTTTAGCTTTCTGTAATCGACACAAAATCTGGTGCTGCCATCTTTCTTCTTAACTAAAACCACTGGCGAGCTCCACGGACTTGTAGATGGTTCTATTATCCCATTTTGCTCCATTTCGTTGATTAAATCTTTTACCTCATCTCGCTTTGCTAAGGGGATACTTCTAGGTGCTTGTTTAATTGGCCTCGCTTCGCCAGTATTTATTTCGTGTTTAACAATAGCCGTTCTCCCATATTTCTTAAGCAGCTGTTTGGCTTTATTTCTATCAGGCGCCGCTAATCCTTCTACCCATTTCCTTGCATGTTCGGTTAACAACTCATGTTCTTTTGCTGACATATTAGCAGGTTCCGGTCTTCGCTCACAATTTATTATTGCCTCTGCTGGAGCACATTGAACTATGTCGGTGTTTTGTTTAACTAATTTTTCGCTGCTGGATAGATTTAACACTCTTACCGGGACTCTTCCATCGTTACAGGCTCTTACGAGGGCTTTTGCTGTTATAAGGTCACTCTTTACTTCTATGGGTTCTACTACCCACAGCCGATTGTCCACACAATTTCCCTCCATACGTGCCCACACTACGATTTCTGACTGTGGTGGTAGTTTCTGGCGTCCAACAGTAGCTAGCTTTCTTATTTGAGCTTTACTTTCATAACCAACATCAAGAGGTATTTCAACGTTGTGCCAAATCATTATTTGTTGCCCCATATGCAGTTTAACGTTATGGCTAATCATAAAATCTGCACCGATTATTACTTCGTCCACAATATCAGCAACAATAAATACATGATCTACTTTAATGTTGGCTATAGTTAATTTAGTTTTAACTTTACCGTAGACAGTAGCAGAATCCCCAGTAGCTGTTCGCAGTCTTACGTGGCTTAATGGTTCAATTGCCCCTTTCACTACATCGGGCCTAATAATTGACTGTGACGCCGTAAAGATGTGCTTTTTGCCGTAGACGAACCCACAAATTGTAAGATTGCTATTTTTCTGCTGTATCACTGATATGGAAATTGTGGGGCCCTCGTTTGTGGGAGCTAGCTCACGCCCCGTAGTGCTAGCCCGTTTTAGTTTAACGGTGACTCCTGTGATGATTGTTGATGGACTCTCTTATTGTTTCGCGGTGGCGAAGAAGATCTAGATCGTTTTCTTGGTGCTTTACAATTTCGTTGAAAATGGCCGGCTCTACCGCAGTTATAACATTTAGCTTGTGGCTTGTTTTGTTTCTCTTCTAGTGCTTGCATAACTGCCTCTCTTAAGTCGTTAACTATGTCTCTCTCCTTTTCAGCGATAACCTCCAAATTTCGCACCTTGTATGTTTGCGGCTTAGAAATTACTTTAGCCGTCTCCTGTGCCAGAGCAAAGGAAACAGTTTCTGCAAAAGTTAATTTCTGTGTAGCGCATACCGCATATTTCACATCGGGATCACGAATGCCATTTACAAACGCCTCAATCTTGAACTGGTCCAAGAATGGATGGTTTTCACCGGGGTATGTCATCTGCACCAATCTTTCAACCTTCATCGCGAAATCTTGCAGTGTTTCATTGACCTTCTGCACTCTGCCTCGCAATTCCATTCTGTAGATTTCCTTTTTATGTTCACCACCATACTTTCGTTGCAGTGCAGCCATAATGTCGTCATAATTATTCCTGCAGCTCATTGGTATGCTTTCAAGGACTTCTGCTGCGGTTCCTTTTAAGGCCAAAATCAACTCAATGGCTTTTTCTTCATTTGTCCACAAATTTCTGCCAGCCACAGTTTCAAACTGGAATTTGAATACGTTAAACGGTGTACTGCCATCGAAACATGGTGTCTTTATTCTACTAGAGACTTCTGGAATGACACGAACTGGCCCACCTTGGCATTGAAGATTGTTAATTTTCGCCTCTATGTCAATTTCCAGATTATTCATCTTACTCTCCAAATCGACAAGCTTCTCATCAAATTTGCTGACTTGTACCTCAACGCGATCCATTCTTTGGTTTATGGCCTCTGTCATTTCTGTCAGTTTCTCATTTGTGGCTCTAGTTTCTCTAGAGTTTTCTTCCATTTTCTCCATCATTTTTCTAGAATTTTCTTCCATTTTTCTAGAATTCTCTTCCATTTTGCTAGAGTTTCTTTCTTCCATTTCTCTAGAGCTTTCTTCCATTTTCTCCATTATTTTTCTAGAATTTTCTTCCATCATTTTTCTAGAATTTTCTTCCATTTTTCTAGAATTCTCTTCCATCATTTTTCTAGAATCGGCTTTAATTTCCTTCAGAGCGAAAAGTATCGCGTTTATGTCCATATTAGCTGTAGCCGTACGTGTACTTACTTCTGTTTCTCTCTTTTCTCTTTCTTCTTCTTTGTCTTCAAAGTCGTAAGTATCGATGTCCACGCCACGTCTCTTGAATTCTTCTATAAGTCTTCTCTGAAGTTCTGCCTAATTACCTGTTGTCGGCAGCTCCAACTTACTCAATTCCTGCTTGAGCTGTTCCACTTTAAGCTCTTCAAACTTCATTGCTTTTAGTTATGTTTATTTGGCAATCTCCTGGTTACTTATTTTTCGCAATCCCACTTCTGACACCAATTGTTACGTTTTTAATTTTTAAAAACGTTGGTTTATTTCCCTTAAATAAACCGGATTCTTTTCTATTGCAATCCAAATAACCAGTTCCAACGCTGACACCAATTATTACGTTTTACCTTACAAAACGTTCGTTTATCTCCCTTACATAAACCGTCCTGGTGCTGTCGCAGCGATTATAACAACCAATTAGCCAATAACCAAAACACGAACACACTTTAGTTTGAAATAGCTTAGACGCTCTTATTTATTTACACACTATTACTTATTTACAAACTCTCTCTATTATGACGATTACTAAAGCGCTACTAACTTTAACACGATACTAACTCGCCGTCTTAACAACACAAATGTTAATAATCAACTTCTTTTCACTAATGTTAACGCGCGCCTTATATAGTAACAGCCATATTTCTACAACACACTGGATAATTCTAGCATGCTATACTTAACTCTACATACGCTTACAGACTATACATACAACCATTTATACATACAGTATTACTCTACATTAGTCTTAACGCTATACAAACACTTATAATAAGTCTACATCACGCTTAGAGACTATACAGACACACAAACATTTATCATTAACCAACTATACAATATAACTCTACATTAAGCTTGACATTATACATACACACAAACACTTATTATTAACCAACTATACAATTCTAATGCGTAATTAATCATAGCATATTCTTAGGTGTATAATTAAATGTAGTACTATGTTGCCAGATTGATGTATTTTGTCCATCCCGTCTCTTAGGCTATTTTCTTCTAGAAAAGTCCAGAGTTTTCTATACTAGGCTAAGCCATTTTCGTAACAATATTATCATATCTGGAACTGTATTAAAAATGTTGTTCATAAGGTACCATATATGAGCATATATTGTTGAAATGGCACCATATATGATAATATATGGTTTAAATGGCACCATATATAGTAATATATTACCTAAATAACACCATATATAAATATATATGGCACTATATATAGAATCATATATTATCATATCTGGAACTGTATTACAAATTTTGATCATGAGGTACCATATATGGCCATATATTGTTTAAATGGCACCATATATAATAATATATGGTTTAAATGGCACCATATATGCTAATATATTGCTTAAATAACTCCATATATAAATATATATGTCCCTATATTTAGTAGCATATATTATCATATCTGCAACTGTATTAAAGATTTTGTTCATGACGTACCATATATGACCATATATTGTTTAAATGCCACTATATATGATAATATATAGTTTAACTGGCACCATATATAGTTATATATTGTTTAAATATATAATTATATATTCCTAAAATGCCGCCATATATATTAAGATATAGCTCTATATACAACTATATATGCAATAAGATCACCCGAGTAAAAAAAATTGATCTCACGCAATATCTAATTATATCCAATTTGATATTGTTTAAGATCTGCTGTAATATCTAGCTGATCCAATTAGATCTCAAAATTGGGTGTATCCAATCATATCGTATTAGATCCCATTGTATATATGGGGATAAACTAAGATGAAGTTATATCTCAAAATTGGGAGGTCCAATGATATCTTTGGGGATAAACCTAGATCTATTTTGATCCGAAAATTGGCGGATCCAGCTATATATTTTCGGATATTTTTAGATCTAATCTGATCCGAAAAATGGCGGATCCAATTAGATCCAGCTATATATTTGGGGATAAACTTAGATCTAATTTGATCTCAATTTTGACAGATCAAATTAGATCCCGCAATATATTTGTGGATAAACGTATATCTAATTTGATCCGAAAAAGTGGCAGATCGAATTAGATCTAGCTATATATTTGGGGATAAACTTAGATCTAATTTGATCCGAAAAATGGCACATCGAATTAGATCCAGCAATATATTTGTGGATAAACTTAGATATAAATTGATCTGAAAAATGGCAGATCAAATTAGATCCAGCAATATATTTGTGGATTAACTTAGATCTAAATTTATCCGAAAAATACCAGATCGTATTAGATTCAGCAATATATTTGTGGATAAACTAGGATATAAATTGAATAGAAAATTGGCAGATAAAATTAGATCCAGCAATATATTTTGGGATTTAGTAAGACCTAATTTGATCCGAAAAATGGCAGATCGAATTAGATCCAGCTATATATTTGTGGATAAACTTATATCTAATTTGATCCGAAAAAGTGGCAGATCGAATTAGATCCAGGAATATATTTAGGGATAAACTTGGATGTAAATTTATCCGAAAAATGCCAGATCGAATTAGATCCAGCAATTTTTTTCGGTATTAAAATGACAGATCGAATTACAAACAGCAATATATTTGGGGATTGACATCTAAAAGTATCCATAAAAATGATAGATAAAATTAGATGCCGCATTATATTTGGGTACTACGTAAGATATCCATTTATTTGGGATTAAATAAGATCCCAGACATATATTCCCAACTGTTCAAAAAATAATAGACTGGCAGAGCACTGATTGTATAAAAATTACAATATTTTGTTAAAATAAGGTTTAAACTCAGAAGGTAACGAGTTCAATATGCATTTCTTTTACAAAATTAATTTGTTTTTATAAAATTAAAATTTTTTTTCTATAAATTTTTTTATAAAATTATATATTTATTTTTTTATTAAATTGAAATCTTTGAATAAAATAATTTTATTTACATCTTTTTGACGCTCTACACCATTTCCAATTGTATTAATTGTTTTAAGGTTTATCAATTGTATTTCAGAAATAATCAATTGAATTTCAGTTTTATCAATTGTGTTTCAGAACTCATCAATTATTTTTCACATTTATGAGTTGTATTTCAGAACTAGTCAATTGAAGTTCAGTTTTATCAATTGTGTTTCAGAAATTATTAATTGTATTTCCGAAATTCACAACTGTATTTCAGAAATTATCAAACTGTATTTCAGAAATTATCAATCGTATTTCCGAAATTATGAAATGTATTTGAGAAATTTTTCTCTATTAGCTATGAAATTCTGAAATAGATTTCATTATTTCTGGACACAACTAAATAAATAAATAATTAAATTTGCGTAATATTGTAGTTTCTGAAGTGCAAATAATATTTTGTGATATACAATTAAAATTTTCTAAAATACTTTTAATAATTTCTGGAATACCTTTTTTCGATGCTTATAAGTTAGCTCGAAATGCTTTTATCATTCATTTAATTTGTAGCTATCACACATCTATAACAAGTCTCGTTAGATTAGAGTGTAGAGGTCTTGGCTGACAATCTGGTGGACTGGGTTAAATTTCATGTTTTTAAAAGCAAATATTAAAAAAGTTTTCTCAATTTTTTGAAAAATGTTTTTTGAAATCTATTTTTTTGCCAAGATAGTTAATGCAACGTTCTGCCAACGCTTAACCGACCATCGCCAACGGTTTGCCAGCACTGTGCCGATTATATTTTTCTCTCTGGGATGTTAAACTTAAACCTATTGTATATTAACATTAATTAACACTATATTTTTATTTTTAGGAAATACATTTTTATTTTATTATAAGTTAACATTAAATTAAATTTTAGATAATGGCACCAATTTGTAGTTGTAATTATTATATATTAAATCGTATATTCATAAACATTCTATACAGTTAGACGAGGTTTATGGAACTATTTAACTTTATAAAGTGTTTATAAATTATAACTTAAATGAGCATATATATATGTTAAATGTACGTGAACAAATTGTTGATATGGATATTGTTGGATATGTTGATATTGAAATTGTATCTCAACTGATATTGGAATTATTGTACCATTACCATACATCAATATATATTAAATGATATACATATATTACAATATATGACACTGTATTATAAATATTGTTAATGAAGTAACATATCTGATAATATTTTTTATAGCCCCATACATAGTTTTACATTATTCAAATTAAACCATATATGGAATTGTATTCAAAATGTTGATGTGGTACCAAAATTGACCATATATTGTTTAAATTGTGCCATATATGACAATATATTGTTTAAATGATACCATATATGTCTATATATTAATATTGCTTAAATGACACCATATATCAATATATATGGGACTATATATGGTAGCATATATTATCATATCTGCATCTTTATTAAAAATGTCGTTCATCAGTTACCATATATGAGCATATATTGTTGAAATGGCACCATATATGACAATATATGGTTTAAATGGCACCATATATGGTAATATATTGCTTAAATAACACCATATATAAATATATATGGCAGTATATATGGTAGCATATATTATCATATGTGGAACTGTATTAAAAATATTGTTCATGAGGTACCATATATGGGCATATATTCTTGAAATTGCACCATATATGATAATATATGGTTTAAATGGTACCATATATGATAATATATGGTTTGAATGGCACCATATATGATAATATATGGTTTGAATGGCACCATATATGATAATATATAGCTTAAATAACACCATATATAAATATATATCGCACTATATATAGTACCATATATTATCATATCTGGAACTGAATTAAAGATTTGGTTTATGAGGTACCATATATGACCATATATTGTTTAAATGGCACCATATATGATAATATCTAGTTTAACTGTCACCATATATAATTATATATTGTTTATATGATACCATATATAAGTATATATTGCTAAAATGCCACCATATATATTAAGATATAGTTCTATATATAACTATATATGCAATAAGATCAACCATGTTATGTAATATATAATTATATATGCCATATCTAATATTATGAAGGCCGATATCTAATTAGATGAAATTATATATGGCATAATATAAGGAAAATTTTTCGGAAAAAACGTCATATATAATTATATATGGATATACATAACCACATGTCTAATTATATATTGTAATATATGCCACATATGATTATATATAATTTTTTTTACTCGGGCAGCCATGCTATGTAATATATAATCATATATACCATAACTAATATTATAAAGGCCGATATCTAATTAGATGAAATTATATATGGCATAATATAAGGAATAATTTTGGAAAAAGACCTTATATATAATTATATATGGATATACATAACGACATGTCTAATTATATATTGTAATATATGCCACATATGATTATATATAATTTTTTTTACTCGGGTTGCTATAGTTAAAGTACATATTTCGCTTAATAAAGAGTTATTATAAATTTTGAATCATAATCGCATTTTAACTATAAATTAATTTTTCGATTTGATACTGGCAACACTACTGTTTATTTTCTCTCTTCTCCCAAATAAGTCGTAAGTGATGTACAAATTTAGTAAACGATTGACTCGGTAATCGGAAGTGAAAATGTATTTTCTTAAATTAGAGAACTAATGATGTGCTAAGATAAATTTAAAAGCCTATCAAAATATTTTTTTTTTATTTATAAAGCAAATCAATGGAAATGTTTGTAAAAACGTAATTTTTTAGAACATATTATTCGAAGCATACAAAAGTAATCGAATTTCGAATAATGTTTTGACAGTCTGTACATCACTATTGTTTTGTTTTTCTTTTTGAATTTATTTTTACATTTTTTTTTTAATTTTTTCGAAAAAGGTCATTGGCTACGAAATTGTTGTAGCTTTTTTCAGTTTGATGGATGCAAGTTGTTGGAAGCCCACACTCTAGGGATGGGATGGCTTTAATAAATCATTTCATGCATGAAAATGAAATAATTAACAATTAAATGGTGGCTTCCTCACTCCAAACTTTATAAAAGGTTTAAAGTTAATGAGTACCAACTACAAACCTCTATTATTTTCTTCGTTATTAAGCAAATATGAATACTGTTTTTCACAAATTGGCTTAAAATCCTGCAATAAGACTGTTGTAAAAGTTTATGAATTAGACCATTAAATTTTAAAGTATTCTCGCAATAAAATTAATTTTGGCGACAATAAATGTATAATTCATAGTTTATGTAATTTTTTTTGTTTTTTTTTTTTTTTTTTTTTTTCATGCACGTTAAAATAATCACAAATTAGCGATTTGGCAAAAAAAACCATATTTTCAATAAAAATCACCTTTTTTTAAATAATTTTTTTTTTGGTATTTTTCTTAAAATGTACACGACTTTAGAAATCATATATAAAAAATGGTTAAAATTGCAGAGATCATGCACTTTAGTGTTAAATTAGTGGTACATAAATAAACAAAAAAAAAAAACGATTAACCAATTCATTGCATACATTTTCAGGAATGCACATTTCTATAATTTCTTGATACGATTTGTAAAGGTTTTCATGAATGTTTTTCAATGCTTCCAATTTGAATTAGTATAGTACTATCGCATTTCTTCAAATATTCATAAAACTCGTGAAAATTCATACCAAAATTTTATTTGACTCTAATAATATCAGAAATAGAACTAGAAATAGTTTCTGGATTCAATTTCATGAATATTTTTCAACGCTTCCAATTTGAATCAATATATTACTGTTGCATTTCTTCAAATATTCATAAAATTCTTGACAATTCATATCAAAATTATATTTGACTCTAATAATATCAGAAATAGTTTTGGATTCAATTTATTTCTTTTTGGCGTCCACTGCGTTGGCATTATGTGCTGGTGAGAAAAAATAAAACCTAAAAGTGTTTTAATTTCATAGCAAACATCATTTTTAATAAAAAAATCAAACCAAAACTTGTTGTCAGTCATGTTAATTGAATTTAAGTTTTTTATATAGGGTAGAGGGGGGATCCTTCGCCATTGGGGCACATACACTAATCCCATTTTTCTCTGATGTTAAGGGAAATAAAAAATTGGAAAAAATATATTTTGAGAATTTTTCAATTACCTTTCCTTGTCATCCACTTTGACGAATTTATATCACATGTGGTCGCAGATAGACGTGTTTTTGTGTTTTTTGGGGTGCCAAAAAATAATTGAAAGCAACTACATTTTGCAATAACTTCCTCAAATCGTGTAATAAAAAAATAATTTTTCATTATGTTAGACCTATGATCCTAAGCTTTCAGAAAATAATAATTTGATTTTAATAAATGCTTAAAAAGTGTGAAAAAATATTAATTTTATGTTAGTGCCTGTCTCTGGGGTACAATCACCAGATGGCCACTGCAGCTACGAAGAGTTGGTGCATCCCTGCCTAAAATGCTCTATAAGACTTTTCTATATGTTTAAAATATGTTTAATGGTAAAATAGAACAATCGTGTTCATTCTTAAATTTATATTAATTGTTCAGTTTTTTGTAATTTTGAAGAATCATTATATTCCAGATTTAAATTATTTTTTTTAATGTAGTGGAGATTTATTGATTAAAAAGAATAATATACCTTAAAGAACTTATTCTAAATTATTTATTTCAGTCATTAAAACATTGACTTTGACGTATTAACAATATTTTTTTGTTGAAATTGTATCTAGCTCTTTTGGCGAATATCCCCCAGGTTTGGGGCAGTTACGCCGATTTGGGTTACTTTGAAAATCATTAAAAAAGTAATAGAAAATATGCAAATAATTAGAATAAAAATCATAGAAATTGAAGCCAAGATATGTAGATCTTCAATTTGAAAGAAATTTTTGAAAAATAATTAGGGGATAAGAAATGACAGAGCTTTGAAAAAAAAGTGGCGAAGGATCCCCCCTCTACCCTACATAATTTTTCAGGACAAGGAATTCATTAAATAAATTTTCATCATTAAAATCAATGTTAATTTTTTTAATTCAACTGTTGGCTCACTGCTGATAAGCTTCAAATTTGGCAATTGAAGTAAGTGAAATAACAGTGATAAAACAGGCGATGCCAACAATTCAAAAAAAAAGTTGTGGAAAAAATTGCAAAAAGTAGGACAACCCCGGACACTTACTGAAAAAGAAGGAGGACTGCCCCGGACGCCCTAAAAAAGAGGACGGTGTCCGGGGCAAAGAGGAAGTATAACCCTTTATGTGCTACTTACTCGATTAATTACTTTATTATTTAGGTGTCGATCGAGTCATGTGATTTTAAGTAAAAGAAATCATAACACTGGAAATATAATCCTAATTAAAATCTTAAAGACTTTAAATGTGAGAGAGCTAACTTAACAGAGATGACTTTGTGTATGCAAATCTTATGACAGAGAATGATTTTTTGAGAAAAGTCTAAAAATGAGAAATCCGATAAGAAATTATGACTGCAAAAATAATCGTATGATTGCCAAAAAATGTAATGTAAACTACTCTTAATGAGCACCCTTTATTGTGATTTTGCTATGTTTAGCTAGTATATTCCGAACCCCAAACCCTATACCGGGCGCAATTTCAAGTTTAATTTTTCTTAATTTTTGAATATTATTTTTTATGGGAACCCGAGTAAAAAAAATTATATATAATCATATGTGGCATATATTACAATATATAATTAGACATGTGGTTATGTATATCCATATATAATTATATATGACGTTTTTTCCGAAAAATTTTCCTTATATTATGCCATATATAATTTCATCTAATTAGATATCGGCCTTCATAATATTAGATATGGCATATATAATTATATATTACATAACATGGTTGATCTTATTGCATATATAGTTATATATAGAACTATATCTTAATATATATGGTGGCATTTTAGCAATATATAATTATATATGGTATCATTTAAACAATATATAATTATATATGGTGACAGTTAAACTAGATATTATCATATATGGTGCCATTTAAACAATATATGGTCATATATGGTACCTCATAAACCAAATCTTTAATTCAGTTCCAGATATGATAATATATGGTACTATATATAGTGCGATATATATTTATATATGGTGTCATTTAAGCTATATATTATCAAATATGGTGCCATTCAAACCATATATTATCATATATGGTGCCATTCAAACCATATATTATCATATATGGTACCATTTAAACCATATATTATCATATATGGTGCAATTTCAACAATATATGCCCATATATGGTACCTCATGAACAATATTTTTAATACAGTTCCACATATGATAATATATGCTACCATATATAGTGCCATATATATTTACATATGGTGTTATTTAAGCAATATATTACCATATATGGTGCCATTTAAACCATATATTGTCATATATGGTGCCATTTCAACAATATATGCTCATTAGGCCGGGTCGATTTGTGGGGAGGCAAAAAAATCGCCCATGGCTCAGGGAAAATCGTATTCTAGGGATCAAAATAAGAAACTTTGCCGAAGGAACTATACCTCTAAAACGAATTCTACTACCCCCCAACTGTTGAACTGTTGACTTTTGTCCCATAGGGTCAAGTTTTGAAAAATCACACTTTGACCCATTCAGAGTGCCCCAATCGAGTCCAAATGTATGACCGACCCCCACTAACTTTGGAGGGCCGATCCACCCATGCCAGTGGCACACCCCCTGGAACTCCCCTGGGGGGTTCCCCATACAAACATTTTAAAAAATCACCATTTTTGGCACTTTATTTTATTATTTTTTATTTATTTTATTTATTTTTATTATTTTATTTATTTTTTCTCCTTAGAAATTTATTTAGTCAGAACATATGTAAATGAAAAAATTAATTTAACTTAGTAGTAGAAAAGAAAAAATAAAAAATTACTGTTTGAAGTCTTTTTTGCTTTCAAGTCTGGGCAATTTCGCACGGCTCTCTAATGTCGTCGCCATAACAGCCTCTACATTTTCCGGTATAACTCGTTTGGAAACGCTAGCTAGCAATTGAACGTGTCGTTCTGTTTCTTGTATGTGTGATGGAATTTTTGGATCATTAAACGGTGGATCATCTTGATTTAAATATTCTTTCAAAGTATCGTATGGAATGCTTCGCGTGAATGGTGGTTCAAATACGTCATTTATGTCATTCATATTGATCATTTCCGTGTAACTTGTGCAATAAAAGTTTATATCTGGTTTTTTATAAGCTCTAAGTCCCGGTGGGTCGTCAACATCGGTTCGATAGCGTAGAATTATCTTGATAGCACAGTCGCGCTTTTCTTTGCTATCATCAAACAACATTGATAACAAGATATTTTCCGAATGCGCATAATATGATTTATCTGTAATTACTTTATTGACAATTTTGCGTAAACGAGGTTCTAGAAATCTTGACCAACTAATGAATTTGAAAAATAATCTACTACCGTACACGACAGAGCTGTAAACTTGATATTGAAGTACATTGGCACATAACATGTAATTATAAATTCAACCAGTATTCTTAAATTTGCATCTGGATTTTCCGTTGTCACATATAATCGTAATAGTCTAGCGGCCTTGGTGAGCCACCGAGAATGTACAATTTTCCCTGGTTTGATGTTTGCCAGATCCACTGAAACCACGCCGCTAGAAATTGCATGGGCCATGTCGTATAAGTACTTGGAATCGGTGGAAAATTCAATTTTTTCTGGAGCAGGGGGCATATTTTTCAACTCAATTTTCTGAAAGCCGTCCACCACCTGAAAATATATAAAAATAAAACAATTAAAAACGGTTGACAATTATAATAAATGAGTGATAGCAATAACTTACCGGAAGAGTTTCACAAGTTTCGATTTGACGGCTCAATTTTCCGGTTGCCGATCTTGGTCCAGTGCTGGTTGATTTATCCAAAGCTTCAAACAAATGCCGAAACGGAAGTTCGTTGAAGTGTAGAAGGCAAACGAACCAATGCAATGGTCTTTTTAACAGCAATTCGAATCGTCGTATAATTCCACCATTTGGGCCAGTGTTTGTTGGCTCACCGTCAGTGCATATGCCAATTAATGCATCCAGTGATATATTTTTATCGTTGAAAAAATCATTTAATTTGGTTGTTTTGTATTCAGCGGTTTCATGTTCCAGTCTTACGTAACCAATCAATTCAGAATTCGATTCTTTCAAAATAACAAGATGAGGTTCTTTTACCATTCTAGTATGATACTTCTCATCAATTGTATCTCTCGTTAAAGTATCATCTTTTCTGCCATCGAATGAAAATGCTAACAAATTGGTATCATCTAACCGTTTGCGAAGCACTTCTTGTCTGCATTTCTCTTTTTCTCGGCGAACTTTCGATTTATCCATGATGAGAGGTTTGCCATGGATATCTTTCATTTTAAAATCTTGGAAAAGAGCTGTTCCCATTGCTGATGCTACTCTATCAGGCACGCCAAATCTGTCACATACCAAGGCAAAGTTAAAACAATCGTATCTCTGTGTGTATTGTCAACTTGTGTTTATATCCAAATCTTCTTGAACCGGTGGCGGTGCGTATGTTGAATCATCGGGATCTTGGTATGTTGGCATTGATGACATAGACATTGCTCCTTGCTCTTCAATTTCCATCGCAAATCCATCCATTGTTAGACTTCTCTGATTATGTTGATCGTGCATAAACTCTTTGAGGCGTTCGGGAACCAAACCGCATGCACATGGAGCTGCCTTCAAATCGCATTTACATGTTCCAATGAAAAAAATTGTTTCCAGAGATTTTACATACTCTGTAAATTGTTGGGGTTTGTTTCTTCTCTTGATTTGCTCTTGATATTTGTCAGGCAATCTATTCAATTTATTACATACACTTTTTTTCAGCATTATTTCCATACCAAGTTTTTCCCAAATTCCAATCAACTTATCTTGTACTTGAATAGTGAATGCTTTATAGGACAACTTTTTTTGTTCGCTCAAGTAAAAATAATATCTCAAGATATCCAGATGGGTTGGTAAATTAAGATCAGTCAAATCAGTAGACACACCAAAAACAGTAACATCATGCCTGGGTATATGACTCATTGGGTTTTCGATAGTTGTTGATGTTGTTATTGCTTCATCTTGCGGTGTAGAGGATGGTGGATTCATTGTAAACTTCTTGATTTGGAATGATTTTTTTTTAAATATTTTTTTATCTCAAATTAGCACTTCACACTTCGAGTTCTTCACAACGACTTAATGCATTCACAAAAACTGTTGCGTTATATATGGTCTAGGAAACGAGGTAATAAGAATGAAATGGTAATTTCAATTCTACCTGTAACCGATTTTGTTGTCAAAACTGCCCATAAAGTACTTACATGTAAATTAAACGTTAATCTGACTACAAATTCTGTTAAGCAAGTGCGCCTTTTATTACTTCTGGAAAATCCTTTATGATAATTTTATGCTCAATTCTACCTGTAACCGATTTTGTTGTCAAAACTGCCCATAAAGTACTTACATGTAAATTAAACGTTAATCTGACCACAAATTCTGTTAAGCAAGTGCGCCTTTTATTACTTCTGGAAAATCCTTTATGATAATTTTATGCTCAATTCTACCTGTAACCGATTTAGCTTAAGTAAGTTTACGACATGCAGCTGTGTCTTGTGGTGGCTTAAAAAACCCACACAACCTATTTTACGACCTGCAACAGAACGACACGTTCAATTGCTAGCTAGCGTTTCCAAACGAGTTATACCGGAAAATGTAGAGGCTGTTATGGTGACGACATTAGAGAGCCGTGCGAAATTGCCCAGACTTGAAAGCAAAAAAGACTTCAAACAGTAATTTTTTTTATTTTCTTTTCTATTACTAAGTTAAATTAATTTTTTCATTTACATATGTTCTGACTAAATAAATTTCTAAAGAGAAAAAATAAATAAAATAATAAAAATAAATAAAATAAATAAAAAATAATAAAATAAAGTGCCAAAAATGGTGATTTTTTAAAATGTTTGTATGGGGAACCCCCCAGGGGAGTTCCAGGGGGTGTGCATGGGTGGATCGGCCCTCCAAAGTTAGTGGGGGTCGGTCATACATTTGGACTCGATTGGGGCACTCTAAATGGGTCAAAGTGGGATTTTTCAAAACTTGACCCTACGGGACAAAAGTCAACAGTTGGGGGGTAGTAGAATTCGTTTTAGAGGTATGGTTGGATTATTAAATCGACCCGCCCTAATGCTCATATATGGTACCTGATGAACGACATTTTTAATACAGATGCAGATATGATAATATATGCTACCATATATATTGATATATGGTGTCATTTAAACAATATTAATATATAGACATATATGGTATCATTTAAACAATATATTGTCATATATGGCACAATTTAAACAATATATGGTCAAATTTGGTACCACATCAACATTTTGAATACAATTCCATATATGGTTTAATTTGAATAATGTATGTTACTTCATTAACAATATTTATAATACAGTGTCATATATTGTAATATATGTATATCATTTAATATATATTGATGTATGGTAATGGTACAATAATTCCAATATCAGTTGAGATACAATTTGTGGGTCCATATCAACAATTTGTTCACGTACATTTAACATATATATATGCACATTTAAGTTATAATTTATAAACACTTTATAAAGTTAAATAGTTCCATAAACCTCGTCTAACTGTATAGAATGTTTATGAATATACGATTTAATATATAATAATTACAACTACAAATTGGTGCCATTACCTAAAATTTAATTTAATGTTAACTTATAATAAAATAAAAATGTATTTCCTAAAAATAAAAATATAGTGTTAATTAATGTTGATATACAATAGGTTTAAGTTTAACATCCCAGACAGAAAAATATAATCTGCACAATGCTGGCAAACCGTTGGCGATGGTCGGTTATGCGTTGGCAGAACGTTGCATTAACTATCTTGGCAAAAAAATAGATTTCAAAAAACATTTTTGAAAAAATTGAGAAAACTTTTTTTAATATTTGCTTTTAAAAACATGAAATTTAACCCAGTCCACCAGATTGTCAGACAAGACCTCTACACTCTAATCTAACGAGACTTGTTATAGATGTGTGATAGCTACAAATTAAATGAATGATAAAAGCATTTCGAGCTAACTTATAAGCATCGAAAAAAGGTATTCCAGAAGTTATTAAATGTATTTTAGAAAATTTTAATTGTATATCACAAAATATTATTTGCACTTCAGAAACTACAATATTACGCAAATTTAATTATTTATTTATTTAGTTGTGTCCAGAAATAATGAAATCTATTTCAGAATTTCATAGCCAATAGAGAAAAATTTCTCAAATACATTTCATAATTTCGGAAATACGATTGATAATTTCTGAAATACAGTTTGATAATTTCTGAAATACAGTTGTGAATTTCGGAAATACAATTAATAATTTCTGAAACACAATTGATAAAACTGAACTTCAATTGACTAGTTCTGAAATACAATTCATAAATGTGAAAAATAATTGATGAGTTCTGAAACACAATTGATAAAACTGAAATTCAATTGATTATTTCTGAAATACAATTGATAAATCTTAAAACAATTAATACAATTGGAAATGGTGTAGAGCGTCAAAAAGATGTAAATAAAATTATTTTATTCAAAGATTTCAATTTAATAAAAAAATAAATATATAATTTTATAAAAAAATTTATAGAAAAAAAAAATTTAATTTTATAAAAAGAAATTCATTTTGTAAAAGGAATGCATATTGAACTCGTTACCTTCTGAGTTTAAACCTTATTTTAACAAAATATTGTAATTTTTATACAATCAGTGCTCTGCCAGTCTATTATTTTTTGAACAGTTGGCAATATATGTCTAGGATCTTATTTAATCCCAAATAAATGGAGATCTTACGTAGTACCCAAATATAATGCGGCATCTAATTTTATCTGTCATTTTTATGGATACTTTTAGATGTCAATCCCCAAATATATTGCTGTTTCGAATTCGATCTGCCATTTTAATACCGAAATAAATTGCTGGATCTAATTCGATCTGCCATTTTTCTGATAAATTTAGATCCAAGTTTATCCACAAATATATTGCTGAATCTAATTCGATCTGCCATTTTTCGGATAAATTTAGATCTAATTTAATCCACAAATATATTGCTGGATCTAATTTGATCTGCCATTTTTCAGATCAATTTATATCTAAGTTTATCCACAAATATATTGCTGGATCTAATTCGATTTGCCATTTTTCGGATCAAATTAGATCTAAGTTTATCCCCAAATATATAGCTAGATCTAATTCGATCTGCCAGTTTTTCGGATCAAATTAGATATACGTTTATCCACAAATATATTGCGGGATCTAATTTGATCTGCCAAAATTGAGATCAAATTAGATCTAAGTTTATCGCCAAATATATAGCTGGATCTAATTGGATCCGCCATTTTTCGGATCAAATTAGATCTAAAAATATCCGAAAATATATAGCTGGATCCGCCAATTTTCGGATCAAAATAGATCTAAGTTTATCCCCAAAGATATCACTGGACCCCCCAATTTTGAGGTATAACTTGATCTTAGTTTATCCCCATATATACAATGGGATCTAATACGATATGATTGGATACACCCAATTTTGAGATCTAATTGGATCAGCTAGATATTACAGCAGATCTTAAACAATATCAAATTGGATATAATTAGATATTGCGCGAGATCAATTTTTTTTACTCGGGAAGCTTTTGTTTCGTGAATTTGCTTGATTCACGTGAATCACGCGAGTTACGGCACCTCAACAATAGTTATTATTATTATTATTATTATTATTATTATTATTATTATTGTTATTATTATTATTAATATTATTATCATTACTAATTTAAAGAATATTTCTATTTTCATGAATTCATAGTTAATAAGTACTGACTTATTAATTCAACTTGTTTATTAAATACAACAAAGTACACTGACACACTTAAAATTCCCAATAATTCCTGGTTATTAAATGCAACATAATACATTTTAAATTCTCTATAACTTAAAGTGTAATAAAGAACAATGGCCTTTTCAAGTGGTTTCGAAACTATTTGAATATTGTCGCAACTTATAGTTGTTGTATTAATTTTGATCCAGACATTGTTGCAACATTCAAAGCTTTGCTTTGGGTGGTCATAATGAAATACTTTGTTTAAAATTCTAACTCAGCAATATTGATCGATTCAATCAATATTGACTGAGTAATATAAAGAATTGATTTTGGGAAAAGTTAGTCAGTACTTAGAGATCAGTGAAAGGAATAACAAAAAATATCCAAAGTGTAAAAGGAAAGAAACATTTTAATTTTATAAAAATTGTAAAAGTAAAGAAACATTTAATTTTATAAAAATTGTAAAATAAAGAAACATTAAATTTTATAAGAAAAAAATTTGAATTGAATTTATTTGGTTACGACACTTAACTCGCGTGAGTGTGACTGAAAGTTCAATTTACTCACGTGAGCGTGAGTGAGTGTAAGTAGTTATTTTTTTATCGTGAGTAGGGTTTGGGATTTCCCGGACTTTTTCATTTCCCGGAAAAACGGGAATACCGGGAATCCCAGTAAATATTTTTGAACAAAATTGTTAATGAAAACCACCTATATAAGTAATATTTGTTTAAAAAAAACACTATTTCAGTACAAATTCAGTCTGTGTGGTGAGAATTCAAAGTAAAAAATATCAGAATGTTGAACATTTGGTTTCACATAAATTACTCTAAGAACTGCCAAATGATTTGCATGATTCCAGCAGAAAGCACCCACTACTGGATTGTCGGAAATAAACATTCGCATTAGATATGGTGGCCACAATGCTATTTTCCAAATACAAATAAAACTATTCTAGCCTTATTTCTACAATTCTTCATAACCCGAGTAAAAAAATTATATATAATCATATGTGGCATATATTACAATATATAATTAGACATGCCATTATGTATATCCATATATAATTATATATGACGTCTTTTTCCAAAATTTTTCCTTATGTTATGCCATATATAATTTCATCTAATTAGATATCGGCCTTTATAATATTAGATATGGTATACATGATTATGTATTACATAGCATAGCTGATCTTATATAGTTGTATATAGAGCTATATCTTAATATATATGGCGGCATTTTAGGAATATATATATGGTATCATTTAAACAATATATAACTATATATGGTGCAAGTTAAACTATATATTATCATATATGGTGGCATTTAAACAATATATGGTCATATATGGTACCTCATGAACAAAATCTTTAGTACAGTTGCGGATATGATAATATATGCTACTAAATATAGTGCCGTATATATTTATATATGGTGTTATTTAAGCAATATATTAGCATATATGGTGCCATTTAAACCATATATTATTGTATATGGTGCCATTTAAACAACCCGAGTAAAAAAAATTGATCTCGCGCAATATCTAATCATATCCAATTTGATATTGTTTAAGATCTGCTGTAATATCTAGCTGATCCAATTAGATCTCAAAATTGGGTGTATCCAATGATATCGTATTAGATCCCATTGTATATATGGGGATAAACTAAGATCAAGTTATATCTCAAAATTGGGAGGTCCAATGATATCTTTGGGGATAAACCTAGATCTAATTTGATCCGAAAAATGGCGGATCGAATTAGATCCAGTTATATGTTTGTGGATAAACTTAGCTCTAATTTGATCCGAAAAATGGCGGATCAAATTAGATAGAGCTATATATTTGTGGATAAACTTAGATCTAGTTTGATCTCAATTTTGGCAGATCGAATTAGAACTAGCAATATATTTGTGGATAAACTTAGATCTAATTTGATCCGAAAAAGTGGCAGATCGAATTAGATCCAGCAATATATTTGGGGATAAACTTAGATCTAAATTGATCCGAAAAATGGCAGATCGAATTAGATCCAGCAATATATTTGGGGATTAAGTAAGATCTAAATATATCCAAAAAATGACAGATCAAAAATTAGATCCAGTAATATACATATTTCGGGATTGCGTAAGATCTTAACTTTTTCGATAAATTGCAGATCGAATTAAATCCAGTTATATATTTGGGGATTTGGTAAGATCTTAATTTATCCCATAAATTGCAGATCGAATTAGATCTAGCAATTTATTTCTGTATTAAAATGGCAGATCGAATTAGATCCAGCAATATATTTGGGGATTAAGTAAGATCTAAAACTATCCAGAAAAATGACAGATAAAATTAGATCCCGCATTATATTTGGGTACTACGTAAGATCTCCATTTATTTGGGATTAAATAAAATCCCAGACAGATATTGACAACAGTTCAAAAAATAATACACTGGCGGAGCATTGATTTTATAAAAATTACAATATTTTGTTAAAATAAGGTTTAAACTCAGAAGGTCTCGAGTTCGATACCGTTCACGGCTATGCATTTTTTTTTTTATAAAAAGATTTTCTTTTTATAAAATTATAATTTTATTTTCTATAAATGTTTTTATAAAATTATATTTTTTTTTATTAAATTGAATTTTTTAAAAAAAATAATTTTATTTGCATCTTTTTGATGCTCTACACCATTTCCAATTGTATCAATTGTTTTTAAGATTTATCAATTGTATTTCAGAAATAATCAATTGAATTTCAGTTTTATCAATTGTATTTCAGAACTTATCAATTATTTTTCAGATTTATGAATTGTATTTCAGAACTAGTCAATTGAATTTCAGTTGTATCAATTGTATTTCAGAATTTATTAATTGTATTTCCGAAATTCACAACTGTGTTTCAGAAATTATCAAACTGTATTCCAGAAATTATCAATTGTATTTCAGAAATTATGAAATGTAATTTAGAAATTTTTCTCTATTAACTATGATAAACAATCAACAAGTTCTGAAATAGATTTGATTATTTCTGAAATACAATTAATAAATTTCTGAAATACATTCCATAATTTCTGAAATACATTTAAAATTTCTGAAATACAATTAATAGCTTCTGAAATACAGTTAATATTGTAGTTGCTGATGAGTTACCATATATGACCATTAGGGTGGGTCGATTTAGCAATCGATATTGTGTCATCGATTTTTCGATAGCTTTTGGCATGAGGAAAAAAATTACAAAAAATCATTTTCGAGGCGCCCAAATTTCAATATTTTGCAATTTTTAAATAAATGCTAGATTAGCGCCATCTTGCGTTGGCTTTTTGAAACAACTAATGAAGTTGTAAACAATATAACATTACAACCTTTCCAGAACCTTTACTTATGAAAATCGGATAAAAAATGTAGCAACTAGCCAAAAGCTATCGAAAAATCAATGGCACAATATCAAAAAAATTTTGTTCATACAAATCGCCCCACTCTAATGACCATATATTGTTTAAATTGCACCATATATGGTATGTTCCCTATTAAAGAAAACAATATGGAGCTTTATATGGTAATATATAACTTAGAGTCATCCATGTACCATTTGATCCGAAAAATGGCCCGATAAAATTGTATCAGTTGTTTATCAGCTTTTATCTAATTGCATCATTTTAGATCTGACCTGATTAAATTATGTGTTAATCAGATGAAATTGTATCAGATTTTTCACCTGATACAATTTTATTGGTATCAGTTTAGGTCCAAATAGATATATTTGTATACAAAATTATATAGTTATATCCTAATTTTGACTTGATATCAGTTTAAAACTTTGATACAATTGTATAAGGTAAATGTCGGATACAATTATATTTTATTTATATAAAATTGAACCAATTACGATCAAACCTGACACCATTACATACAAACCGATAAAATTGTATCAGGTCAAAAATAAGATATAATTTCATCTGATTAACACATTATTTAATCAGGTCAGATCTAAACTGATACAATTAGATAAAAATTGATAAACAATTGATAAAAATTTTTTAAGAACTTTTGAAGAAGACGGTTGTGTTACAGTGAGCTCCTGTTAATTTATTAAAAAACTGCTTTTAAATAGCTACCATTAAAAAAAATCTGCCTTTAAAATCTTTTTAAAATTTCAAATTTTTAACTAAAGTGTTCAAAATACAAATAGAAAATTAAGATATTGTTTTAACAACAAAATAAACTAAATCTAATTTAAAAATTAAAACCACCACAATAAATAAAAACTCTTAACTATTTTTTTTTTGTATAAAGAGAAAATAAACACAAACAAAAATTAAAATCATCTAACAACAACGTTTAACCAAAATGTCAGTGCCTTTTTCTAATATGAAAAAATCCACAGTGAGAAGAAGCAAACGTAAAAATAAAAACCACCACAACAATATCAAAAAATCAAATATAAACAAACTTAACAGCACACAAGAAATGAGCTCAACAGAAGAAATAAATGTAACCAGTGGGTTTCTATACCACTCTTCCTCTGTTAACCTTTACTCTTTATTTTTATTCGTGAAATCGGGAAAGAAAACTAAAACATGTTGGTAAACATTGTAAAAAATGAGAGATTGAGTGTTCTTTTTACACATTTCCCTATATAAAAAGCATTGAGGTTGAGTGAGTTTTTTCAGATTTTTAAGAGAATTTTCAGATTTTTAAGAGGATTTAAGAGATTCCAATATTGCCTCAACGTGCAAAAATTCCCGTGCCAACAAATATTTGTCAATGGTGTCAATTTTGTTTTTTTTAACTAATGTTGATAGTTAATATAGTTTTATTTTTTAAAATATAGTTTATTTTAACAAAAACAATATCCATTTAAATTAACAAGAACGGTGAAAATGAATTATATATTATTTGTATAATAAAATAAATTATTTACAAAATTTTCAAATAATATTAACAAAAATTATTAAAAACATAAGTTGAATTATTTATTATCTATATAATAAAATAAATTATTTAAAAAATTTTAAAATAATATTAACAGAAATTATTAAAACAGTAGTTGAAAAAAATTTACTGCACTGATTAAAAAAACCCCTAAATGGAAAATCAAACTTGACAACACTGATCAAAGAAGTTTTTTTTAAAAGAAAAAAACCAAAATTTTTTTTTCAAATTGCTCTTCCAACTCATTTTTTCTCTTAACAACATTATCAACATGTTTTCCTAGCCTTTCCCAAGTTCGCAACACAACAACAAAATTTGGTGAGGACGGTAGTCTCTCTATAGATTTATACTTGTTGATGTAACACAGGAAGGAATATTTAACAATCAAGAGTTTAATGCTCTTGAATTTAATCCTACAACAACAACGACTATTATAAATAATCCCGCGCAAAAACGATTAAGGGATAATTATCTAAACTCTTCAATCGGTAATGCAAGTAAGAGTCCACGATTAACGAACATAGATTCTCCTTTTAAATCGTTAAATATAATTGATAAACGCTTCGACAAATTAACGACAGAAATAGAGACAATGATAAACAACAAATTAACTGAGTGCAAAACAGAACTCTTAAATATGTTTGATAAGAGTTTTAGTATTATTAAAACTGAACTAAAAAATGTTACCGAAAGAGTTCAGCAATTAGAAACAGTCGCGGATAACATTAAAAGTATGCAAATTGAAATTAACAGCTTAAAAACAAAATTAAAGCTGCAAGAAAATAAAAACGTTGCCTGCGAATTACGTTTAAACGAAATCCCGTATAAAGAAAATGAAAATCTATTTTTAATATTTGAAAAGATTTGCAATACAATAAATACAACTGTCCCTGCTGTCAAAACTATTTATCGGTTACAAAACGCAAATAACAAAAAGAAAAATAACTCTAAAGATGCGGTAATAATTGTGAAGATGTGGTCTCCATATGATAAAAACTACTTTTTAAAATCATTTGCTAACTACCGTAAACTTAATAAAGGCTTTAACTTTTGTTTAAAACACCTTGGAGAATCTTCAAATAATAGATTTTTTGTCAATGAAAATCTCACGCAGTATAATTTTACTATTCTACGTGCAGCAATTAAACTAAAAAAGGAAAATCATCTTCACAGTGCGTTTAGTATGCGTGGTTTAGTATATATTAAGAAGACTGCGGAAAGCAACATAATAAGAGTTGATGATATAGAATATCTGGATGATTTTTTTCGAGAACCAGATCCCGCACCTGATGCTAATGGACGTTTTGCTCAAACTTCTTATTAAAATCTTATTTTTAAACTATTTTACTCTATTTTTGACACTTTGTACCATTTTAAATACATTCATATTTCCGTATATACAAATTTTATATTCCAAGTCAATAGTTCAACTGAAAATTTATATATTAATAATAACTTTTTTTATCAAAATATATTTTTCGTGCGTTACTCGTTCATTATTTTTAAAATTTATCAATGAAAAATACTCATAGAATTAGTTCCAGAGATAATGTTGCGAATATGGTCAAAGTCCTTGCCAATCAGAGGAAAGGTGTTAAAATATGTAATATAAATGCTCAAAGCTTGAGGAAAAAGATTGACGAATTTAGATTGATCTTTGAAAACTCAGGTATTGATTTCATATGTGTATCGGAAACATGGTTTGATTCCGAAATTACAGACTTTTCTGTTTCATTGAATGGATACAATTTACGTAGAGTCGATAGAGAAGATGGATATGGCGGCGTTGCTATGTATATCAAAAAGGGTATTTCTTTTAGTATCAAATGTACGTCTAAAGAAAATTGTGATTTTGGGGACATCAATAATACAGATCCTTTAAATTTAGTTGAGTATCTCTTTATCGAGGTAAACTATGAAGGTAGGAAATTACTTGTAGGGAGTGTTTATAGCCCTAATAAAAACCTTTGTACTAGGCGGTTTATTCAAATTTTGGAAACGCAAACAGCATTATACGATAATGTTATAGTAGCAAGAGATTTCAATTCAAACCTTCTAGTAGATAGTAGTTTTTATGATGACTGTACCTCGCTTGTTTTAATATCACCTAATACCTTAAATCCTACAAATTTCACTGCAACTAATGATACGCTTTTGGATTTGTTTCTGGTGAGCAATGAAATTAATATACTACTCTATGATCAATTGTCTGCGTCATGTTTCTCCAAGCATGATCTCATTTTGATGACTTACAATTTCCAACTTGTAATACCAGTTGAGAGAATTACTTTTCGAGATTTCAAAAATATTAATTTTAGAATTCTTGAGGAAGAATTTTTTAAAATCGATTGGAATGTTTTGTATTCTTTGTATTCTCTAGATGATCAACTTTCTTTTTTGGAGCAAAATCTAAATTATCTGTTTGATCTAACTGTACCAATAAAGACAAAAATTATTAGTAATAAACAAAAACCCTGGTTTTCATCTGAAATTAAAACTTATATCAATCAAAAAGATTTTGCGTATGCTCGTTGGAAAAGATTTAAGACTACAACGCTTCATGAGGATTATCTGACTGCTAAAAGAAAAACAAATAAAATTATTAAAAAGGCCAAATCTGTTTTTTACGCTGAAAAGTTTTCTTCCGCCATTGACTCCAAAAGAACATGGCAAACGATACGCGAAATTGGTATCGGTAAATCTACGAATGCAGAACCATGTTCGATTGATTGATTGATACAATCAATGAAAAGTTTTTAAATGTCCCTATGGTTCAAGCAGGTCAAAATTATTATATCAATAATAATTCGAATAACAATTCTGAATCTTTTTTTTCTTTTGCTGCCGTAGATCAGTGTGACGTATATTGTCTATAAAATCCAACTCTATAGGAGTGGACGGAATTAATCCAAAGTTTCTAAAGATTCTATTACCTCAACTACTTCCAATGATAACATTTTTATTTAACAAAATATTAACTTCAAGTTACTTTCCCTCTAATTGAAAAATAGCTAAAATCGTTCCAATACCCAAAGCTGGTTCTGATTATAGACCAATAGCGATTCTTCCATTTCTCTCTAAAGTATTTGAACGTATTATGCATAACCAAATGACTTGTTTCTTGGATAACAATAACTTGTTAACAGATCGTCAATCTGGGTTTAGAAAGAAACACAGCTGCATAACGGCCTTAGTTGATGTTACAGAGGAGATTAGGGAGAAACTTGATGATGGCAAGACTACATTTTTGATACTTTTAGATCATTCAAAAGCGTTTGATACCGTGGATCATAACATTCTTTGTTACAAACTTAATCATTTTTTTAACTTCTCTTCGACCGCTACTCAGTTATTGTCAACATACTTACGTAACAGATATCAGTATGTTGAAACTGGAATCCGGAAATCCAAGGCACTGCCTGTGGCAAGAGAAGTACCTCAGGGGTCCATTGTTGGGCCACTATTATTCTCACTGTACTCTAATGACCTCCCAGGCATTTTAACAAATTGTAATGTAAGAATGTACGCGGATGACGTTCAACTTTATACCAGTTGTATTAATGCCTTAATTGACCAGTGTATTATCTCTATTAATCAGCAACTTGATCGTATTTATACATGGGCAAAGGCAAACGGTTTAGGAATAAATCCGAAAAAATCTAAATGCATTGTAATTCAAAAGCGACTTGCCAAGCTAAATATTATACCCAATATATTTATAAATAATCAACAAATTGAAATAGTAAAATCTGCTAAGAATCTCTGAATTTTTTTTAATGACACTCTTTCGTGGTCGAACCACATTAACTATGCTTGTGGTCGCAGATTCTCTATGATTAGAACTCTTTGGCGGACCTAGCATTGTACACCTATGAGAATAAGAATACTACTTGCCAAAACTTATCTGATGCCCGTTTTACTGTATGGTTGTGAGCTATTTGCTAAATGTGATACAACTAATAAAAGGAAATTGAACATTGCATTTAACAACATAATCCGATACGTGTATGGACTTAATAGGCGTTCTAGTGTATCATTGTTTTCATCTCAGCTATATGGGCTTTCTTTGGATAATCTACTAAACATAAGAGTTTTAGTTTTCTTACATAAAATAATATACACCCATAAACCTGATCATCTGTACAGCAGACTTTGTATTTCAGATATAAGCAGGGGAAAACGAATTAGATCATTTGGATACAAAAGTTTAATTTCGGAGTGACATTTCTACATATTCGCAGTAATTCTCTGGAATTCTATACCCCATAGCACGCAACTTTTAAGTAACGCACGAAAATTCAAAGAAAATATTTTTAAACTGTTTTCGGCATAACAATTTGAAAAAATAATTATTTGATATGATATGACTTAATTATTTAAATTGATTTTTTTTTTTTTATATTTATATTTATTGTTTAATTGTAATTGTTTAACTGTTTTTTGTATTTTATATAAAAATTTTTAATTAGTTATTAACTTATTAATTGATTAATGATTTTCATAAATTTACCTATCCTCAGTTCCATACTGCAAAATAAGACTTTTAGTCTTGTGTATGGAGCAATTCTACAAAATAAAAAAAATAAATAAATAAAAATATATCGGGCCATTCTTCGGATGAAACTGTATATTTATACAGATATAACTTAATCACATATATATCAAAGTATATGGTACTATATATGGTAGCATATATTATTATATCTGGAACTGTATTAAAAATGTTGTTCATAAGGTACCATATATGAGCATATATTGTTGAAATGGCACCAAATATGATAATATATGGTTTAAATGGCACCATATATAGTAATATATTACTTAAATAACACCATATATAAATATATACGGCACTATATATATAATATTATCATATCTGGAACTGTATTAAAAATTTTGATCATGAGGTACCATATATGGAGATATATTGTTTAAATGGCACCATATATAATAATATATGGTTTAAATGGCACCATATATGCCAATATATTGCTTAAATAACACCATATATAAATATATATGGCACTAGATTTAGTGGCATATATTATCATATCTGCAACTGTATTAAAGATTTTGTTAATGAGGTACCATATATGACCATATATTGTTTAAATGCCACCATATATGATAATATATAGTTTAACTGGCACCATATATAGTTATATATTGTTTAAATGATACCATATATAATTATATATTCTTAAAATGCCGCCATATATATTAAGATATAGCTCTATATACAACTATATATGCAATAAGATCAGCCATGCTATGTAATATATAATAATATATACCATATCTAATATTATAAAGGTCGATATCTAATTAGATGAAATTATATATGGCATAATATAAGGAACAATTGTGGAAAAAGACGTCATATATAATTATATATGGATATACATAACGACATGTCTAATTATATATTGTAATATATGCCACATATGATTATATATAATGTTTTTTACTCGGGAATATATGGTACCTCATGATCAAAACTTTTATTACGGCTCCAGATATGATAATATATGATTCCATATATAGTGCCATATATATTTATATATGGTGTTATTTAAGTAATATATTACTATATATGGTGTCATTTAAACCATATACTATCATATATGGTGCCATTTCAACAATATATGCTCATATATGGGACCTCATGAACAACATTTTTAATACAGTTCCAGATATAATAACCCAGGTGAAAATGTTCATATATGTTCATATATTGTCATATTTGGTTTCATGTATGAGCATATATGGTTTAAGGTTTATATGAACATATATGTTATGTGTGGAAGCATATATGGGTAAATACATTCAAATGTATGAATCTATATATGATAATATACTGCATTTATTGGTCCATATATTAGTTCATATATTCCATATATCTTCATATATGAATTCATATATTATTCCATATGCGGCCCTATGTTCCACTGGGAATTAAAGTATTAAATATAATTATTCCATATATTGGTAATGTTTTAAGTTTTTTTTTATCATGGGGGTAATTACGTGAGCGGATTCAAAAAATATTGAAATACAATACATTTGATAATTTCTTAAATACAATTGGCAATTTCTAAACTACTGTTGCCAGTTTTAGAAATACAAGTGATTATTTGTAAAATACATTTGATAATTTCTGAAATGCAATTGCGAATTTCTGAAATACAATTAATAAATTTCTGAAATACAATTTTCAGTTTCTGAAATACAATTTATAATTTCTGAAATACAATTGCTAGTTTCTGATATAATATGAAAATCAATTGATAATTTCTGAAAAGCAATTACAAAACTGGAAATAAATTGATTATTTCTGAAATACAATTGGTAAATCTGAAAAACAATTCATAACTTCTACTATATAATTGAGTAAACTGAAATTCAATTCATTATTTCTGAAATACAATTGATAAATCAGAAAAACAATTGATAACTTCTGAAATAAAATGATAAATTTTGAAATACAATTTAAAATATTGCAGTAAGATAAAAACAGCAAAAATAAAACTTCTAAATTTAGAAAATCTGCAGAAAATTTTGCAAAATATTAGTAAACTAAAAATGGCTAAAACAAACTGTTGTATCTAAAAAAATGTTTGTTAAATTTTGTTCAAAGCAAATGGCAGTTTATAAAACCAACAGAAATATTTGCTAAAAATATTAAACTGTTGATTTCAGAAGGCTAGATTTGTATTTCCATTAAAAACGAAAAAGGAACTTTGAAAGTTTTAAATTTTATGTGATGTTTTTTTGTCTACTACTAAGTACAATTTAATTTAATTTTCTAATCACTCAAATTTAGCTCAATTATAACTCAAATTGTGTAAATATATTAACCAGTTTTATTTTTGCTGTTCCTATCTTATTTATATTTAGCATAACTACTCTGATAATTATCAGTTTTTCATTTTGAACTAATTTTTAGGTGCTTTAACTAAAATTTTTACACACTTTTTTCTATTAGTGTATAAACAATCATTAAATAATCAAAAATTAGTCATAAAATATTTTATAAACTTGAAGTAAAATGTTTATGTCCATTAAAAATTTCATAATTTTTCAATTTCAATTTCAATGTACAAATTCATCAGTAACGTATGAATAGAATTATAATATTTACATTTAATTTGAATAAAAAAGCAATATTTTTATTAAAAAATAAAAAAAAAATTTTATATGAACATTCATATATCTCCATATATGGCCATATACCCTCAAATTTCGGATCCGAACCCATATATGTTGCCATATATGGCCATATATGAACATTTTCACCTGGGAATATATGCTACTATATATAGTGCAATATATATTGATATATGGTATCATTTAAACAATATATTACCATATGTGGTGACATTTAAAGCATACATTATGATATATGGTGCCATTTTAACAATATATGGTCATATATGGTAACTTGTGAACAATATTTTTAATACAGTTCCAGATATGATAATATATGCTACCATATACTTTGATATATCGTATCATTTAAACAACCCGAGTAAAAATAGTTACATATAGTCATATATGTGATTAAGTTTTATCTGTATAAATATACAGTTTCATCCGAAGAATGGCCCGATATATTTTTATCAATTTTTATCTAAATGTATTAGTTTAGATCTGACCTGATTAAATTATGTGTTAATCAGATGAAATTGTATCAGATTTTTGACCTGATACAATTTTTTTGGTTTGATCGTAATTGGTTAAATTTTATATAAATAAAATATAATTGTATCCGACATTTACCTTATGCAATTGTATCAAAGTTTTAAACTGATATCAGGTCAAAATTGGGATATAACTATATAATTTTGTATACAAATATATCTATTTGGGCCTAAACTGATACCAGGTGATATAAACCAATAAAATTGTATCAGCCCGAGTAAAAAGCGTATATATAACATATATTTTTTAATATTAAAATATATGATAATATAAAATATTGTGTGCGACCTTATATGTTTTTATATGCTGAAATATTAGAAATTTTTTTAGAAATTTTCTCATATGTAATCATATTAAATAATATATCAGTATTTGCTTCATTGCAAATTGTATATAGGAATATATTATTGATAAAACCGTTCAAAATTTTATATATAAATAGATACGAAAAATAATTTTAATTTTATTTTTTATATAACAATATCGTCGGCTTGCCTGCAAGTAGTGTGATGTGTTATTTAACAGGTTTTCAGGAGGGCGAAAAAACTGGTTTATATTATCCTTTTAATATATTTGATTGTAATAAATAAGGTCGTGAATCATTAGGGTATATGATGTCAATAAAATATCTTAAAAGGATAATATAAATCAGTTTTTTCGCTCTCCTGAAAACCTGTTAAAACCAAAAACATAGCACTTCTTGCAGGCAAGCCGACGATATATTAGTTAATATCAGACCCAAGTTCGAGATTATTTAATATATTCGAGATTAATGTATTATTTGATCAAAAACAATTTTTTATATGCTTTACTCAATTTTTTCATGAAATTAATATTTTCTGAGCTTTTTTACTTCTAAAAGTTTTTTTTTTTAATTTAAAAAATCCAATTTGAAAAAATTAATATTTAAAATCATGGCCCGGCTCGTAATGGGTTAATAAGTCTAGGCATGTTGCATATCATTGGAAATAGGGATGGAAAACATGGTACAATTGTACTTTTTTGGTACATATTGACTGCCGTTGGTACCGTGATACTACCGCGATCCATTTGCTACAATTTCAAAAATTTCCAATTTTAAAATTTTTATATTAAATGAACTTGTTGTACGTTAGAGCTATCAACAAATATTCGTAATGCAGACGTGGACTGAAGTCATTCTAACAAAAACTTGTAACTGACAACTTTTGGGTCCAATGTTGCAAAAAAATGTATTATACTACATTTGTACCTGAGCAAAAACTGTGGTTTTTGGCACTTGTAGTTTTTAACTTGTCAAAACGCATACAAAAAGAAACAAACAAAAACTAGTTTTGTAGAAAAACTAGTTTTGTACAAAAACTAGGTGGTTTTTGTTTAAGTATAAATGTAGTATTATTATTTTCCCGTAATCAGCTCATCAATACGCGTTGATTCAGTGCTGCTACTACATAAAATTCAAGAATTTAACCCGCCTCTTTCGTATATTTTTTGAAAAGTAAAAAAAAATATTACATTGTTTTCTTATCTAAAAAATAACCAGAACGTACTTTTTATTTATAAAAAAATGGATAAGGGCTGAAATAGTACAATTTTTGAAGAAGAATATTGTCTGCAAGTTTGACATTGTTTGGGCAAATTTTCTATATATGAAAATTTTGGTACTGTAAGGGCCAAAAAAGTACAATTTCTTTATGTGAAAGGTACAAAATAAAAAAACTCATTTCCATCCCTGATTGGAAAGGTATTTCAAGTATATATATTTTGTTTTGGTCCGATAAGTTTTGAGTGGAGAAAGAAGCCATTGAATATTGTTGTAGATCATCTTCAGCTCCATAAATCGGGAACTATGAGCCTCCAACAAAAAAGAAGTGCATTGCCGGGCTAACCATTGAAATTTTATTTAAAATAAAAAAAGCTTAACATATTTAAACAAATTTCTAAGTCCAAAGAAAATTCTCATATTTGATAAAAAATTATCTAGTCTTTAAAGAATAACAGATTTATACATTAACGTATTTAATAGCACTGTGAGACAAATGGTAGGGGTCAGTGATCGGGAAGGGTTCAAACTACCGGGGAAAGTTATATAGGTAAAAAAGAAGTTATACGTGTCCCGGTGTTTCGCTGGGTCACCCCTAGGAATCGAGATATATCGATGACCTTTGGTGGTCTTTTTTTGACATAACTCGAGAACCACTAGTCCGATTTTGCTCAAACAATTTTAAAAAAATTAAAAATTACAATTCCTTTAATCTGTGCATATAAAGTTTTTCTATATACTCAACAGTTTTGCCGGTAAAAATAAATGTATGAAGAAAAAAATATTTTTTGCCTAAAATATTAAAAAAAAGTAATAAACAAAAGGTTATTGATTTTTATGGTACCTGTAACAAATGTTTATTTTTACCGGCAAAACTGTTGAGTATATAGAAAAACGTTATATGAACAGATTAAAGGAATTGTAATTTTTTTAAAATTGTTTGAGCAAAATCGGACTAGTGGTTCTCGAGTTATGTCAAAAAAAAGATATATCTCGATTCCTAGGGGTGACCCAGCGAAACGCCGGGAGACGTATAACTTGTTTTTGACCGATATAACATTTCCCGTTGGTTTCATCCCATCCCGATTTTGACTGTCGCATAGTGTAGTTACTCATTATCAACAGTAGCCCTCGGCTGACAGTCAGGCATGTGATGAATATCGAAAACGAAAACGATCTGATTTTCAATGGTAAATATTTTAGGATCTGTACAATACCAATTATATTTTATTTCCTAATTTATAAGTCCAGCGTCAAATAAAACGATAAATAATAATTTGAAGCCAATTTGATTTTCGCGAAACAAATTATTCTAGATTGAAAAACTGTTCGTTTTCGATTTTCATCACACGCCTGAGTGTGTAGGATCAGAAATCCTACTGCCCTCCAATTCAAAGTTTTTTTATCATTTAAATTTAATCATATCGTATTGTATTAACTTATATCCACTTTGATCGGGACAAAATTCGGATATAAGTTTATCATTTGATATAACTTTGTATCCTTGTAAATACAATTATATCCAATATGATACAATTTAATATAACCATTTCTCGGATGAAATTATATCCAGTTACATATTGCAAATATATCCATTCACATATAATTTTATATACACTTTTTTACTCGGGAGGTCAAAAATCTGATACAATTTCATCTGATTAACCCATAATTTAATCAGGTCAGATCTAAACTGATGCAAATAGATAAAAACTGATAAACAACTGATACAATTTTATCGGGCCATTTTTCGGATCAAATGGTGCATGGATGAGTCTAAGTTATATATTACCATATAAAGCTCCATATTGTTTTTTTTTTTTTTAATATGGAACATACCATATATGCTGCCATTTAAACAATATATTGACATATATGGTGCCATTAAACAATATATGGTCATATATGGTAACTCATCAGCAACTACAATATTAACTGCATTTCAGAAGCAGAAATTTTAAATGCATTTCAGAAATTATGGAATGTATTTCCGAAATTTATTAATAATTATTTTAATTTTTGCATTAAAAACTACAAAAATTGTTTTTTCGGACTTCCTATATTTTCATATATTTAGTTAGAATATTCTTCCACCTCAAGTCCAAATTCTAATATGATATTGTCATATTAGATTTTTATTTGTTGTTTCAAAAAGGGGTTGATCATTTTCATGATAGACAATACAATTGTTTCGTAGACATCACTCTACTCTTCAGTTGTCCGCAATAAGAAAATGATAACTTTCTTACTCAAACCGAGACATTACATAAGGTACAAAAAATCAACGGGACGAGAATTTTGTACTTTCGTATATGAACTGTCTGATTTGGTAAAACCAGCTATAAATCAACTCCTTTTTGAAAGCAACAATTACATAAAAGTACCCTTTGGGTACTATTTATATGTATGTCTGTTGTCAATACATTTTGTAAAAACAACTAATTTTAAACTCAAAACAAAATAAATATTTGAATGAGATTTTAGCCGTGGTGTGCTTATTTTCAACAATTATTTTAATTTTTGCATTAAAAACTACAAAAATTGTTTTTTCGGACTTCCTATATTTTCATATATTTAGTTAGAATATTCTTCCACCTCAAGTCAAAACTCTAATATGATATTGTCATATTAGATTTTTGTATTAATTGTTTTAAGATTGTATTAATTGTTTTAAGATTTATCAATTGTATTTCAGAAATAATCAATTGAATTTCAGTTTTATCAATTGTGTTTCAGAACTCATCAATTATTTTTCACATTTATGAATTGTATTTCAGAACTAGTCAATTGAAGTTCAGTTTTATCAATTGTGTTTCAGAAATTATTAATTGTATTTCCGAAATTTAAAAATTAAAATTGTATTTAAATTGTATTTCAGAAATTATCAAACTGTATTTCAGAAATTATCAATCGTATTTCCGAAATTATGAAATGTATTTGAGAAATTTTTCTCTATTAGCTATGAAATTCTGAAATAGATTTCATTATTTCTGGACACAACTAAATAAATAAATAATTAAATTTGCGTAATATTGTAGTTTCTGAAGTGCAAATAATATTTTGTGATATACAATTAAAATTTTCTAAAATACATTTAATAATTTCTGGAATACCTTTTCTCGATGCTTATAAGTTAGCTCGAAATGCTTTTAACATTCATTTAATTTGTAGCTATCACACATCTATAACAAGTCTCGTTAGATTAGAGTGTAGAGGTCTTGGCTGACAATCTGGTGGACTGGGTTAAATTTCATGTTTTTAAAAGCAAATATTAAAAAAAGTTTTGTCAATTTTTTCAAAAATGTTTTTTGAAATCTATTTTTTGCCAAGATAGTTAATGCAACGTTCTGCCAACGCATAACCGACCATCGCCAACGGTTTGCCAGCATTGTGCCGATTATATTTTTCTGTCTGGGATGTTAAACTTAAACCTATTGTATATTAACATTAATTAACACTATATTTTTATTTTTAGGATATACATTTTTATTTTATTATAAGTTAACATTAAATTAAATTTTAGATAATGGCACCAATTTGTAGTTGTAATTATTATATATTAAATCGTATATTCATAAACATTCTATACAGTTAGACGAGGTTTATGGAACTATTTAACTTTATAAATGTACATATACATATATATGTTAAATGTACGTGAACAAATTGTTGATATGGACCCACAAATTGTATCTCAACTGATATTGGAATTATTGTACCATTACCATACATCAATATATATTAAATGATATACATATATTACAATATATGACACTGTATTATAAATATTGTTAATGAAGTAACATATCTGATAATATTTTTTATAGCGCCATACATAGTTTTACATTATTCAAATTAAACCATATATGGAATCCCGAGTAAAAAAAATTATATATAATCATATGTGGCATATATTACAATATATAATTAGACATGTGGTTATGTATATCCATATATAATTATATATGAGGTTTTTTCCGAAAAATTTTCATTATATTATGCCATATATAATTTTATCTAATTAGATATCGGCCTTCATAATATTAGATATGGCATATATAATTATATATTACATAACATGGTTGATCTTATTGCATATATAGTTATATATAGAACTATATCTTAATATATATGGTGGCATTTTAGCAATATATAATTATATATGGTATCATTTAAACAATATATAATTATATATGGTGACAGTTAAACTAGATATTATCATATATGGTGCCATTTAAACAATATATGGTCATATATGGTACCTCATAAACCAAATCTTTAATTCAGTTCCAGATATGATAATATATGGTACTATATATAGTGCGATATATATTTATATATGGTGTTATTTAAGCTATATATTATCATATATGGTGCCATTCAAAACATATATTATCATATATGGTGCCATTCAAACCATATATTATCATATATGGTACCATTTAACCATATATTATCATATATGGTGCAATTTCAACAATATATGCCCATATATGGTACCTCATGAACAATATTTTTAATACAGTTCCACATATGATAATATATGCTACCATATATAGTGCCAAATATATTTATATATGGTGTTATTTAAGCAATATATTACCATATATGGTGCCATTTAAACCATATATTGTCATATATGGTGCCATTTCAACAATATATGCTCATATATGGTACCTGATGAACGACATTTTTAATACATATGCAGATATGATAATATATGCTACCATATATAGTCCCATATATATTGATATATGGTGTCATTAAACAATATTAATATATAGACATATATGGTATCATTTAAACAATATATTGTCATATATGGCACAATTTAAACAATATATGGTCAATTTTGGTACCACATCAACATTTTGAATACAATTCCATATATGGTTTAATTTGAATAATGTAAAACTATGTATGGCGCTATAAAAAATATTATCAGATATGTTACTTCATTAACAATATTTATAATACAGTGTCATATATTGTAATATATGTATATCATTCAATATATATTGATGTATGGTAATGGTACAATAATTCCAATATCAGTTGAGATACAATTTGTGGGTCCATATCAACAATTTGTTCACGTACATTTAACATATATATTTGTACATTTAAGTTATAATTTATAAACACTTTATAAAGTTAAATAGTTCCATCAACCTCGTCTAACTGTATAGAATGTTTATGAATATACGATTTAATATATAATAATTACAACTACAAATTGGTGCCATTATCTAAAATTTAATTTAATGTTAACTTATAATAAAATAAAAATGTATTTCCTAAAAATAAAAATATAGTGTTAATTAATGTTAATATACAATAGGTTTAAGTTGAACATCCCAGACAGAAAAATATAATTCGGCACAATGCTGGCAAACCGTTGGCGATGGTCGGTTATGCGTTGGCAGAACGTTGCATTAACTATCTTGGCAAAAAAATAGATTTCAAAAAACATTTTTGAAAAAATTGAGAAAACTTTTTTTAATATTTGCTTTTAAAAACATGAAATTTAACCCAGTCCACCAGATTGTCAGCCAAGACCTCTACACTCTAATCTAACGAGACTTGTTATAGATGTGTGATATCTACAAATTAAATGAATGATAAAAGCATTTCGAGCTAACTTATAAGCATCGAAAAAAGGTATTCCAGAAATTATTAAATGTATTTTAGAAAATTTTAATTGTATATCACAAAATATTATTTGCACTTCAGAAACTACAATATTACGCAAATTTAATTATTTATTTATTTAGTTGTGTCCAGAAATAATGAAATCTATCTCAAATACATTTAATAATTTCGGAAATACCATTGATAATTTCTGAAATACAGTTTGATAATTTCTGAAATACAGTTGTGAATTTCGGAAATACAATTAATAATTTCTGAAACACAATTGATAAAACTGAACTTCAATTGACTAGTTCTGAAATACAATTCATAAATGTGAAAAATAATTGATGAGTTCTGAAACACAATTGATAAAACTGAAATTCAATTGATTATTTCTGAAATACAATTGATAAATCTTAAAACAATTAATACAATTGGAAATGGTGTAGAGCGTCAAAAAGATGTAAATAAAATTATTTTATTCAAAGATTTCAATTTAATAAAAAAATAAATATATAATTTTATAAAAAAATTTATAGAAAAAAAAATTTTAATTTTATAAAAAGAAATTCATTTTGTAAAAGAAATGCATATTGAACTCGTTACCTTCTGAGTTTAAACCTTATTTTAACAAAATATTGTAATTTTTATACAATCAGTGCTCTGCCAGTCTATTATTTTTTGAACAGTTGGCAATATATGTCTGGTATCTTATTTAATCCCAAATAAATGGAGATCTTACGTAGTACCCAAATATAATGCGGCATCTAATTTTATCTGTCATTTTTATGGATACTTTTAGATGTCAATCCCCAAATATATTGCTGTTTCTAATTCGATCTGCTATTTTAATACCGAAATAAATTGCTGGATCTAATTCGATCTGCCATTTTTCTGATAAATTTAGATCCAAGTTTATCCCCAAATATATTGCTGGATCTAATTTGATCTGCCATTTCTCAGATCAATTTATATCTAAGTTTATCCACAAATATATTGCTGGATCTAATTCGATGTGCCATTTTTCGGATCAAATTAGATCTAAGTTTATCCCCAAATATATAGCTAGATCTAATTCGATCTGCCACTTTTTCGGATCAAATTAGATATACGTTTATCCACAAATATATTGCTGGATCTAATTTGATCTGCCAAAATTGAGATCAAATTAGATCTAAGTTTATCCCAAAATATATAGCTGGATCTAATTGGATCCGCCATTTTTCGGATCAAATTAGATCTAAAAATATCCGCAAATATATAGCTGGATCCGCCAATTTTCGGATCAAAATAGATCTAGGTTTATCCCCAAAGATATCACTGGACCTCCCAATTTTGAGATATAACTTGATCTTAGTTTATCCCCATATATACAATGGGATCTAATACGATATGATTGGATACACCCAATTTTGAGATCTAATTGGATCAGCTAGATATTACAGCAGATCTTAAACAATATCAAATTGGATATAATTAGATATTGCGCGAGATCAATTTTTTTTACTCGGGATTGTATTCAAAATGTTGATGTGGTACCAAATTTGACCATATATTGTTTAAATTGTGCCATATATGACAATATATTGTTTAAATGATACCATATATGTCTATATATTAATATTGTTTAAATGACACCATATATCAATATATATGGGACTATATATGGTAGCATATATTATCATATCTGCATCTGTATTAAAAATGTCGTTCATCAGGTACCATATATGAGCATATATTGTTGAAATGGCACCATATATGACAATATATGGTTTAAATGGCACCATATATGGTAATATATTGCTTAAATAACACCATATATAAATATATATGGCACTATATATGGTAGCATATATTATCATATGTGGAACTGTATTAAAAATATTGTTCATGAGGTACCATATATGGGCATATATTGTTGAAATTGCACCTTATATGATAATATATGGTTTAAATGGTACCATATATGATAATATATGGTTTGAATGGCACCATATATGATAATATATGGTTTGAATGGCGCCATATATGATAATATATAGCTTAAATAACACCATATATAAATATATATCGCACTATATATAGTACCATATATTATCATATCTGGAACTGTATTAAAGATTTGGTTTATGAGGTACCATATATGACCATATATTGTTTAAATGGCACCATATATGATAATATCTAGTTTAACTGTCACCATATATAATTATATATTGTTTAAATGATACCATATATAATTATATATTGCTAAAATGCCACCATATATATTAAGATATAGTTCTATATATAACTATATATGCAATAAGATCAACCATGTTATGTAATATATAATTATATATGCCATATCTAATATTATGAAGGCCGATATCTAATTAGATGAAATTATATATGGCATAATATAAGAAAAATTTTTCGGAAAAAACGTCATATATAATTATGTATGGATATACATAACCACATGTCTAATTATATATTGATATATATGCCACATATGATTATATATAATTTTTTTTACTCGGGTAGTTTTAGATGTCAATCCCCAAATATATTGCTGTTTCTAATTCGATCTGCCATTTTCATACCGAAATAAATTGCTGGATCTAATTCGATCTCCAATTTATGGGATAAATTAAGATCCTACCAAATCCCCAAATATATCACTGGATTTAATTCGATCTGCAATTTATCGGAAAAGTTAAGATCTTACGCAATCCCGAATTATATTACTGGATCTAATTTGATCTGGCATTTTTTGGATAAATTTAGATCTTACTTAATCCCCAAATATATTGCTGGATCTAATTCGATCTGCCATTTTTCGGATCAAATTAGATCTAAGTTTATCCACAAATATATTGCTGGATCTAATTCCATCTGCCATTTTTCGGATCAATTTAGATCTAAGTTTATCCCCAAATATATTGCTGGATCTAATTCGATCTGCCATTTTTCGGATCAAATTAGATCTAAGTTTATCCACAAATATATTGCTGGATCTAATTCCATCTGCCATTTTCCGGATCAATTTAGATCTAAGTTTATCCCCACATATATTGCTGGATCTAATTCGATCTGCCACTTTTTCGGATCAAATTAGATCTAAGTTTATCCACAAATATATTGCTAGATCTAATTCGATCTGCCAAAATTGAGATCAAATTAGATCTAAGTTTATCCACAAATATATAGCTCTATCTAATTCGATCCGCCATTTTTCGGATCAAATTAGATCTAAGTTTATCCACAAATATATAACTGGATCTAATTCGATCCGCCATTTTTCGGATCAAATTAGATCTAGGTTTATCCCCAAAGATATCATTGGACCTCCCAATTTTGAGATATAACTTGATCTTAGTTGATCCCCATATATACAATAGGATCTAATACGATATCATTGGATACACCCAGTTTTGAGATCTAATTGGATCAGCTAGATATTACAGCAGATCTTAAACAATATCAAATTGGATATGATTAGATATTGCGCGATATAAATTTTTTTTACTCGGTAATTCATCAGCATTACATCTTCCTGACATATAAACCAACTGCAGGTTATAAAATGAATTATTTCCGTTTATACATATGTTCAAATATCTCTTTTCTGATATTCTTGTCCATTCATCTAAGATTATAGTAAATCTGCTATTGTTAGAAATATTGCTCGATATTTCTTTTATCATGATATCTTTTATATGATTGTAGTAATTTAATATAATGTTCTTTACATCGGTTTCAATTTTTTTGGCAATGCCAGGTTTTTATTATAAAAACTTTCTCGAATAAACGAAGAGCTAGTTATGGTGCGGATTGACATTCCGTCGACTGCGGCTAATTTGGATAACATTTCAGGAAATGTTTGCCCTACCATAAAACGTTCAATGCCTATTCAGCTTACACTTTTTTCTTCGGGTACTTTGCTAATTTTAGCTGGAACTTTATTCTTGTTGTTGTTTTCTTCAAGAGAAGTTGCATGACTCTCAATTTTTTTTTTGTGAACCAAATTTAGATGTCGGATAATACCTTCATTAACCATTAGTCTTTTAGTGCAAATATTGCACTGCGCTGCATTATGCGAAAAATCTTTATTAGTTGAAATGCTCAATTACTTGGCAAAGATTTTTTGTGTTTCAAAGAAATTGATTCCCTTTTAAAGTATTTTAGCAATAACACTTTGTGTTGGTATTTAAAATGTTTTTTATGACTAAAATTAAAAAATCCTATTCCAAACAAAAATAATTTAAAGAATTTAGTATTTTTAAAATTTCCCGTTTTCCCGGGAAAAATATATTATTTTCCCGGGAATTCCCGGCAAACTTTTCCCGGGAATTCCCGGGCGGGAACCCCAAACCCTAATCGTGAGTGATTGTGCGTGATTAGAATATTTTTCTCGTGAGCGTGAGTGAGTGTGAGTAAAAATTCAATCACGCGCCTATCTCTAATACAAAATAAGGCAATATTTTTAAGTCGCACAACTTTGCAGGGGATAAGGATAATTGGGGGGTGCTGATTTCGAATCTGCAACCACCCTATAGGAAACGGACCTGTCACAGGACACGCCACGTGACTGGTCCATTGTGACCGCGACCGGTCCTCGTACCGGTTCTTTTATATGAAAAGGACCGGCCACTTTAACATGGGCTTGTCATAGGAAGGGGTGAATTGCACCTTGTGACATGTCGCAGGACTTACGCAAAAGAACAGGTCACAGAACTAACGCAAAGGAACATGTCACATAACTAACGCAAATGAACAAGGCACAGAACTAGCGCACAAAGACACGTCACAGAACTCACCCCAAAAGACATGTCACCGCACCAGTTTTAAAATAAACAAAGTTTGTGTGTAATTTGTACTTTAAAATTTAATTTCCCAGCTAAAAATCAACATATATGTATCCATACAGGTTAAATGTATGTTCGTGCATGCTCATAAACATCTATACCTGACCACACATGGATACATAAATCTCATGGATACATAATCATATATGACCATACGTGTGCATTAACGAAATTTGAGGCATGATCATATGTAGATATTACCTAAAATTTCGCTAATGCATACGTATGGTCATATATGATTCATGTATGGAGATTTATGTATCCATGTGTGGTCATGAATGGATGTTTATGAGCATGTCTTGACCAGGCGCGGGGTAGGTCCTTTGAGACTGGTCTATTTGTACCGGTCACGGCACATATCACGGGGTAACTATTTTCAGACCGGTCCCAATTTCACCAGTCCCATGGTTGGTTCTTTCTGACCGGTCCTGTTTACACCGGTCACTGGACAGGTCACGGAATAGGTCCTCGCATTCAACCGACTCCTTTTTTCCCACAGGGCAGTTTATTCAAATTAGCTCTAGATTTTGCACAGTTCGCGATTTTACCTTTTCCATTTTTTTACCGATTACTTCAACAAAAAATTTAGAATTTAGTAACTATAGCCACAAAAAGAAAATTTTTTAAACATTTTAAGCCTAATTCCATGCCCTATTTTTCAAACTTAAGTGTGTATCATAGGGCGGGTCGATTTAATAATCGCCCATGGCTCAGTGAAAATCGTATTCTAGGGATCAAAATTTGCCGAAGGAACCATACCTCTAAAACGAATTCTACTACCCCCAACTGTTGACTTTTGTCCCGTAGGGTCATTTTAAAAAATCACCATTTTTGGCACTTTATTTTATTATTTTTTATTTATTTTATTTATTTTTATTATTTTATTTATTTTTTCTCTTTAGAAATTTATTTAGTCAGAACATATGTAAATGAAAAAATTAATTTAACTTAGTAATAGAAAAGAAAATAAAAAAAATTACTGTTTGAAGTCTTTTTTGCTTTCAAGTCTGAGCAATTTCGCACGGCTCTCTAATGTCGTCACCATAACAGCCTCTACATTTTCCGGTATAACTCGTTTGGAAACGCTAGCTAGCAATTGAACGTGTCGTTCTGTTGCAGGTCGTAAAATAGGTTGTGTGGGTTTTTTAAGCCACCACAAGACACAGCTGCATGTCGTAAACTTACTTAAGCTAAATCGGTTACAGGTAGAATTGAGCATAAAATTATCATAAAGGATTTTCCAGAAGTAATAAAAGGCGCACTTGCTTAACAGAATTTGTGGTCAGATTAACGTTTAATTTACATGTAAGTACTTTATGGGCAGTTTTGACAACAAAATCGGTTACAGGTAGAATTGAGCATAAAATTATCATAAAGGATTTTCCAGAAGTAATAAAAGGCGCACTTGCTTAACAGAATTTGTAGTCAGATTAACGTTTAATTTACATGTAAGTACTTTATGGGCAGTTTTGACAACAAAATCGGTTACAGGTAGAATTGAAATTACCATTTCATTCTTATTACCTCGTCTCCTAGACCATATATAACGCAACAGTTTTTGTGAATGCATTAAGTCGTTGTGAAGAACTCGAAGTGTGAAGTGCTAATTTGAGATAAAAAAATATTTAAAAAAAATCATTCCAAATCAAGAAGTTTACAATGAAGCAATAACAACATCAACAACTATCGAAAATCCAATGAGTCATATACCCAGGCATGATGTTACTGTTTTTGGTGTGTCTACTGATTTGACTGATCTTAATTTACCAACCCATCTGGATATCTTGAGATATTATTTTTACTTGAGCGAACAAAAAAAGTTGTCCTATAAAGCATTCACTATTCAAGTACAAGATAAGTTGATTGGAATTTGGGAAAAACTTGGTATGGAAATAATGCTGAAAAAAAGTGTATGTAATAAATTGAATAGATTGCTTGACAAATATCAAGAGCAAATCAAGAGAAGAAACAAACCCCAACAATTTACAGAGTATGTAAAATCTCTGGAAAAAAATTTTTTTCATTGGAACATGTAAATGCGATTTGAAGGCAGCTCCATGTGCATGCGGTTTGGTTCCCGAACGCCTCAAAGAGTTTATGCACGATCAACATAATCAGAGAAGTCTAACAATGGATGGATTTGCGATGGAAATTGAAGAGCAAGGAGCAACGTCTATGTCATCAATGCCAACATACCAAGATCCCGATGATTCAACATACGCACCGCCACCGGTTCAAGAAGATTTGGATATAAGCACAAGTTCACAATACACACAGAGATACGATTGTTTTAACTTTGCCTTGGTATGTGACAGATTTGGCGTGCCTGATAGAGTAGCATCAGCAATGGGAACAGCTCTTTTCCAAGATTTTAAAATGAAAGATATCCATGGCAAACCTCTCATCATGGATAAATCGAAAGTTCGCCGAGAAAAAGAGAAATGCAGACAAGAAGTGCTTCGCAAACGGTTAGATGATACCAATTTGTTAGCATTTTCATTCGATGGCAGAAAAGATGATACTTTAACGAGAGATACAATTGATGAGAAGTATCATACTAGAATGGTAAAAGAACCTCATCTTGTTATTTTGAGAGAACCGAATTCTGAATTGATTGGTTACGTAAGACTGGAACATGAAACCGCTGAATACAAAACAACCAAATTAAATGATTTTTTCAACGATAAAAATATATCACTGGATGCATTAATTGGCATATGCACTGACGGTGAGCCAACAAACACTGGCCCAAACGGTGGAATTATACGACGATTCGAATTGCTGTTAAAAAGACCATTGCATTGGTTCGTTTGCCTTCTACACTTCAACGAACTTCCGTTTCGGCATTTGTTTGAAGCTTTGGATAAATCAACCAGCACTGGACCAAGATCGGCAACCGGAAAATTGAGCCGTCAAATCGAAACTTGTGAAACTCTTCCGGTAAGTTATTGCTATCACTCATTTATTATAATTGTCAACCGGTTTTAATTGTTTTATTTTTATATATTTTCAGGTGGTGGACGGCTTTCAGAAATTGAGTTGAAAAATATGCCCCCTGCTCCAGAAAAAATTGAATTTTCCACCGATTCCAAGTACTTATACGACATGGCCCATGCAATTTCTAGCGGCGTGGTTTCAGTGGATCTGGCAAACATCAAACCAGGGAAAATTGTACATTCTCGGTGGCTCACTAAGGCCGCTAGACTATTACGATTATATGTGACAACGGAAAATCCAGATGCAAATTTAAGAATACTGGTTGAATTTATAATTACATGTTATGTGCCAATGTACTTCAATATCAAGTATTACAGCTCTGTCGTGTACGGTAGTAGATTATTTTTCAAATTCATTAGTTGGTCAAGATTTCTAGAACCTCGTTTACGCAAAATTGTCAATAAAGTAATTACAGATAATTCATATTATGCGCATTCGGAAAATATCTTGTTATCAATGTTGTTTGATGGTAGCAAAGAAAAGCGCGACTGTGCTATCAAGATAATTCTACGCTATCGAACCGATGTTGACGACCCAACGGGACTTAGAGCTTATAAAAAAACAGATATAAACTTTTATTGCACAAGTTACACGGAAATGATCAATATGAATGACATAAATGACGTATTTGAACCACCATTCACGCGAAGCATTCCATACGATACTTTGAAAGAATATTTAAATCAAGATGATCCACCGTTTAATGATCCAAAAATTCCATCACACATACAAGAAACAGAACGACACGTTCAATTGCTAGCTAGCGTTTCCAAACGAGTTATACCGGAAAATGTAGAGGCTGTTATGGCGACGACATTAGAGAGCCGTGCGAAATTGCCCAGACTTGAAAGCAAAAAAGACTTCAAACAGTAATTTTTTATTTTTTCTTTTCTATTACTAAGTTAAATTAATTTTTTCATTTACATATGTTCTGACTAAATAAATTTCTAAGGAGAAAAAATAAATAAAATAATAAAAATAAATAAAATAAATAAAAAATAATAAAATAAAGTGCCAAAAATGGTGAATTTTTAAAATGTTTGTATGAGGAACCCCCCAGGGGAGTTCCAGGGGGTGTGCCACTGGCATGGGTGGATCGGCCCTCCAAAGTTAGTGGGGGTCGGTCATACATTTGGACTCGATTGGGGCACTCTAAATGGGTCAAAGTGTGATTTCTCAAAACTTGACCCTACTGGACAAAAGTCAACAGTTGGGGGGTAGTAGAATTCGTTTTAGAGGTATGGTTCCTTCGGCAAAGTTTCTTATTTTGATCCCCTGAGCCATGGGCGATTTTTTTGCCTCCCCACAAATCGACCCGGCCTAGTGTATCAATATCTTAATAACTTTTGTAAATATAAAGGTTGGTTACCGAAACGAATAACGGTAACGGTAAATGTACCGAATTTTGTTTATTACGGTAACCGTAAAGGTAACGGTATTTAAGACTGTTTCGGTAACGGTATACCGTTATCGAAACAGCAATACCGGTATGTACCGGTATTACAAATTGAGTTAAAATCATATAAAGCGTTTTTCAATAAGAGTGCTACAAAAGTAAAAAAGTTTAAACAAAAACGGTTTTGGATATCAATGAAATTCTTTATTCCTGTGAAAGTACGTTCGATGCCATTATGTATGGAAATCGATCTCTTTTGCATGGCCGCCACGGGCACGCTTGCAGAAGTCCAGACGCTGAACCCAATTTTCGACGGTTTTCAAGCATAAATCGGCCGATACTGCTGCAATTTCACGTTCGATATTCGTACGAAGTTCATCAATCGTCGCTGGCTTGTTGGCATAGATCATAGATTTGACGTAGCCCCACGCTCAATTGTTGATCTTCTAGGACGATTATGACGACCATAAATTGGACGTAGCGCTCTTAACGTTGAGGCCACTGACTCCGAATTTCGGTAGTAAATTTTAATAATTTCGACTCGTTGTTGGCTCGTATATCTTTCCATCATGAAATGGCAAACCTTACTGAAGAGAAATGTCAAAAGAGCCGCAAGAAATATGGCGTCGTTTGCTGTCCCTGTCTTTCTACTTTTGTAGCGTCCCTGTTAAACAACCCTTTAAAAACAATTAAAAACTCAGCATGTTTTTCATTTTAAGCGTTAAAATCCCAGCCAAAGAAACATTTTTACGGACTCTCCGGCACGTACGGATTCATGAATCCGGCTTTTGCGGCACGTTAACTGTCCATAATATACGTATCCGTCAATGCTTGTACGTATACGGAACATTAACGGACCGTATAAATGGATTTTCGAACACAATACGTTTTAACTCCGTTTTGGTGTATACGTTTCCGTACCTTTAAATACGAATTTCATCGGTTGCAGTTTGTTTACAAAATAAAAAATTATATTTTGGAAAAGTCGGTTAAAATATTATTATAATGGGAAGAATATATGGAGAATACGCAATAGAGGGAATTCTTTCTATCACACCATTAATCAAACAACATCAAGTAAAAATGTAAGATTTATGAAACTTAATGTTTCACAATGTTTTGTGTATAACATGTGAGAATTTGCATCGTGTACATAGTCAATTAAACCATAACTAATTTATTGTCTCTTTTCCATATAGATGTTGGATTTTACTCCGGGTCCCTAAGCGCTGGATAGATAGGTAAACCGAGGTGGTCTTTTTTTTGACATAACTTGAGAACCACTAGTCCGATTTTGCTCAAACAATTTTAAAAAAATGAAAAATTACAATTCCTTTAATCTGTTCATATAACGTTTTTCTATATACTCAACAGTTTTGCCGGTAAAAATAAATGTTTGTTACCGCTACCATAAAAATCAATAACCTTTTGTTTATTCCTTTTTTTAATATTTTAGGCAAAAAATATTTTTTTTTTCATACATTTATTTTTACCGGCAAAACTGTTGAGTATATAGAAAAACGTTATATGAACAGATTAAAGGAATTGTAATTTTTCATTTTTTTAAAATTGTTTGAGCAAAATCGGACTAGTGGTTCTCAAGTTATGTCAAAAAAAAGACCACCAAAGGTCAAATCGATATATCTCGATTCCTAGGGCTGACCCAGCGAAACGCCGGGACACGTATAACTTCTTTTTTACCGATATAACTTTCCCCGGTAGTTTGAACCCTTCCCGATCACTGACCCCTACCATTTGTCTCACAGTGTTATTAATGAATTTATAAAAAAGAAAATAATAAACATATGGTCTATTTTTGTGGAAAAATCGGTAGGATACGGGCAAGGAAATACTCCGTTATTACATGACATAACGGTCCGGCATTGACGGACTTTCAGCGGACTAGTCAGTTTTTTACATGACATAACGGTCCGTCATTGACGGACTTTAAATGGACTTGTCCGTTTTTAACACGACATACCGGTCCGTAAACGGTCCGTCATTGACGGATTTTCAACGGTTTCAAATCAGTTTCGATGTTCCTTATGTTCGGTACGTATACGAAGTTGGATTCCGTTTATGACGGGGCGAAAACGGTGCGTAAACGGAACGAATTGTTTGTTGGGAGATTATAGGCTCTAAATTCAATGCTGGTAGTTTCAGTAATTGAAATTATTATCCATAATTATTTTGATAAGAAGAACTCAAGATTATTTTAAAAAACTTCAAAATTTTGCACTTTTAATATAAATTAATTAATACCGGTAAAACACTGGTAACTACCCATAAAAATAACGGTATCGGTAACGATATTTGGAAACTTTTTTAGAGGTATTGGTAACGGTATTCAATTTGAAACGGTATTTTAGTGATAACGGTATTATTACAATAACGGTAAATATAGTTGCTCAAAGTCAAAATTTAAAAAAATTTTTTAGTTTTTTTTTAATTTTAAATATAAAATTAAGTCCGATTTTAAATATCAAAGTCAATTTGGAAAGAAAAGAGTCCAAAATTAGTATATATCAGGTAGAATGTGTCGATGGACTCAGTTCTTTGTATGGCGATAAAGCAGCATCAAAAACCACAGTATATCACAGGTATAGTAAATTCAATAGTGGTCGTAGTTCGGACGCCGACGAATTCCGTGAATGTCGTCCAAAATCGGTTGTTGTGCCACAAAACATCGATGCAGTGCGTGAACTGATAATGCAATACATCCGCTTCAATACATTCGATTTTGCATGAACACTTAGTTGTAAAAAAATTTGCTCTCGTAGGATACCCCATAATTTATCAATCGCTCAAAAAAGGGCTCGAAAAACTGCTATGACAAATGGTTTGAACAAATGCAAAAGTGTATTGATCATCAAGGGGATTATTTTCAAAACAATAAAGCCATTTTCATTTAAAAATGTTTGCTATTCCCGAAATATAAATAGTACCCCTTAGTATCGTATCCCCTTACCCAGGAAAATTCTTAATGTGTCCAAATTGCGGAGAAGTACATACAAATCTTTTATATTTTTATGAATTTTTACATTTTTGATTAAAATATATTTAAAAATATAGGTACAGACTCAATAAATGTTTTTAAAATATTTTTCCCTCCTTAATACGAATCTGAAGTCAAAAACTTATCGAATTAAGCATCAAAAACATAGATTTCGTTATTTCAAAAAATTTAGTTAACGTTTTCGCCAATTTTTCAAATATTTTTAAATTAACTTTTTGGATTTTGATCAATTGTTTTATTTATTGAAATGTGTAACATGAATTACATGACAAACGGAATTTTGATACAAAATGTGGAAAAATATAATTTTTATAGAAAATCTGAATGTAAATGAAATTTAAAACTCATAGGTCTACATTTTCGTATCGAAAATTTATAACAAATATTAACCTCTCTGATTGCATTAAATTAATTCTTAAATTTTAAAAATGCAATCACAAGACTGTTAACCCAGCCTTAAAATTGGGATACTTTCATGAGGGTTCTTATTCAGAAAGTCGAAAATTATTCAAACAAAAGACGCACTCTTTTGGATGCACCACTTTCATAGAAGTGAAAGTGTAATAATATGTATATTTTTAACACTTTCGGCTCCATTTTTGGTCTCGATTGTTGGCTGGGAACCCTAAAAACAATAAATTATGAAAACTTTATTCAAAAGTTTAATAGCATATTAAAAAAATGGGATAAGGCGGAATTATTTGCTGTAAAAGCAGGATAAAAATTCAAGGTGGCACAAGCCTTTAAAAAGCGGTATAATCCTGTAAAAAGTGCGATGGTTGGTGAGATTAAGTACACTAATAGAAAACAGCCTTTAAAAAGGTTTGCTAAAGCTGCTAAAAATTGCTGTAAAAAACAGATTTTCTTTGCTAAATATTAGTAAGATAAGAATAGCAAAAATAAAACTTTTAAATACACAGAATTTTAGTTGTATTTGAGCTAAATTTTAGTTAATTGAAATAAAAATTTACTCTGCTAAAATCAGTAACAAATTTTGCTGAATATTATTGGGTATACAAGTTAATAATGTCGATTTGGACAACATATGGCATAACTATCACATATGGTTTGTGAGAATAATAACAAATATGGTATTTTGGTGGGTAAATATCTATCATTATAGTTCTGTATTCGATAGACGCCAAAGTGGAAACACACATTTTTTCAATAGCTATAATGTCGAATTTTGTGCCTAAAAAACATGTTTTGCGGGGAAGTCTGATACCCTTCTTTCATTTGAAGAAAACGGCTACTGAAAGTTATCGATTCTTTGTGGAAGCTTACGGTCAACATGCACAATTCAAAAGTGGTGATTTCCACACAGAAGACAAGGAGAGGCCTGGTCAGCCGAAAAAGTTTGAAGATGAGGAATTGGAAGCATTACTCCACGAATAAATAGAAGAAAATGTAAGTGACCTTATCTTTTTCTTTTCACAGGACTGGCGCAAATGAATCGCTTATATATAAACAAGTTTTGAGCAACAAGTTTTTTGAGTAACGGTACTATTCAATACTCTTTGTATTTTTGCAGAAATAGAAGAAAACGTAAGTGACCTTATCTTTTTCTTTTTAATCTAAATTAGATGATTGGGAAAAATTATTATTCCATGTTAGTTTCGGACTATCGAAAAAAACTTACAATTGCATGAAATTTCTGGCCCCATTAAGTACCAATTTAGATTTAAATTTTTGTTATTTGCAATAAATTTTTACCAAGTAAGTTCTTCAAATCTTATTTGTATCAATTCTTTCAGATGCCTGATTTTTATGAAATTTTAAAATTATTTCCATTTGGTTTTTTTTTTTAATAAAAGAAAATGAAAACAGAATTTCCAAAAAGTTACCTCAGTTTGTGAACTTGATTTTAAGGAACAAAAAATGGCTTTCAAGCAATTTTTAAAGCACTCGCATTATTAATTTTCTGATATTTATTGGGTAGTTTAAAAGTAAAATTGTAAAAATGATTTAATAGGAATTTTAACGGACAATATTTCCAAGAATAAAAAGTTTTCTAAATTTCAAAAAGTACAATTCGGAATATTTCGATAAAAAAAAAACTATATTTTTCCCAGACGTCAGATTTGGATTTAGCTCACATTGTCTTCCCGGGTAAAAATCTTAATATATAATTATATCTTATTTGATAAGTCCCCATATACAACGACATAAAACATATACAACGACTACTTGTGTCTAATTACATCAAATTAGATATAATTTGATACAGTTGGATTTGCGATTTGCCAATATCCAGGACATCAAATTATATCTAATTCGATATAAAAATATCCGATTTCATATAATTTTGTGTGATAGTAGGTATACATTTTATGCATACCCGCTATTAAATTGACAATGTCCCGAGTAAAAAAATTTATATAAAATTATATGTGAATGAATATATTTGCAATATGTAACTGGATATAATTTCATCCGAAAAATGGTTGTAGTAAATTGTATCAGATCGGATATAATTGTATTTACAAGGATACAAAGTTATATCAAATGATAAACTTATATCCGAATATTGTCCCGATCAAATTGGATATAAGTTAATACAATACGATATGATTAAATTTAAATGATAAAAAAAACTTTGTATTGGAGGGCAGCAGGATTTCAGGTCCTACACACTCAGGGGTGTGATGAAAATCGAAAATGAAAAATTTTTCAATCTAGAATAATTAGATTCGCGAAAATCAAATTGGGTTCAAATTATTATTTATCGCTTTATTTGACTCCGGACATCTAAATTAGGAAATAAAAAATAATTGGTATTGTACAGATCGTAAAATATTAACCATTGAAAATCAGATCGTTTTCGTTTTCGATATTCATCACATGCCTGACTATCAGCCGAGGGCTACTGTTGATAATCAGTTACTATTAAAGACGTTAATGTATACATAAATCCGTTATTATTTACAGACTAGATCATTTTTTATTAAATATGGAAATTGTCTTTGGACTTATACATTTTTTTTTAAATATGGTTAGCTTTTTTATTTTAAATAAAATTTTAATGCACTTCTTTTTTGTTGGAGGCTCATAGTTCCCGATTTATGGAGCTGAAGATGATCAACACAATATTCAATGGCTTATATCTCCACTCAAAACTTATCGGACCAGAACAAAATATATATATCGTTGAAAAAGGTACTTGATATACCTTAGCAATGATATGCAACATGCCTAGACTTATTAACCCATTACGACCCGGGCCATGATTTTAAATGTTAAGTTTTTTAAATTAGATTTTTCAAATTAAACAAAAGAACTTTTAGAAGTAGCAAAAAGCTCAGAAAATATTAATTCTATTAAAAAAATTGAGTAAAACATATAAAAAAATTGTTTTTGATAAAATATTATATTAATCTCGAATATATTAGTTAATATCGAACTTGGGTCTGAGATTAACTAACACATCGTCGGCTTGCCTGCAAGTAGTGCTATGTTTTTGGTTATAACAGGTTTTCAGGAGAGCGAAAAACTGATTTATATTATCCTTTTAAGATATTTTATTGACATCATATGCCCTAATGATTCACGACCTTATTTACTACAATCATTATTAAGGCATATGATGTCAATGAAATATATTAAAAGGATAATATAAATCAGTTTCTTCGCCCTCCTGAAAACCTGCTAAAGAATATATGACACTACTTGCAGGCAAGCCGACGATATAGTATATACCCGAGTAAAAAAGAGTATATATAACATATATTTTTTAATATTAAAATATATGTTAATATAAAATATTGTGTGCGAACTATATGTTTTTATATGGTGATATATTAGAAATTTTTTTAGAAATTTTCTCATATGTGATCATATTAATTCATATATAAGTATTTGCTTTATTGCAAATTGTATATATAGGAATATATTATTGATAAAACCGTTCAAAATTTTATATATAAATAGATACGAAAATATTTTTAATTTTATTTTTTATATAACCATATCGTCGGCTTGCCTGCAAGTAGTGTTAGTGTTCTTTAACAGGTTTTCAGGAGGGCGAAAAAACTGCCCAGGTAGAAAATTACAAAGGGGCCAGCACTGGCAAAGCACCGAAATGGGTGGTATGAGTGCTTGTTAACAGCGCTTTCCCAATGCCCAAATGATAACACCGTTCCACGCTTTACCAAGCCCTGGGAAAGCACCCATAAACATAAAAATCAAATGCTTTACCAACGCTCAAATAAAAAAATTGAAGTGCTTTCCTGATAACACCGATCTATTTAATGTTTTGCAAAGTATCGAGATAGCACCAAGACCACACAAAAATCAAGTGTTTTCCCTGCCACCAAATTATGTGCCCTCATCACTGAAGAATTTTAAATTACTCTAAAAATAGATGATTCTTGGAGTTATTGTATTGTGGAGTAAAAAATTATCTAAATGTCCACTCTTCTTTGAAGCTTCTTTTAAAAACAAAATAATGTTTTAGGAAAAAAAGCGCTGGGAAATCACCCTTTTCAAGCGTTGGTAAAGCGTCCAAATTTAGTGGCTTGCCAGTACTTCTCTTTGTAAGACCGCGATCTACTTGTGCTTTGCCAGTGCTTCTTTTTTGTTACCACACATAATTTCTACCTGGGTGGTTTATATTATCCTTTTAATATATTTCATTGACATTATATGCCTTAATAATGATTGTAATAAATAAGGTCGTGAATCATTAGGGCATATGATGTCAATAAAATATCTTAAGAGGATAATATAAATCAGTTTTTTCGCTCTCCTTAAAACCTGTTAAAACCAAAAACATAGCACTTCTTGCAGGCAAGCCGACGATATATTAGTTAATATCAGACCCAAGTTCGAGATTAACTAATATATTTGAGATTAATGTATTATTTGATCAAAAACAATTTTTTATATGCTTTACTCAATTTTTTCATTAAATTAATATTTTCTGAGCTTTTTTACTTCTAAAAGTTATTTTTTTAATTTAAAAAATCCAATTTAAAAAAATTACCATTTAAAATCATGGCCCGGCTCGTAATGGGTTAATAAGTCTAGGCAAGTTGCATATCATTGGAAAGGTATTTCAAGTACCTCCCCAACGATATACATTTATATTTTGTTCTGGTCCGATAAGTTTTGAGTGGAGAAATAAGCCATTGAATATTGTTGTAGATCGTCTTCAGCTCCATAAATCGGGAACTATGAGCCTCCAACAAAAAAGAAGTGCATTGCCGGGGTAACAATTAAAATTTTATTTAAAATTAAAAAAGCTTAACATATTTAAAAAAAATTTCTAAGTCCAAAGAAAATTCCCATATTTGATAAAAAAATGATCTAGTCTTTAAAGAATAACAGATTTATACATTAACGTCTTTAATAGTTACTCATTATCAACAGTAGCCCTCGGCTGACAGTCAGGCATGTGATGAATATCGAAAACGAAAACGATCTGATTTTCAATGGTAAATATTTTAGGATCTGTACAATACCAATTATATTTTATTTCCTAATTTAGAAGTCCGGCGTCAAATAAATCGATAAATAATAATTTGAAGCCAATTTGATTTTTGCGAAACAAATTATTCTAGATTGAAAAACTGTTCGTTTTCGATTTTCATCACACCCCTGAGTGTGTAGGACCAGAAATCCTGCTGCCCTCCAATTCAAAGTTTTTTTTATCATTTAAATTTAATCATATCGTATTGTATTAACTTATATCCAATTTGATCGGGACAAAATTTGGATATAAGTTTATCATTTGATATAACTTTGTATCCTTGTAAATACAATTATATCCAATATGATACAATTTAATATAACCATTTTTCGGATGAAATTATATCCAGTTACATATTGCAAATATATCCATTTACATATAATTTTATATACATTTTTTTACTCGGGTATATAAAATAAAATTAGAAATATTTTTCGTATCTATTTATATATAAAATTTTTAACGGTTTTATCAATAATATATTCCTATATATACAATTTGCAATAAAGTAAATACTGATATATGATTTAATATGATTACATATGAGAAAATTTCTATAAAATTTTCTTATATATCATCATATAAAACCATATAAGGTCGCATACAATATCTTATATTATAATATATTTTAATATTAAAAAATATATGTTATATATACTCTTTTTTACTCGGGAATGTAATTTCAATAGTTTGAACAATTTTGAATGCGCAAATTTTATAACATAAAATAAATATTTATTTGAACGCTTTTGTCTTATAAGGAGTGAGATCAGAAAAATGTTAACACACATTTTTGCCTATAACTTTGGTTTAAAGCTTCCCGAGTAAAAAAGAGTATATATAACATATATTTTTTAATATTAGAATATATGATAATATAAAATATTGTTTGCAACTTTATATGTTTTTATATGATGATATATTAGAAAAACTTTTAGAAATTTTCTCATATGTAATTATATTAAATCATATATCAGTATTTGGTTTATTGCAAATTTTTTATATAAGAATATATAATTGATAAAACCGTTAAAAATTTTATATATAAATAGATCCGAAAAATATTTTTGATTTTATTTTATATATTACAATATATTAGTTAATCTCAGATACAAGTTCGAAACTCATTTCATCAAAAACAATTTGTTTTATGTTTTACTAAATTTTTTCATTAAATTAATATTTTCTGAGCTTTTTTATTTTTAAGTTTTTTTTTTAATTTAAAAACTCCAATTTAAAAAAATTAACATTTAAAATCATGACCCGGCTCGTAATGGGTTAATAAGTCTAGGCATGTTGCATACCATAGGTAAGGTATTTCAAGTACCTTTCCAACAACATATATATTTTGTTCTGTTCCGATAAGTTTTGAGTGTAGAAATAAGACATTGAATATTGTTATAGATCATTTTCCGTATTCAAAATGCCAAAGTGTATGGTAGCTAACTCGCTGTTATATATCTTTTTTACACACAAATTCCCATAATGGAAAGCTGGCAGCTAGTTAGTTAGCATATGCTTTTTCGTTTTGAATACGTTGGCTAATCTTTAAAGAATTCAACAGTATCGGATTTATACAATAACGTCTGTAATAGTTACTTATTATCAACAGTAACCTGCGGCTGGTAGTGTGTAGGATGTGAAATAATAATACAAATTTTTTTTTATCATTTAAATTTAATCATATCGTCTTGTATTAAATTATATCCAATTTGATCGGGACAAAACTCGGATATAAGTTGATAATTTGATATAACTTTGTATCCTTGTAAATATAATTATATCCAATTTGATACAATTTAATATAACCATTTTTCGGATGAAATTATATCCAGTTACATATTACAAATATATAATTTTATATAAACTTTTTTACTCGGGTTCTCATATTTTTTTTTTCGACAATTTACATTTTAAAAATATGTCAGTTAATAAATTAATTTACATCATGAGTTTTAATTTGCAATTTTTTACACAATGAACGATGAAAGAAACGTGCGTTCAAAAATAATTAAATATTTTCAACAAAACCAAACATGGACATACAAAAAAATTGCCAAAGAAACTAATGTATGCCGCCAAACAGTTTCAAAAGTGGTAAAAAGGTATCTGGAATACCTAAAAATTGAAAGAAAGCCGGGACATTGGTAAGGCATATAAAGTTAAAAGAAACCTTAAGAGAGCTCCTAACACATCTGGCAGAAAAACAGCTCGGTTAGCCCAATGCTCGGACTTTTTTGTACGTAAAGTGAAACGTAAGGCAGGACTAAAGTCCTACAAAGTTCCCGATAGAAACGCTTTTAAAAATTTGGAGGCCAAAACCAGAGCTCGAAAATTGAAATCAAATTTTATACAAAAATACAACTGTTGTGTAATGGACGACGAAACTTATGTCCTGGCTGATTTTTCGCAGCTCCCTGGTCAAGAATTTTATGTTTCCGATGTTCGAGAAAATGTTGCGGAAAAATTTAGGACGAAAAAGCAAACGAAATTCCCTAAAAAGTTCCTAGAATGGTAAGCCATATGTAGCTGCGGCCAAAGAAGCCATTCATTTGTGACATCTGGCTCTATAAACAGCGAAATTTATATCAAGGAGTGTTTGCAAAAGAGACTTATTCCATTTTTGAGTCAGCACAATGTATCCACTTACTTTTGGCCCGATTTAGCATCTTGTCACTAGATCAAGAAAGCGCTGAAGTGGTATAATGATAATAATGTGGTTTTTGTACCAAGAGAGGCAAATCCAGCAAACTGCCCGGAGCTCAGGCCAGTGGAGAGGTATTGGGCTCTTGTTAAAAGAGAATTAAAGGGCACAAAAAAGGTCTCCCAGCACATGCAAGATTTCAAATGTATATGGACCACTTGCTCCAAAAAGGTGACAGAAACTACCATAAAAGCCTTAATGGGAGGGTCTCCGGAAAAAGTGGATAACTTTGTTCGTGGTGGTTGGAATTCCATGTGGTTTTTTTTGTTTGATTTTGTATTAAATTCCATTTAACAAAAATTTGGTTTTTTTTTCCTATTTATTTTATTTTATTTATTTCAATCATTGGTACAAATAAGACTTAGAGTCTCTTAAAGCACCTCAAACATTTTAAGTCACAGTGATTAAATGCTTAAATAAGATACATAAAATCTTAAAAATAGACAGTAATAATAACAACAAAACTAAAAAAAAAACAGAACAACATAAACGATTAATCTTTAAACAAATTCATAATTGCCATTTTAAAAAACAATACACGGGGTTCGGATTTAATTTGATTAGGTAAAGAGTTCCACAATTTCACAGCACTAACAAAGAACAATCTTGAGGATGATAAGTAATTATAAGCAGGCGTAATAATATTGCTTGTTCGACTTGATCTGGACATATTAATTTTCCGGTACAAATAATCAGGTTCCTTCGTATATATAATTTTGTGTAAAAATATTAAATTTCGAATGTTTAGATATGAAGTTAGATTACATCCCAAGATTTGAAGGGAGTATTGAGATATTCTATCATATTTTCTCTTGTTGAATACAAATCTAGCACAATTATTAATAACCATTTGTAATTTAGTATTAGATGTGGCATTGTTTTTTAACTTTATGTGTGTTAACATTTTTATGATCTCACTCCTTAAATCGTACGCATCATTTTTTAATATGATTTTATATGCAAAAAAATCACTTGAAAATTATTTGGCTATGGAGTAATTAACTCTTAATTTGTAGATAACTAAATTTTATGTTGAACTATATACTAATTTGTATGAAGTTATATAGAAAGTTACATGAAATTACAAGAATATATTTTTAGTATGACGATACATACAATGTTATATAACTTATAATCGAACCATATATAATCGTATCGGCCACTACATATAATGTGATTAGTTTTATGCAGAGTAGGAAAATAAACACTAACGAACCGTACTTTTAGGGTTGCGTAGAAAACACATACTCTATTCTCTCCAATTAGTGTTTGTGTTTATACACACAACCCGAATTCGGTACGCTACGGGTGTAAATATGTGTTGAAAGCACAGTACATAATCGTAGCGTTTGCATTCATCAGACAATCGTAGTGTACCGCATTCGGTTTGTGTACAAACACACAACCGCTAAAACGATAGATACGGTATGTGTTCCTTAGCCGTCCCCTACCATACATGTTGTGTACAGTTTATTTTCCTACTCTGGTTTTATGGCTTATGTAGTTATATATGGAGTCAGATTTGGGGATATATAATAACATAAATTACCATACAAAAAAATTCGTTGAAAAAATAATATCAGATGTACAGTGGTCCCCGCTTAAATGCGCCTTCAAAAATGTAAAGTTTTTTGCGCTTTTAAGCGGGGAATCATTTATCCCAAAATTCGGGTAAATGCGCAATAACGCATTTAGGAAAATATTATATGTACAAATGCGTAAAAGCGCATTAATCGAAATTAGTTTTATTTTGGTGAAAGTCTTTTACACGATCTACTTACAAAAAACTGATTTCTTTTCTTTAAAGGAAACTGTTACTTAAAATTTTAAGTTTTATATATTTAGATAAAATATATTTCTCCTCAAATTTGAGTTTTTCAATCATCATTTTCTTATTTCAGACAACTGCAATCCTTTTGGAACAACAAATAAAATTTAACATGACAATATTATCAACAATTATTTTAATTTTTGCATTAAAAAATACAAAAATTGTGTTTTCGGACTTTCTATATTTTCATATATTTAGTTAGAATATTCTTCTACCTCAAGTCCAAATTCTAATATGATATTGTCATATTAGATTTTTATTTGTTGTTTCAAAAAGGGTTGATCATTTTCATGATAGACAATACAATTGTTTCGTAGACATCACTCTACTCTTCAGTTGTCCGCTAAGAAAATGATAACTTTCCTACTCAAACCGAGACATTACATAAGGTACAAAAAACCAACGGGATGAGAATTTTGTACTTTCGTATATGAACTGTCTGATTTGGTAAAACCAGTTATAAATCAACTCCTTTTTGAAAGCAACAATTACATAAAAGTACAATATTATATTAGAATTTCTAACTAAATATATGAAAATATAGAAAATCGGAACACATTTTTTTTGTATTATTTAAATGCAAAAATTAAAATAATTTTTTAAAAAATAGTAAAATTAATAAACTATGGGTCATTCCATCTCAAATCGACCAATGGTTGGAATCGACCCATTTCGATTTGCATGAATTTTGGTCAGAACTTTTCTTTCATCATAAAACGAAGTTTTGCCAAAGGAAAAAAATTACAACATTTTTTTTTGAAAGTTATGCAACATTTAAAATTTCAAAAAACCTTCGAATATTTTGTGTTGTTACGAGGTTATTTTTTGAATATCTCGAAAACTACAATAGCTACAGAAATGATTCTTAGCTCATTTTAACTATTTCACTACCCTTGTACACTACAGTGTACACATCTTTAAAAGAATATATAAAATTTAATAGTGCAAAGAAAACTTTATACTTTTTACAAATAAGTTTATTAGGATCTTGGACATCAATTAAAAATCATTATATGTATAAGCAGTTCAACATGACAATATAGTCGCGATATTTGTTAATGAAGTCTAATTTTTTGAAGAAATCGTAATCTCCGTGAAAAGGGGGTTTTGGTGTTTCTCCTAAACTAATGAAGATAGATAATTTGGCATATAGCTTCGCTTAATGACGAGAAGAAAACCAAACAAAAGATTTTGGCTACTCGAATGTTTAAGAGGTAAAACGGGGCTCAGAAGTTTAAAAAATCGATTTTCGACCGTCATTTTTGGTGGGTAGGAGGGGGAGGGGCAAAATATTTTACATATACAGAATCTGAAGTTAAAATAACGATACATCCGCGACAAAAAGTCGGTAGTGAAAGGGTTAAAGAGGATATTTAGGCGTATTAAAAAGAAAAATATTAAAAAAAATATTGAAAAACAAACAAATTGAAAATTGTACAATTTTAGAAATCCAAAAACTCAAAAACCTACTTTGTTTTTGCTCATTTTTTTTAAATAAAACCTCTAACTGATTATAAGATCCTGAAATTTTCAAGAGAGCGTTTTTTTTTTTAAGATGAATTTTTTATTCTCTTTTTTTAAGTTGAATATAATACAATAATATTAAACAAATATCCAATTTTGAAATTTTGAGCAATAAAAAACAAATGAAGGCTTTAGAAGCACAGAAAAATTTTTAAATCGAAATTACGCTTTTATTTTTTGGTAATAGTTTGAAAAACAAATAAGTTAAGAAATGGCACATACACACACACATGTATACATAAATGGAATGTAGAGCAGGGATCGGCAAACATATACAACCTTATGCTGTGCTTGTATGAGTGAGTTGCAGCCTCTCTCTCTCTCTCAATGCACTGACAAAGAACGTTTGTATAATAATTCGAAAATTTTAAATGTTTATAATGGGAATATAAAATAAAAATTTAAAAGCAAACAACAACTACGAAAACAAATATCAAAAAACAACAACACAAAAAAAATAAAAAAACTTAAAAATAAATTACCAAAAAAATGTATCAATAAACATTATGCAGAGTGTAAAAAATCTGGCAAACAAGCGATGTGACAACCTACTTCATTGAAATCTTGTATGCAACTGGTTATTTTTTTGTTCTATGTGTGAGATTATGTAGGTGTGAGAGAGGGCCCATATGCATATGTGTTGCCGACCTCTGATGTAGAGTGCTTTTCAGATTTAGTTGTTGAATCTGCCCAGTATGCAAAATGACTCGAAATCGTATCGAAAAAGAATAAATTTTTCGTAAAATTTAGTCGAAATCGAATTCGATGTAATATCGAGAATGAAAGTGTTTTCGTATAAAATCTGCAAGGTGATATAGAGTCGAAAAGCTTATGATTTATTGATTCGATTTTTGTTCGAAAAATTGTACTTATTTCGATATGAAATAAATAAAACGAAAAAAAAATTTTTCCTCTTTTCTTCTTTTATCTTTCTCTTTGTTTATTTTATTTCTCTTTAATTTAATTTTACTCAATTTTAATTTAAATTGAAAGCAATGTTGTTTTGTTCCAACACCAGCCACGATTCGAACCAACGACCTTTGGTTTAGAAGTTCATCGCCTTACCCCTTGAGCCAAACCATATTGATACATATAGTTTCATAAACAATTTTTATAATTCAAATTGTTTTTATTTTATTGGAATCTATCTTTTTAAATTTCAAATTACCCATCAAACATGAATATAAAAGTAAAAAGAAATGCCCTAAATGTATTAACGAAATCTTTTCAAATTTTTGGTAAATAAATTTAATGCTTAATACAGAAAAACCCTAACGCGAATTAATATGCCATTAGAGGAAATAAAAATCACAAAGAGAAAAAAAAATAAAAAAAAATTTTAAAAACTTAGATTATATTTTTTATTTTATTGTTTTTGTGTTAATAAAAAATTTCATTCTGAGAAACTATACATCGAAAGTTTTTATATTTTTATTGCCTTCCCCTCTATAGAAATTAAGAATAAAGTTACACGGAGAGAATGATATTAATGAATTCTTTTCATTGAATTAATGGAATTTTTCATAAAATATTATCAAAAATTTCATTTTATTTACTAAAAGTTTCATACACTCCATGAAAAAGTTTCACTAAAACTAGATTCATAAAATATACGAAGCTTTTTCATCGAATTTAAGAAATTTTTCATTTATGTTGTGAAGAAAACTTCAGTAGTTTACCGAAAAATTTTATTAAATCTCGTCCAGCTAAATTCTCTCTGTGTAGCGTCTTTCTTCATTAAGCCATCAATATTAAACTTTGGAGCAAAATTGCACAAAAATATGTTTATTCTAAAATTATTTAAGATTTTAAAATCATCCTGTTTGAAGATAATTATTTTAAAAGTGTCAATACTCTCTGAATTAAGATGAGAATAAGATTAGTCACTCAGAAATACCAAATTACATAAAGCAAACTACCTAGAATTTAGTGTTCAACTGCAGTTATAAAATTAAATTTTAATTAAGAAAAACTTGCGTTGTATTTACTTTTTTTGATTTATTAAGTTAAAATTTCATTTGAATAAAATTTATAACTCTGTATTTTTTTTATTTTCTGACACGCATAAAGCACGGCAACCCCTTGATTATCAAATCAATTTAAACATTTTTACTAACAATTCAAATAAATTTGGCAATCAATTTCGATAATTTCGTGATCGTAAACTCTGATTGAATTCATATCATTTTCAAATATTCAAATGTTTTAAGTTAAAACAATCAAAGGAATTCAGATATAAAACGAAGTTAACAGTTGTCCAGTTTTTCTAGTCGTGCGATAAATTCAAATTATTTTTATAAATTCAAATTGTGTGCTGGGACATTTGTTTGTTTAAATTTCTTTTTGTTGTATAAATAAATATGTCAAAATATTTTAAATTCAAATTTAATTCATACAATTTTAAAATCGGTTGTGGTGTAGATGTCTGGAAGGCCAGGCATTGACAAAATTTCAATTTTTGAGGGTGGTGGTTCAAATCTCATCCCAAATTTTTTTTTATTTTCTATATTACTATGTATATTAGGATTCGTCAAAAAAAAAAAAATTATTTGATTTTCGGATATCATCACTTTTTTAAAAGTTTTTGCATAGAAAAAAAGAATGGCGTTTTTTTTCTTTTTTATTTCAACTCCTTCCACTGGCGCAAGTCGGCCAAAAACCCTGATTTGGAGATCCATTTTCTGCAGAGCAAAAACGGCTGCATTTCTGGGAAATCTGACTTTACCATTCGATTCGACAGCAAAAATTAATATAAAAAATTTTTTTTTTGCGTTTTCTGAATACAGCAGATAGTCATTAGAGTGGTCCAAAAATCCACTTTTTTAAAAATTTCAAAAAATATAACTATTAATTTTTCAAACTAGTTATATAGTTATATTTTTTCAAAATTTGTCTATATCTGTAAAGTTTTTATTTTTAATAGTAAAAGGCTTTATTTTTTAACCATGTAGGTTCATAAACAGCATCCGGTTTCTAATTTGTTACTACCACACGCTGTAAAATTGCTTATTTAAAAATTTTATTTGTACATTATTGTTTTCTTTTACTGAACGGCAGAAAACAGGCTTTGAATTCAGTGAACTTATTTTATTTTTTTTTTTTCAATTCAGTGAACTTATTTTTTTTTTAATTCACTGAACGTAATTTTATTTCTTTTAATTCACTGAACGAAAATGAAATTGAACGAATTCACTTTTTTCCGTTCGATTTATAAAATTGAACGCGTTCACCGGTGAATTAATTCATTTGATTTAATAAAAAGAACTATTGCAATTGAATTAATTCTTTGAATTTGTTGTATGATGAACGCATTCAGTTGAACGAATTCAGTGAATTACTTAAGAAAAGGAATTCATTCAATTCTAGAGAAAATTGAATTCGATTGGTAGTGAATTCATTCAAAAAGGAATTAATTCTTCAAAGCTCTGTTATTAACATACATTTTCAATTCTATACTCAGATTAAGCTACTATCCTATGCGATAGAAATGTGCTGAGATTGTAATGATTTTAAAGCCCAATAAATCTGAAAAAGAAATAGCATCATACCGGCCCATTAGCTTGCTTGTTACATTCTCAAAAATTTTCTGGTTGAAAAATGTAACATTATTCCTGAATATCAATTCGGATTTCGTTCCAAACATGGAACACCTGAACAATGCCACAGGATTGTTGAATATATCACCGACACCCTTGAAAATTCAAAATACTGCTCAGCTGTTTTTCTTGATGTTCAACAGGCTTTCGATCGAGTGTGGCACCCTGGGTTGTTATACAAAATAAAAAGAGCGTTGCCAACTCCGTACTTTTTACTATTTAAATCGTATTTATCCAACCGTTGTTTTTACGTCAAACACAACGATGAATATTCGTAATTATATGAAATATCAGCAGGAGTGCCTCAGGGAAGAGGACTTCTCCTCTATACCATTTTCACATCTGATATGCCTATCAATGATAATGTACTAGTGGCTACTTATGCAGATGATACGGCAATTTTGTCAACTAATGCTTCTTATGTTGATGCTTCAAATGTTTTACAAAATCAGCTTTTAAAATTAGAGTCTTGGTTTAAAAAATGGAATATCAAGGTAAATTGCACCAAAATCAATTCACATGACATTCAGTATGTCCAACTGTTAAAATAAATGAGGCGGAAATCCCACTTAGTACGTGTATAAAATATCTTGGTATTTATATGGACAGAAGATTGACTTGGCACCAACATATCAAAGCTAAACGAGATCAGTTAAATAAGAAGTTAAAACGTCTATTCTGGATGCCAAGATGTAAATCACTACTAAGTTTTGAAAATAAAATCCGAATCTATAGGCCATTCTTAAACCAATATGGGTTTATGGAATTCATCTATGGGTGGTGCGGGCAGTTCAAATGTCGTAATTCTTTAGAGATTCCAATCAAAAACTCTGCGAATGATCCTTGACGCACCTTATTACGTTACCAATGGCACAATTCATAACGACATTAATATGCCAACAATAAAAGCATAAATTCGCCGTTATACTCAGAGATACCTCGATAGATTAAGCCTAGAGCCAAATGTTCTAGCCAGGGGTATGGCATCACCAAAAAAATAAGTTATAAAAAAATCGTTATCACTAGATGGCACTTTGTTCAAAAAACTGACATTTTTCTTTTTTTATTTAAATTGAAATAATAACAAACAATAAAACAAAAAAACAAACGGATATCTCAAATGTTATTATTTGAATATATTTCGGGCTTGTTTTTTCTTTATTTTGAGCAGTTTTCAGCAGTTTTTCAGTTTCTAAATATAGGCTCAACTGATACTAGGCTGATACTTAATAGCTGTTCAGGTAATATTAAATTACAGCGCCCTCTATCGGTGAGTAGTGTAAGTTTTGATTTCCTATCTCTATAATTAATTGTCTCTGGTTCTAGCAATACAATTACTTGATGATACTAACGAAAGAAGAAGACTTAAAAGATTACATGTTCTTGATCTGCCATATAGAAGTTAAATGCTCCTTGCTTTTTTTGTTTTATCTAGTTAATTACAGTTTTCGAGATATTCAAAAAATAACCTCGTAACAATACAAAAAATTAAAAAAATTATAACATTTTTTGAAATTTTAAATGTTGCATAACTTTCGAAAAAAAATGTTTTAATTTTTTTCCTTTGGCAAAACTTCGTTTTATGATGAAAGAAAAGTTCTGATCAAAATTCATCCAAATCGAAAGGGGTTTATTCCAACCATTGATCGATTTGAGATGGAATGACCCATATAGAAAAATATAGAAAGTCCGAAAAAACAATTTTTGCAAAAATTTAAATATTTTTTTAAGTTTTAGTTAAAAATAATTTTAGTTTTTAGGATATATTAGCCGTTTTTTCTAATCACTTGGATTTAATAAATCCAAAAAGTATTTCTAAAAGTGCTCAACAGATGGGGTTAAATTCTTCCTATTTTAAAAAAATTTTCTGTCCGACACTTCTTTCACCCTAATTTTTAATACCGAATTCGATGATGAAGGATTTTACTTTAACTTTTAATTTATAATTATATTTTACATAAAACAGCGATAAACAGTCTGCCTTTTCAGTTTTATCACTTCAATTTATATTTTCACACAATTGAAAAATTCTATTGCAATATTTAATATTCACTAATTGGATTTAATTAAATTACTTACTGTAGAGTGAAAAATTGCCATTTCTATTTGAGCTATATCTCCATGTCCAAGATGAAAAATATGTATTTGGTGAGGTGTAGTTTTTTTTATAAACATATTTCATAAAAAAAAAATTTATAAAAACCTTTTATTTGTTAGTTTTTCAATTTTTTTGTTTCTCTTTTAATTTTCATTCGTATTTTTTTCTGACATTAAATTAATAGGCTGTTTCATATATTTGTGCTTTTGTTGTGGATTTATTAAATCTAGCTTTTTTTTGGATTTAATAAATCCATTTTTTGTATGAAAAATTCTAAATCCAGGTGATTAAAAAACACGCTAATTATGTTTAACAAACAAATTTTAAGTATTTTTATACTCCACACCACTACATGGAGAGGGTATAACAAGTTTGTGCCGATCGGCTCAGAATCACTTTTTATTTCCGTTTAAAGATGTCCGTCCATCTGTCTGCCCATGCATTCTTGTGCGCACTCTACAGGACGCAAATATTAAGATATTTTGATGAAATCTGGTACACTGACTTATGTCGGCCCAAGGACGATGCCTACTGATTTTGGTTAAAATCGGTCCATGTTTAGACCCAGTGCTCTATAGGGTCCCCCAAAATTGGCTTGTTTATATGCTGCAGGTCGCAAATACAAAGATATTTTAATGAACCTTTGTCCCAAGGACAAAGCCTATTGATTCTAGATAGGATCGGTCCATATTTGGACCTATCGCCCATATTTGCTATATTTCCTATTTTCTCTTCTTTTATCATTTTATAGAACATTTTGACACAAGTCCATTTTAGCATTAGTTAGCTTTTAACCAAACTGGTGTAGGATATTATATAGTTGGCATGCCCGACTTTAACTTTTTTACTCCTTTGTTTACTCAGTATCATTGCAGCTCCACAATGTGTATGTATATTTTTATATCATATTCTTGGTAGTGTTCATTTGCGAGCTGTTTTTCATAGTGTCCCCACACAAATTTTCTTGCATTAAAGTTTAAAGGTGCTTTCACAATGGTAGAGTGACTACTCTGCAGCTCAGATTAAAATGTTAACTGTTCGAAATGCAGAGTACAGTTACTTCAAAACTTATTTGACATTTTACTACTTACTTCATATTTTCGCCACTTTTTTGCCAGAATTTTTACCGTTTTTAATTTAAATATTTTTATACCCTACACCACTACGTGCAGAGGGTATTATAAGTTTGTGCTGATGTTTGTAACACCAAAAAATATTGGTCCTAGACCCACCTTATAGTATAACGATCGGCTCAGAATTGTTTTTCTTCGATTTAACGATGTCCGTCTGTGCGTCCGTCCATCCGTCTGTCTGTCCGTGCATTCTTGTGCGCACTCTACAGGTCGCAAATATTAAGATATTTTTTTTGATGAAATTTGGTACACCGACTTACGTCGGCCCAAGGACGACTCTTATTGATTTTCGTTGAAATTGGTCCATGTTTAGACCTAAATTGTCTTTTTTACACGCTGCAGGTCGCAAATACTAAGATATTTCAATGAAATTTGGTACACAGACCTACGTCGGCCCAAGAACGGAACCTTTGATTTTGGTTGAAATTGGTCCATGTTTAGACCTAGTGCCCATATAAGGGTACCCCCCTAAATTGTTTTTTTACACGCTGTAGGTCGCAAAAACGAATATATTGCAATGAAATTTGGTACACAGATCTATGTCGGCCCAAGGGAGAAGCCTATTGATTTTGATTAAAATCGGTCCATGCGCAAAAAGTCATATGTAAAGCCCGTCAACCAGCCAAATCAACGCCGAAGCCGAATAACCCGGCGCTCATGTTACTTAATATATCAAACAAATTTCGCATTTTCAGTTTTAATTTTAAGTTAATGTTGACTAAACGTGAAAAAGATTGACTTTTTTAATACCTAAAAATTAAGGAGTCTGTGACAAATTTTAAATATTAAAATTCGGATAAAACCATTCAGAAATGTAAAACATATATTTTCCAATAAATTTCAACCAAGTTTTAGACAATTGAAGTGCAAATTTCGAAAAAATAACGATTTTAAAATATGCATGCTCAAAAATTTACTTTGTTTCCTTTTGCCATAGTAAATTCATATAAAATTTATTTGCAATAAAAAAGATGTAAAATGTGTACTTCAGATTGGATTTTCTGCAAATGTTGAAGCAGAAGTTGTGATTCTTTGATAAAAAGAATTTAGAGGCATATGTAAAGATTTTGCAAATCCGATTAAGGGATTTTATTAAATTTGCAAAATAGGAAAATAAGTGAAGTTTTCACTTAATTGCAATTATATCCTAGATCCTTTATCTAATAACAATAAGATGATATGTTTCTAAAAGCCCAAAGTCTATATTTTTAAACCATATTAAAAATTATTCGTGGTATAGTCAGGTATATGAATAAATAAGAAATTTTAACAAAAAAACTGTCTTTTTGCTAAAAATTAAATTTGCAAATATTTCAAAAACTAGAGCTAATTTTGAAATTTGGTGTTCACATTCGTGATATTCATCCTAAAATCTATCATAATTGATATGTCGCATGTCCGATGCATTTTTAGTGTTGTACTGTGTAATCCCAAGTAAAAAAAAAATGATATGGAGCCATATGAAGTTATGTTTAATCTTTTATGTAATTAGATATAATTATATCCGAAAAATGAGAACATCTTATTGTATTGAATTGTATACAATTGTATACAATTTGGTACAATTTAATACAATTTTATGAAATTCAATTAGGGTTTGGGATTTCCCGGACTTTTTTATTTCCCGGGAAACGGGAATAAAAAAATAAAAAACGGGAAATATTTTTGAACAAAGTTGTTAATAAAAACCACCTATATAAGTAATTTTTGTTAAAAAAACACTATTTCAGTACAAATTCAGTCTGTGTAGTGAGAATTCAAAGTTAAAATATCAGAATGTTGAACATTTGATTTCACATAAATTACTCTAAGCACTGCCAAATGAATTTCATGATTCCAGCAGAAAGCACACAATGTTATTTTCAAAGACAAATAAAACTCTTCTAGTCTTTTTTCTACAATTCTTCTTATTTCATCAGCATTAAAGCTTCATTAGTCTAATCGTAAAGTAAAAAAACGTATCTATAATCAATTCAATGTGTTAAAATAATATAGAAATATATTTTTATCTTTTTTCTATGCATTTAAACTGTTGTCAAGTAAAATCGTAAAAAAGTTCTGTTGAAAATAGAAATTTTATATATTATTACTTGACATTTAATTCTATGCACAAGAAAAGGATAAAAAATACAATATTTTTATTTTTCATACTCTTTTTATTCATTATGAGAATGATACGTTACTTTTTTTACGATACTTCCAAACTAATTTGAGCTTTACACATTCCTGATATATAAACCAACCCCAGGTTATAAAATGAATTATTTTCGTTTATACATATGTTCAAATATCCCTTCTGTGATATTCTTGTCCATTCATCTAAGATTACAGTAAGTCTCCTATTGTTAGAAATATTGCTCGATATTTCTTTTATCATGATATCTTTTACATGATTGTAGTAATTTAATATAATATTCTTTACAACGGTTTCATTTTTTGGCAATGCCAGGTTTTTATTATAAAAACATTCTCCAATAAACGAAAATCTATTTATGGTGCGGATTGATATTCCGTCGACTGCGGCTAATTTGAATACCATTTCAGGAAATCTTTGCCCTGCTATAAAAACGTTCAATGCCTATTCAGCTTACACTTTTTTCTTCGGCTACTTTGCTAATTTTAGCTGGAACGTTATTCTTGTTGTTGTTTTCTTCAAGCGATTTTTTTTTGTGAACCAAATTTAGATGTCCGATAACCAAATTTATATACCTCCGTTAACCATTCGTCTTTTAGGGCAAATATTGCACTGCGCTGCATTGTCCTTTTTGTGCAGTATTTCCATACTCCTGACATTTTATTCTTTAATATAAAAGAATATATTAGTTTGAAAGCAAGTGTATTAAAATAAAGTAAACTTGAAAATATCACGTTTATTAATGAAAACGTTACTTAGTAAATTATTGGCCCTTAATGTAAAGGAGTATTTTAAATATAAAGTCGACTTTATTTTTAATCATACGGTTTTGTTAATTTTGTGTATGAAAACCTTACAAGAATATTTATATTTTCAAATATTTTCATTGGTTGAAAATAAATTAACCAATCAGAATGCTCCAAAAATAAACCAAGGCAAGGTATACTGCCACCCAATATTTTAACTAAAGTCGACTTTAACTAAAATATACATTTGAAAAATTTAGATAGTAAGGGCGATTTTTTTTTCATATTTCTTTTAAACATTTTACCAAGTTTTTAGGTTTTACTACTTAAATTTTGAATAAGTTATGCGAAAAATCTTTATTAGTTGAAATGCTCTTAATTACTTGGCAAAGATTTTTTTTGAGTGTCAAATAAATTGATTCCCTTTTAAAAGATTTTAACAATGACATTTTTGTTTTGGTATTTAAAATGTTTTTTATGACTAAAATTAAAAAGTCCTATTCCAAACAAAAACAATTTAAAAAATTTAATATTTTTAAAATTTCCCGTTTTCCCGGGAAAAATTCGGGAATTCCCGAACCCCAAACCCTAAATTCGATACAATTGTATGAGAATTTTGTCCTCATCCAATTACATCAAATTATATCTTATTATTATAAATTAAAACAATAAGGAAAACCTAAATCCGTGGTCGCTGAATAAAAGAAACATATCTAATAATAATAAACTGAGTGTGATTTATCAAAAGAACGATGGTGGTAGCACACCATTGTGCGAAAGAAGATTAAGCCTCAATGGTCGGAACATGTATCTCTCATTGTCTGAAAATACAGGAAACTTAAATGATCCTAATTACAACAAAAATTACCTATCAGCTAAACCAAGTAACATCAATTCAGCTTGCCGCAATCAGCTTATAAATCTAAATACTGCCGAGTCCCATGCTGCTACAAATAATATAAATACAGTCACTCTAGCGTCGGCTCGTTCTCCGAATGAAAATATGGCATCACCTGGAATTAAAAGTATTTTAACACCTTTACTCCCACATGACAATAGTGGAAGATTGTCTTCAAACACACAAAAACGTACGGTACAGACCGGAATGTATCTTACCGTTCTTAAGAGGAGGCGGAGCCCCGGATCTTCCAAACCTGTACAACCTGCAAAACAGATACACTCTCAGAACAATTCCGTTGTGATAACCGAATTTTTTCAAACCGAATTCGTTCGGTTGCTGCAACCTCGTAATTCGATTGCCTCAACCGAATTCAGTTGTGACAGCCGATAATTCGGTTGCCGCAACCGAATTGAAATCGAATTCGATTGCCACAACTGAATTTGGTTGGGGCAACCGAATTACGAGGTTGCAGCAACCGAATCAATTCGGTTGGCAAAAAATTCGGTTTCCACAACGGAATTGTTCTGAGAGTGTACGAGAACAGGTAATAAGTAATGAAACAAGTAATCGTTTTGCGCTACTTGACTGTGAACCAGGTGCACCCGAAGCGACAGGTAAGTCGTTTAAACCACCGCCTATTTATTTAGGAGAGAAATGCTCCGATGAGATAGTGAATGGATTAATTAAAGTTGTTGGCGATAAGTCTTTCCACATTGTTCCAATCAGAAAAGGTAACATTTGTGAAACAAAGATTCACGTATATTGCGAGGACAACTACAGAAAGTTGGTTAAGCATTTTGAAGACCGGAAGAAGAGCTTTTACACCTATCAATTGAAAAGCAGTAAAGGCCTGCAAGTTGTCATTAAGGGAGTGGACTCTGGTGTCAACCCCTCTGATGTCAAAAGTGCACTAGAAGGCGAAGGTTTTAAAATAAAATCTGTAGTTAATATTCGAAACAGAGAAAAACTACCCCAACCCCTGTTTCGTATTGAACTAGAACCCAACGATGTTAAATTGAAGAAGAGTGAGGTACACCCAATTTACAAACTGAAATATTTACTACATCGTAGAATTACGGTGGAGGAGCCCCATAAAAGAAAAGGCCCCATACAGTGTACTAACTGTCAAGAATTTGGCCATTCTAAAACGTATTGCCAGCATCCTGCAGTTTGCGTAATTTGTGGTGAGCTACACAGCTCAAAAGACTGTAACAAGTCTAAAGGCGACCCAAAATTAAAAAAATGTAGTAATTGTGGTGAAAATCACACGGCCAATTACCGAGAATGTCCTGCATACTCAATTGTTAAGCGCTCTATTGTCAGAAGGCAGTTATACAACAGAGAACCCCAAAACATTCAAGAGCAATTTAACTCGCAACCCCAATTGCCCAATCTAGAAATTTTTAACCCGCAGCCCCAATTGCCGAACGTGCAGCATTTTACGAACCAAAATCAGACCTTTGCATCTATTGTAAAAGGTCGTACATCATCTGGAAATTTTCAAGAAAATATAAGTGATGAATCTAATTCTAATATGAAAACAAATCAAAATAAATACCAAGGTCAAAAATCGGACTTTAGTGGACTTGAAGCAGCAATTGATGTTTTAGTACAAACGGTCTCAGATTTTACAAAATCTTTGAACAATATGATACAGGAGATGATGAAGATGCAGTCTATGTTACTGCAGGCTTTACTGAGTAAACCATGAATACTCTGAAAATATGTTTTTGGAACGCTAACGGCATACGCCAACATAAAGAAGAACTAAGTTATTTTCTAAGAAGCAAACAGATTGACATAATGCTTGTTTCTGAGACCCACTTAACCCCTCGTAGTAATTTTTCAATTAATGAGTATACATTTTATGACACAAAAGATCCCAGAGGCAGGTCGTGTGGAGGCTCAGGTATCTTAATAAAAACTCGCTTGAAACATTATCTCATGTCTGATCTTCGTGAGGATTATCTTCAAGCCTCTTCAGTATTTATAGAAGAAAATAATATGAACCTAGTGATCTCTTCGGTTTATTTCCCCCCGAAATTTAAGATTTCTGAAAATCAATTTAAATCTTTTTTCGAATCATTAGGCTCACGCTTTCTGGCAGCTGGCGATTACAATGCCAAGCACACTTTCTGGGGGTCAAGGCTCTGTTCCCCGAGGGGCCGTGTATTGTTTGATACAATTAATAAAATGGGTTTGGAAGTGATCTCCAGTGGCGAACCCACATACTGGCCATCAGATCGAAATAAAATACCGGATGTCAATGATTTTGGAGTAACTAAAAATATGGCAAGAAATTTGGTGCACTTAGAATCCTCATTGGAACTCTCTTCTGATACCCCACTATTGTTTTCCTTATAAACCCTCGAATTGTATCTCCAACCGGTGACTTAGCACTTACAGGCAAAGGAACAAATTGGCTAAAATATAAAAAATTTATCAGTACTCATTGCTCGGAAAATATATTGCTAAGAACAACAGAGGACATTGATCTCTCACTTAGGAATTTTGCATCCTATCTTAAACTTGCTGCACGACTTGCTACCAACCCTCCCGACAATCTAGACAAAATCCAATTTTTTTAGTTGATATTGAGCGACTCTTAAATGAGAAAAGAAGAGCTCGTAGAGAGTGGCAGCTTCACAGATCTCCTGCACTTAAGGCTCGATTTAAAGAATGCACAAACAAGTTACGCAAATTACTTGAATTACAAAGAAATAACTCACTGAATGATGTTTTGGAAAATCTGGAGGCTACGGCAAGAACGGACTATTCACTATGGCGTGCTACAAAGAATCTAAAAAGACCTGTTATATGTAAACCTCCAATGCGTAAATCTGACGGAAGCTGGGCTAGAAATGATACGGAGAAAGGCGAGTTGTTTGCAGAACATTTAAAATCTGTATTTATGCCAAACGATCCAAACACAATAGTCGAGTTACCACCAATTTTGCCACGGCACGTAGAGGTACCCATTCGCTTCGAGTTGCGAGAGGTCGAAAATGCTATCTCAGTATTATACCCAAAAAAAGCTTTTGGTACCGATAAAACTAGTAATAAAATGATCTTGGAATTACCCCAGATAGCTGTAAGAATAATACTTTTTATTTTTAATGCAATATTACGCCTTGAATATTATCCACCAGTATGTAAGGTCTCCCTCATTAAAATGATACCCAAGCCAGGAAAAGATCTCACTAAAGTTGAATCTTATAGGCCTACAAGTCTTTTATCTAATTTATCAAAACTCTTCGAGAAACTATTGGCAAACAGAATAACGATAACTATAACTCAACATAACCTAATTCCTGCTCATCAGTTTGGTTTTCGTAAAAAGCATGGCACCATTGAGCAAGTTCACAGACTTGTTAGTGAAATACGAAAGGCCTTTCAGGATAAGAATTACTGTTCTGCACTCTTTATTGGCGTATCGCAAGCCTTTGATAAAGTTTGGCACGAAGGTTTGTTATTTAAAATTAAAAATATACTGCCACGTAACACACATAATATACTCGAAAGCTATATAAGCAATCGTAAATTTGTTGTCAAGGAAAGTGATTTCTTCAGCTCTCCTCAAGATATTCGGGCCGGTGTCCCTCAAGGTAGCATTTTAGGCCCACTCTTGTATCTTTGTATACTTCTGACATGCCAACTGATAGTAATACTCATACGTCTACATTTGCTGATGATACGGCTATCTTGAGTTGTCACAAAAACCCATATGAAGCCTCTCGAATATTGCTGGAACACGTATTTGAACTGGAATCGTGGCTGAAAAAGTTGAAGATAAAGGTGAATGAACAGAAATGTATTCATTTGACTTTTACTTTAAGAAAAGAAACATGCTCTTTTATCAAAATTAACAATCACAAAGTGCCCCAACACTCAAATGTCAAATATCTTGGTATACATCTTGATCGTCGTCTCACGTGGAAGAACCATATCGACGCCAAAATAACACAAATAAAACTTAAAGCAATAGAACTTAATTGGCTAATTGGAAGAAATTCTAGACTTGGCCTTGATTGCAAGTTGTTGTTGTATAATTCGATTCTGAAACCTATATGGTGCTACGGCATCCAGATCTGGGGCACTGTGTCTGCATCAAATGTTCAAAAAATTCAAAGGAAGCAGAACAATATTTTGCGAACCATTGTCTGCGCACCATGGTATATAAGAAATGCGAACATACACTCAGATTTGAATGTTCCCACCGTTAATGATGAAATCGCGAGATACACCTTAAACTACTTAAAGAGGCTGCAACTGCACCCAAATTCATTGGCTCGTAAACTGCTTGAGGATCAAGGACACCGACGGCTCCTAAGAAGGACCACCGCTGATTTGAATAAATGTGTATTCTTTATAACAAAATGTTGGTTTTTAATTTCTATTTAAAAAATTAAAAATTAGTTTTTTCGACCTTTTTAAAATTAAACTTCTACTTTATCGTTTCTAACTTTTTCTATACATTTACTTTGCATCAAATTAAAAAAATATTTAATGTTTAAAATTAAAATTTTGTCTGGCACTGGCTGGGATTAATATCTTAGCTTTAGTACATAAGATTTGATAAACATATTGTTAGTTCACTGTTGTGAAGATTCAATAAATAAAATAATAAAAAAAAAATTATATCTTTTTGTATAAAATTATATAAAATGTTATAAAAGTGGACATAGTTTGATACAATTATATCTAAATTTGACCTTATACTTTAGTTCATATTATATATGACCACATCTAACAATATACAAAAATTATTTTTTTAAATAAAAAAGATATGCAATATCTGGAGATCAGACCTGGGGGATTTCAATTACAATTGCAAATAAATGTAATTGAAATTAAAAAAAACTCAATTTCATTTCATGTGACTGTAATTGAAAATTTTCAATTACAAGCAATTGTAATTGAAAGTGATTTCAATTACAAATTCCAATTACATTTAGAATTAAAGTGTTTTTTGTTAAAATTTTGTAGAAAAAACTGACTGGGATAGGTTGGATAGGCGTGGATAAGTATAAAAAGAATACGTCATGTTGGGCTGACTGTGAGCGAGTGAACCACGCAGTGGGAAAAGAAAACCAACCGTTTAATATCAATGCTTTATTAGAACTAAAAATATAAAGTATTGAAAAGTGTAACAAGAGCTTAACTAATAATAAGTAATGAAGTAACGGAAAACATGGTGTAGAGAATTAAAGATTAAAAAGGATAAATGAATGAGAGCAACATTTGAGTACGGTTTAAATAAAACAAATACAACATTATATGAATATTAGTTGAAATCACATTATATGACATACATACAATAACACTGACCCCTCACTTGAGCTTTTTGTCATTATTTCTTTTCCGAAAAAATGTAATTGTAATTGACATTTTTTCAATTACAATTATATGTAATGTATAATTGAAAATTTTCAATTACAAATTACTTGTAATTGTTTTTTTTCTAATTACAATTACAAATAATATGTAATTGCAATTGAATTTTTTTCAATTACAATTACATGTAATTGTGTAATTGCATGTGTAATTAATTTCCAAATATAATGATTAACCCAAAGGTCTGCTGCAGATTCTATAATTTCGATAAATCTTCCATTATTTTTATCCAGATTTACCATGACAGTGCATTAAACATGAACAAAATTTTCTTTATTTTAGTAATTTTAAAATAAAGTTAACAAAACTGAAATTTTAAAGTTAATAGGACTATGTTATACAACCAAGATATAAGAAAAATAGTAAAAAAAAATAGTAAAATATTACAAAATAATAAAAATTACTAAAAATATAAGAAGAAAAAAATAAACTCACACACGAATCATGCAAGGGTTATATAAGATAAATTATCGTTATTTAATTTTATTAAAAAAATTATTTTGGCTGTGCGGTTTTTAAGCGCACAACAAGTCTTTATTTGTTTAAATTGAAAATACAAGTGAAGTTTAATTTTTTAATACTACCTTATGCTACCATACCGTATAGGTTAACACTACACCACCTCGTGCACTTGCAGTTGCTGCAGCATGTGAACGTTGGAAGTATGGGTACTGCTTAGCTGCGCGTGTTGATAGTAGACGCTGTCTCAGCATGTGAACGAACAAAGCTTAGTTGCAAATGAGGTGTCGGGTGTCATCGAATGCAACGTAGCTTGTGAGTTGTTTTTATTTTATTTTGATGTTTTCAATATTTTTGTGTTAACTCCTCCCTCCTTAAATACAATCGTCCCGATTGTCTAGAACGCTTGTAGATCATAAATACTTGGATATTTCTTCTCGTTTTTCTTCTTTTCTATTTCCAATGTTTTTTTCACTTGTTGTACAGTGTTAGTTTTTGGTTCCATATTTGGTTCTTCTTCCGTTGTTCTATGAGAATTTTTTTCCGTGTCCATTTCACAATTTTTTTGATTAATTTTCCTTTTCACTAATATCCAAACTACAGCCAAAAATGCAGCAGCTATAGCTAATATGCTTGATGATGTTAATATGTTGTTTTTGTGTTCAAGCAGCTCGAGTCTTTTTATATTCCCCATGTTTATCTTCTGAATTCTTTCTAGGGATAATACTTCTTCCGTTATTACATTATTAGCTTTTGGTTGCAGGAATGCTGGTAGAGGTTTACTGCCGCTTACTTCCTTTGAAAAAAATTTTCGGTCGTCTATGTAGATTGTTGTGTTAAAGTATTTTACCAAGTAAGTTCCATTTAAGACAATTTCTTCCTCGTTCACTTTTATTATTTCATCATATTGATTCAGAAGTATCAGGTCGCTTTCGATTTCCTCTATGGTGGGTATGTGTTCGTTGTTAACCTGGGTGCAGTTCCCTATCTTGTTCTTAAATAGGTTAGTTATACAATAATCTTCTTTTAATTCAATAAGCTTATCTCTATTACATATAGTTAATTCGTTATAATTCTTGCAGTTGTCTTTAATAGCGAAAAGATCGTTATTACAATTCAAAATTTTATTAAATTCAATTTTATCAACAAAATATCCAATTTTTACAGGTTTTGCCAAGAACATTTTACAGACATTGTTTTGAGTGATTGGAATACTTAGAATGTACAGAATTTCCTTATTGTTTGTTACAATTTTAACATTTCCGAAAGACAACAACTCATCTACACTAAAAAGCGGAATATTATAGGTAGTTAATACATCATTTAGAGTTTCAACTTCAGTTTTCGATAGGATAAATGAGTTAACAATATTTACTCTTGCCCATTGGATGGCATATTCGATATTCTGTAATTCTTTTTCTATCAAAATTAATTTGTGTTCCAAGTTACTTGCTAATTCATTGTTCCAATCTTCCCTCTTTACTTTTAATATTTCATTAGTAATATTCGTAATTTCCCGTATCCTGTCAGTGGTCAGTTCGTTTATTATCAACTGTCTATTATTATTCTCGAGGAGATTCCCTATTTTCCGGTCCAGAATCTCGAAATCATGACTTTCCGGGGTTCCGGCAATCCACTTCCATGCACTGTCAATAATGTTTGGAGCTAGGCGTCTCAGAAGACTTTTTATACTCATGACCTGTTGTGTTAAAAACGGACGGAGCGGATGACTATATGTAATATTCACGTCTACTATAGACTCTAGATCTTCCGATAAGGTTCGATACTGTTCGAGATTGATTGAGTGTATAACTTTGAATGTGCCATCCTGTTTCCTCGCAATACCATTCTGGATGGTTATCAATCTGGCATTAGAGTAGTCCAAAATGTTGAAGTCCGCGAATACGGTTCCAACAAGTAATCTGTAATAGTAATAAAAAATTAAGGAATACAAATGTATTTTGAAATTACCTAAAAAATAAAAATCATATCAATTCCTAATGTGGCTTTTATGCACGACGCGGCCACTTTCGGTAACTATAGTTATATGCCGGTTTTCCCTAACAAGTTCCCCCTTAAACTGATTACTCAGCTTTGTACCCAAACGTTTGTTGGTTCTAACGTAAACCAGTTGTCCCGGTACGTAGTCTTTGACCGGTTTTCGCTTCCTATTGTGATATTCCAAATCTTTTCTCTGCTTTTGCCTGAGCCTCTCCACATAAAATTTCTGGTTATTTCCGCATCCTGCGGGGAAAAATTCACAGTCCTCCCAAAATATAAATCGACTGGCCTCCTGTTTGTTGTGGAATGAATTGAATGATTATACTCGTTAACCGCCCTTTCCAATAATTCTTCGAAATTCCTTGATGTTCCATCACTATTAAGGCATCTCATAATTTCGGCTAGAGTAGAATGGAACCGTTCTATCTGACCATTAGCCTCGCTTCTGTACACGGGGGTTGTGAAAACATTAATTTTCAAATCATCATTTAGCATGAACAATATTGATGCCGAGTTCAGAGAAGGTTCGTTGTCCATAACAATATTTCCTGGAATGCCGAATGAAAACAGAATTTCCCTAAGGGGCTTTCACGTCTTCTATTGATCTTCCTTTCAGTAACTTTACTTATGAAAATTTTGAGAACTTGTCGATAGAGGTTAATATCAATTTACGATCCGTTCAGAATATATCAAGGTGAATTGTATGTCCGGGATAAGTTGGTATTGTTGTTTCCCCGAGCTCAGGCGTATTTGGGTGTCTTTCATATTTGTTCTTTTTACACGTTGCGCACAATTTTATAATTCGTTTTATTTTTCCCGCCATTCCTGGAAAATAAAATTTTCATAAAATCTGTAGTTTGTTCTCCTTTTCATTGCGATGGGCCCTGTTATGTTCCTCCAGAATTATATTTTCCTGGTCGTTTTCGGATACTATATCTTCTACGAGTAATTGGGTAAATCTACACTTATAATTGGAGAAATGATTTGGGTAAAAATTTTGTATTTTTCCCATTATCGGTTCGGTAGTCTTTATACCATTGATAACCGACGGGTTTAAATAATTTTTTAGAATACTTTTAAGTCGCTCTTCGCTATAATTTGGTTCCACTACTAGGTGTCTGTGAATTCCTGGGAATACGATTTTAAACTGATATGAAGGCGTATCACCAATGTCGATGAATACTTGATTCCTGAATACGTTGACTGGAGTTTCAACGCAGGGTATTCAATATTGTCAGATGAACTTTCCGCACTGTATTGTGTTGCTGTGGACGAGTCCGTTTGATTATGAAGAACATGCGTTTCCGTTTGGTTTCTAGATAGAGCGTCAGCAACTACATTTGTACGACCTGGCTTATACCTTAGTTCATAATTATACTCTTCCAAAATACATTTCCATCTTTTCATTTTGGAGTTATGGTTATTACTACTAAGGGCATATGTCAATGGTTGGTGATCCGTATAAATAACTACTTTCTTCGATCAGTACAAATAATTCCTTAAGGAATTTAATGCCCATATAATGGCTAACATCTCTCTTTCGTTAGTGGCATAATTTTCCTCAGTTGAGCTCAATGTTCTCGAAATAAATGTTATCGGTTTATCCTCCTGGCTTAGTACTGCGCCAATAGCGTAGTTAGATGCATCCGTAGTTAGCTGAAAATCCTTTTTGAAGTCCGGATGCGATAGTATTACGTCATGTGATATTAGTGCATTTTTCAATGCATCAAAAGCACTTTTCGCAGTTTCGTCAAGGACAATTCTTGTCTGGCTGGATATGGATTTGGATACCCGTCCATCTTCTCCTCTTAGTAAAGTTTTTAACTGTTTCGCCATATCCGCGTAACCTCTTATGAATCTCCTGTAGTATCCGGAGAGTCCAAGGAACGACCGAAGTTCTTTTAGTGTTTTAGGATATGAGAGTTTAAGAATAGATTCGACCTTTTTGGGATTGGTTTTTATTCCGTCACTCGATACAATGAATCCTAAGAATTCTATCTCTGTCTTGAAGAACTCGCACTTATCAAGTTGGATATTCATATTGGCTTGTTCCAATGTTCCGAATATTTTCCCTAGTGCCTCAAAATGTGAACTCTCATCCTTGCTGAAAATAATAATATCATCAACATAAATATGACATATTTTACCGATATATTCCCTTAGTATATCATCTAGAGCCCTCTGAAAAATCGCTGGTGCGTTTTTCAGTCCAAATGGCAACCTGGTGAATTCATATTTTCCGTTATTTACTGAAAATGCTGTTTTCTGCATGTCCTCTTTCCTCAGTGGAATTTGATGGAACCCACTCTTTAGGTCCACCACCGTAAAGTATTTATTTCCCCCCAGATTGGCCAATACTTCGTTTATTTCAGGAATTGGATATCGGTCTGCAATTGTCACGGCATTTAATTTTCTGAAATCAACCACTAGCCTGTGTTTCTGTTTTCCTGATAAGTCTTCCTTTTTTGGTACAACCCATATCGGTGAGTTGTATGGAGATCTGGATGGTTTTATTATACCGTCTCTTAAGAGCCGGCTGACTTCCTCCTCGACCACATCCTTTAGCGCCATAGGGTACGGATAACTTTTTGAATACACTGGATCATTAGTTGTTGTTCGGATATCACCTTCTACCACAGTAGTATACGTTGCTTTTTCGTCCGGATCCGAAAAGAGCTGATAATGCCTATTAATTATATTCTCCAATGACCTTTTTTGTTCTCCTGGCAAATGTTGAGTTCTTAATTCCAGACTATTGACGTTTTGCGTAAAGTGTAGTTTAATAGGAATTTTTCTTCCTCCACTAACAGTAAAATAGTCTTCGCTTGTGTAAATGACGGCAGACAATTCCTTCAAACTATCATTACCCAAAATTCCGTCAAATGACTTCAGCCCATCAAGGAGGAAAAATTTGATTGGGGTGTCGTCGATTCCAAACATGTTAAGAAAAGCATGATGAGAAACCTTACTGTTGCCACCTATCGATTTTGTGTAAAATATTTTGTTGTTCTCCTTTGGGTTTTTTATAAAGCTGGGTCTAATATAATTTTTGTTACTACCTGTATATAATAAGAATTTCAATGTTCGCCCGTCCCCCGTTTTTGCCTCAAAATAAGGTAACGAGGAACAGTTTAATCTAAAAAATTAACTGCATCTTGGACGTAATCGAGTTGATTTTCCGCATTTTCTTCTGTTGCAAAGACTTCTGGAATTTTCTGGTAGTATTCTCCGATTGTGTTAGCTTCACCATTTCCCGTTCCATCTGTCTCGTATCCTTCTATCGGATAATTATCCCAATTATGCTGAGGATCTTCGGTCAGGATTTCCATATGGAAGTTTCTCTGCATTTTATTAACCGGTCCCTGGAAAGAAGTTCCAGCAGTCCTTTTGGGAAATTGATTTATCGGGGGTCGATTCATGTAGTTAACTCGTCCCGTTTGAACGGACCGATCTATATCCATAGGTTCCACACTGAGTTGTCCTTGATGACACGAATTTTGATTTGGGCTCTGAACATTGTTATATTGATAAAAGGGCCTATTCGGGATTTGCGGATTGAATGATGGTCTAGGTCGTGAGTTTTGATAAAAATTTTTACGTATATTCTGATCCCGATATACTGGACTGTAATTTGGAATGGAGCTTGCGTTGAAATTCGGTACATAACGAGGTGGAAGTGGTGGTCTAGTTGACATTATCCCGCCCATATGAGCAAGTTCTGGATAGAACTTCTTCCCACTTCCCGATTGGGAATTTGTCGCGCCGATTCTATCCCTCTGTATATTCCCCCTAGGTAACTGCCCATGTGCATAATTCATCCTGAATGTCATATTATCCAGTTTGAGACAAATATGCAATGCCTGGGGTAATGAAGTTGGTTCGCGAACGCTTAGTAATCTCGGAAGGTCCCCATTGAGACCTCTAATGAATGTATCCAGTGCCTTTTCTCTGTAAGTATTCGTCATTGCCCTGAGACTGTTCTCCTCCAATTCCAAGCAAGAAACTTTATCGAGTATCAATGAAAGATGTTGGTACACTGCCTGGTAGAATTCCGTTATTGTTTTATTTCCCTGGCGGAGTACCGTCATCTGGTACTCCAATGTTCCAATATCCCGCTTGTCGGAATAATGCATCATTAAGCACTTCTTTATCGAACTCCAGTTTAGTGGGGTCCTGTATGACTCTAAAGCGGTATCTGCTTCACCAGTGACCTTGGTGCGAATTGTATGTAATATAGCATAATAACGCCCCGTTCCCCTAAGAGACTCGTACAGTTCCAGGACTCTATCCACGGACTTTCTCCATGAATTAAATTCTCCAACTGCACCAGAAAATTCCCTCAAGGATTTCACCAAATCGGGCACTCTATCGATCTCCTCCAGTCTTGTAGGCGTTGTACCAATGGGTTGATCCACGTCCTCTTCGGGGGTATTGTCCGAAGGCGTTCCCATAGCCTACCGAATTATCTCCTCTATCTGAGTCCTCTGGAGCTCAGTGAGTCCTTGTCCATTAGAAGTTGTCCCACTCACCGTGAGTGTTCTACTAAGTCTATTCGTTAGCTCTTCGATTGTCTCGTCAGGCATGTTGTTGGAGTATAATGTCAGTTATAGTTATACAGGAAATTTCCAAGATTTGTCCCAAATGGGAAATTCGGAATCAATCGAAATCAATTGTAGGGAAAAAGCTTATCAGTTATGAGGAAAAATTTATGTTGAAATATTATTTGGAAAAATTAGTTTGTTTTAGCTCCCGTTATTTTCAATGAGTAAGAAAAAATATCATAAAACTTGGATCCAATATTAATTGTAAATTTAACTACTTCTAAGAAAAAATTTTTTAAATTTGCTAGAAAAAGAATTATTCTCTAGATAATAGACGAATTTAGACTCTGATAGAAATTACTTTTTAAGATATTAACCAAATTGTTAATCCCGTTTGGAAGTTGATTTTTCTAGGACAATAAACGAATTTTAGTGCAGATGGGAAATTATCTTCAAGTTAATAAACGACTTTTAATTTCAATAGAAAATTATTTAAACAAATTTTAACTCCAATAGGTAATTATTTTAAAAGCAAGTTTTAGTTTTGATGAAAAGGGGAAAAAAATATTCTTAAGATATTAACCACTTCTTAAAGCTATTCTTACATAAATAATCCCGGTTGCATTGCTGTTGCTCTTGGTGATCGCTGTATGTGTGTTGTCGGCAGAATCTTCTTATGCTGCTACTGCGTATCAGTGTTGGAATGATGATGATGTTAAAGCTGGTAATTTGTTGTGCACTTCTTGTTGTTGATTATAACAAGTTTAATTTTTGAATTAGTTTTTATTTTTGCGAGTCGCGCACAGAAAGGCTTTTAGTTGTTATTACTTTTAAATTTTCTGTATTCTTTTGAGGAATTTAGTCCTGTTAGTTTTTTTTTTCCTTTTAAGATTATTAAAATCCTTAAGTCACTACTTTAAATTAAAAAAAAATTTTTTGATAAGATTTTTAATTTGTATTAATTTTAATTAACTTTTTTTTATATTTCTTTTAAACTTCTTTAAGTCACTATTTTCGTTTAAGTTTACTTAAAATTTTATTTTTAACTTTTTATTTTAAATTTTTTCACAAATTTGTGGTCAATTTATGCCAAATTTCTTTTTGTTTAACTTAAAATTACGCCTCAGTTATTTATTTTTAATTTGTTGTCACAATTTTCTTATTTTTTCATCACCTTCTTATTTTTTCACAATTTTAGGTTTACCACAATTGTTCTTTGTTTAAATTCTTATTTTAATTCGAATGGAGTTTTGTTTTAATTCCGTTTTAACTTAGTTACTTAACTTTACTTATTAATTTACTTATTTCGCGTTAGCGAGCTTGACCGGCTTCGGCGTACGCACGACCCTTTTTGTCCGCTTTGAGGATTACTAAGGAACCGATGTCAAGGCTTGACTTGTTTCAATTTAACGTAAGGACCTTCGTTAGTTTATCGAAGGGTCCCTGCTCGGGCGCCAGATAAATTATCGTTATTTAATTTAATAAAAAAATTATTTTGGCTGTGCGGTTTTTAAGCGCACAACAAGTCTTTATTTGTTTAAATTGAAAATACAAGTGAAGTTTAATTTTTTAATACTACCTTATTCTACCCTACCGTATAGGTTAACACTACACCACCTCGTGCACTTGCAGTTTCTGCATCAGCATGTGAACGTTGGAAGTATGGGTACGGCTTAGCTGCGCGTGTTGATAGTAGACGCTGTCTCAGCATGTGAACGAACAAAGCTTAGTTGCAAATGAGGTGTCGGGTGTCATCGAATGCAACGTACCTTGTGAGTTGTTTTTATTTTATTTTGATGTTTTCAATATTTTTTCTGTTAACTTATATTCTTATTCACGCTCACGCACGAATCAAGTACGAATTATATATTCTCAGACTCACGCACGAATCACTTGAGTATAGTAATTATTACTCACGATCACGTGTGAATAACGTGACTCACGAACATTTCTAGTCACGCGCCAATCCCTAGTACTTACTAAATCTAAAACTATTTCAAAATCATTGTTAACATAGAACCACATATAATATAATACGGTTTTATATTTTTATATAAAATTACTTTGAAATAATTGCTTATGTAGGATGATATATAATTATAGATGATTTTATAAAGAACGTTATATTATTATATATAAAAGTAATCTTGAAATATTGTAGATATGGAACCATATTAAGTTATATATGGGTTCTTATTCGTCAATACATAATCATATCAAACACAAATTATGAAATATTTCTTATATGGCTCCACATATAGTTTTATATTATTATGTATAGTGTCATACTAAATTATATATAAACGTATATGTATTTATATCTGTAATATGTTATTTTATGTACTTATATATAGCACATACAATTATATGTAGGCCAGTATGTAATAATATAAAATCACATATGTCTCCATTAGGGTGTTTCATTTTGTAAGGCAAAAAATAAAATGTTAAATTTTTGCAGACTTTGCTTTCGACCCGAGTCTCAGTGATAAAAAAGATATATATGCCAAATTTCAAGTAGATTGGACAATATTTAGAGGTGGCACACTTTGACCAGTTTTGTGAAAATAGGCAAAAAAATACGATTTTTCAAGAGTAATTCATTTTATTGGAAAAAATAAAAATCACAAACTTAAAATTATATTAAAACTAGAAAAAAGATTAATAGGTAGTATGCTAGACAAAACATGTGTTATACTAATCAACTTTGAACAATGCAATCCCTTCTTTTGTGCGCTTGGGGACGACTTTTCTGTGATGCTCGACTATTCGCAACAAGAATTGTTTTTGTTGTTCGTCCTTGACCGATTCGTTAAACTTTTTTCATTATCATTGACCATCTTAAGAGCATTCACATGGTTTCTTAGGGAATCACTGCAGTATTCTCTCATGTCGTGGATCCCAAACAATTCAAAGAACGTTTTTGTTTTACTAGTAACGAAATGGCTCAGATCTTTTCCTTCAAAAACTAGGTTTTTACCCTCTAATCGTTTCATTTCTTTTTCCTTTGCAGGTTTGTTTTCTAAATTTTTAATCATATTTTCCTTATCAGCCTGAGTAATACGTTCGTCCAAAAAAGCCAATCCTACGTTTGTTTCCGACAAATACCAAAGGTGTCTCTTAGCAACTGTGAGAGCACTTTTTTTTACGTCTGCATCTGGATAAGTGTTCAGAAGCTGTAGCATATCCAAATCATTCTTTGGAGCCCATCGACTTACAATTGCCTCATGCCAAAAGCGAACATATATGAGGCTGACAAAATGTGCAACCCGTTTAATTCCTTTCAATTCTCGTTGAGGAATATACATCTGTTTAGTGAGGAGGACAATTTTAAGTGCATATATTGCTTTTGCCATCCACCTTGCTTGATGCAGAGCTCCTGGGATCTTGAAACTGAAGTCGGCTTTGGACCAACCTCCTAAGTATAGGAGTGAGAGTTGTAATAACTCTTTGTAGTCTTCTCTTGGGTGATTTCCGTCTTCTAGGACATTTTGGATATAGTTAACCATTTTCACTCGTTGTTCTTCTAAAAAGCCTTGAACGGGATTTTCTTCGTCCAGTATTGTCGTATATGATTTCTTATCAAGTGAACCCCACATACTTTGAAACTTCCGAAAAATCTGGACGTCAGGACCACTTGATGGTATGCCGCAACACTCCTCAAACACTCCTTTCAATATTAATTCATGGGTGTGATGACGGCAAGCCAGCCACAACAATGTTCGTCCGAATTCCCTTTCAATTCTGGTACATGCCCCTTGGACAAGTCCTGTATTAGATGGTGTAGTATCAAAAGACATACCGATGATATTTTCACGTAGCCCAAATCGGTCCACTTCCCGAATAATAACTTCCTCCATCTGTTCACCAGTGCCGTTCAGGGCAACAGGAACGCCAAGCAAATGCTCAAAATCATTGCCAGTCACTAGAATAGCAAGTCTATCTTCCAAAGTTTTTACACTCTCATGGGCAACTGAGGGTAACAGTTTACTATCCCAATGCAAGACCAAAGGAGGAGGATTTTCAAAGAGTGTCTCTTCGATTTTCTTTGCCATTTTACTTCTATTGATTGTGCGAGCTCGGTAAACGGTAGCTGGAGATACAGAAATGTTTGAAACATCGTGGCCAAGGCTTTTTGCAGTTGCTATAAATGAAGTACTTGCTTGTCGAATAGAGAGCTGTTCTCGATCCCAAGTAGATGTAAGTGTCTGATCAAGAGGTTTTAATCTGGGATTTGAATGTAATTTCTTCGTTGCTGGAGGAGAATACTCAGATTCTTCGTCACTAGGTGCTGATGATGATGGAGATGAGTCTTCCAATGTGGCTGTCTTATTAATTTCGGCGATAGCTTTGTAATGTTTATTCTTATACGAATCATTTTTTTCTTCTTTTGCACAGCTGGTTTTTATTTTCGAGGCGAAACCCTTGTCTACTCCACTAATTGACGAACTCATACGATCTTCTCTTTGTGCCTTAAGAATTTCTTTATCTTCTTGTGATACGCTAGTCAATTCCATTACATTTTGTCGCGAAATGTCAAATAACTCAACGAGATTACCTTTCCAAATCTGCCGTTTCGCATTTGCTTTATCCGTGTTTCTCGATTTCTCTTTGCCCAGATTTCGGTATTCTTTGTACAGCTTTTGTATACCAGCACGGATATTTTCCTCCGTCTTAACAGGAATATTTGCTTTCCTCCACACTTCCTGTAGTGCAGTACTGGTAAATTTAGCAGCATCCGAAAGTGTTTGTGTTCATTTGCTTATGATGGTAAATGAATACCAAAAGTACTTGCTCCTTTGAAGGGAGCCGAGCTCCTAAAAACTCACCACTAGGTACCTTTTCTAGCAGCCAAATTCCTCTTTTGGTTCCCATTTTAAATTTCAATTACCTGCAATAGATGAAAATAAAAAATACATAAAAGTCCATTAAATAGAACAAAGAACTTAAGTAGAAGAAATTTCACTAGTTTCAGAAAAAAGTGAAAAAGTGTGCCACCCCTAAATATTATCCAATCTTCTTGAAATTTGGCATATATATCTTTTACACCAGTGAGACTCGGGGCGTAAGCAAAGTCTAATGAAAATCACAACTTTGGAAAAATGAAACACCCTAGTCTCCATATTAAAACCTTTGTGGAAAAAATATCTAACATATGACTATATAAAAGTATATCTGCTTGAATTTAAAAGCATATGTTGCCATATGTAACTATAAGTTACTATATGCAATTACATAAAATAATATATGGTTATATCAAAACTTTTTTACTCGGGATCTTCCATTATGACAACGCTCGGCCACATGTTGCAAGACCGGTCAAAACCTATTTGGAAAACAGAGGATGGGAAGTTTTGGCTCACCCGACTTATAGCCCATACCTTGCTCCTTCTGACTACCATTTGTTTCGATCGATGCAGAACGCCCTTACTGGAATACGCTTCACTTCAGAACAGGGTATCAGAAATTGGCTTGTGTCATTCTTTACCTCAAAACCGGAGCAGTTCTTTTGGTGCGGAATCCATATGCTACCAGAAAGATGGGAAAAAGTGGCTAACGATGGACAATATTTTGAATAATGTCATCAGTTCATTTTGTTATTTTAATAAATGCAAATCTATTTTTGTGAAATCAGTATTCTACTATTTTTCGTCATATATTTATTTCTGTTGATTTTAGCAGGTTTTTTTGCACTCAAAAATCAAAAATATGCCCTTAAAATATGCAGTAAAAAATGCACCTAAATATGCACTTAAATGGAAATATGCAACAAAAAGCAAAAAATATGCATTAAAGATGCAAAAATAAACTCTTAAAGCCTAAAAATTCATTGATTTTCAAAAATCATAATAAACTCCAAAGCGTTTGGTTAAAAATTAAATCCAATATCTAAGTAGATGACAACTTGATGCTTTCTTTCTAGTTAGTTACCTACTGCGTTGAGGTTTGCAAATTCTTCCTTTTCTTTATTTTTTATTAAATATTATTTTTAGTTTTTTAAAATATATGCAAAAATAATCAATTTATTGAAAAATATGCAATAAAAATCATAAGATATGCGAAAGTATTCACTTAAAAACAAAATATACAAAAATATGCATTTATAACAAAATATGCAAAAATATGCAACAACAAATCGATGCATTTTGTTGAAAATTCTTTGATTCGGAAAACTATTTGCTCAAAATTATTTTTGGATCAATGAATACAAATATGTATTTGCATGAAAGTCGCTGCCCTGATTATTACCCTACGGGGAAAAGGACCGGTCCCAGATGACACGCAGGATACGTTCCAAGGGGGCAGAGACAGGTCGTTGATCGGTCTTTTTCTTTGAAAGAGACATATCACTTTAACATGGCGTTGTCATTGGAAATGACGTATTGCCACAGATTAGACACCTTTCGATATGTCGCAGGTCTAGCCCCAAAGGACATGTCGCCTAACTGACTTAAAGAGACATGTCACCGAAGTAACCCAAAAGGATCCGTCAAAGAATGAGTCACACTTTGTATATTTTGTGACATGTCACCCAACTAACCTAAAAGGAACTGATACAGAACCAGTCCCATTACAAAACTGACAAAAACAGGTGAATGGAAATTGTTATGGTTTTGGTATTATAGGTAAAATTTTCACAGCAAAACCTTGAGAAAATTGTTATGTAATAAAAGCACAAATATTTTCATTTGTCAACAAATTAAAATATAAAAATTTGTTTTTTTTTTTTGAAGAATTTTGGTATGTTTTTCACAGAAATAAAATATGAAATACATATTCCTTTTTTAAGATGTTCTTTTAAGATATAAGATATATATATGCGTCGAACCTTTTACCGATTCTAAAATTCCTGTAAAATCCTCCAAAAGATTGGAGCTGAAGTTGTTAGCAATAAGCTCAGGGTTCTTGATCCCCAACCAAGGCAACATCAATTTATGAAAAATATAAATATGTATGCGTTTTTCTATCCCTCATACATATCGTAGCGTCCTCCTTCGGTGTTCCCATAGAACTTAACGACACCGAAGTAAAATAATATAACAGGGCTATGAACTAAAAAGCTTCAACAAAGTTCGCCAAATCACCATCAGATGGAGCGCAACAACTGTTCTAAAATTCAACATCTCGCGCAATTACAGTGTTGCCATAGTTGAAGCCCTTCATCTTTCACTACCTTTCACTTCTTCTCTATCCCCATTCCAAAGGAAGCAACACGTTAATTAATAGGAAGAATTTCCTGAGTGTTGCTTCTCTTTAAAAAAAAATAAAGTCTTACTTGAGGGTTTTTTATAACACATTTATCCAGTTAAGTGATATGTCCTCTTTGCACCAGTCTTGGGGCCAGTTCTTTAAGTATAATTGACAGCGCTTAACCCATAGAAATAATAAATTATACCAGTCCTTCGACAAGACCATCTTTAACCACTCACGGAATAGGTACTTTGAGGACAATTCAGTGGTATGTCATCATTTCACCAGTCGCGAGACCAGTCCTTTAAGTATAATTGACACTGCTTAACCCACAGCAATAGTAAATTATACCACTCCTGCTGCAAGTCCTTCTTTAACCAGTCACGGGATACGTATTTTGAAGGCAATTTAGTGGTATGTCCTTTTTTGTACCAGTCACGGGATAGGTACTTTGAGGACGATTAAGTGGTATGCCACCGTTTCACCAGTCATCGGACTAGTCCTTTAAGTATAATTGTCACTACCACTCACAGGATAGGTACTTTCAGGGCAATTGACCCCTCATTCCCCGTAGGGTATATTTAAGAGTTTATTTTTGCTCTTTTAATCTTACTAATATTTAGCAGAAATCGGGAAAAAAAATTTATGCAAAGTCGCTTTTAAATAATAAAGCTGTAAAAATAACAGAAAAAGTGTATAAATAAAATTTTATTGTGTCTAACTGCTTTACCAAATTTAAGTGCTTCAAGGACAATTCTGAAAAGTAGATTTTCGAGATTCTTACGAGGTTCGTAGTACAGTCTTGAACATTTCCTAAAATGAAAGCCCGAGTAAAAAAGTTTTGATATAATCATATATTATTTTATGTAATTGCATATAGTAACTTATAGTTACATATGGCCACATATGCTTTTAAATTCAAGCATATATACTTTTATATAGTTATATATTAGATATTTTTTCCTCAAAGGTTTTAATATGGAGACATATTGTGATTTTATATTATTACATACTGACCTACATATGTATGTGCTATATATAAGTACATAAAGTAACATATAAAAGATATAATTACATATACGTTTATATATAATTTAGTATGACACTATATATAATAATATAAAACTATGTGGATCCTCATAAGAAATATTTTATAATTTGTGTTAGTTATGATTATATATTGACGAATATGAACCCATATATAACTTATAACGTTCTTTATAAAATCATCTATAATTATATATCATCCCACATAGGCAATTTTTTCAAAGTGATTTTATATAAAAATATATAAGGTCCATATAAAACCGTATTATATTATATTTGGTTCCATGTTATCAATGATTTTGAACTAGTTTTAGATTTAGTAATTACTAGGGATTGGCGAGTGAGACGAAATGTTCGTGAGTCACGTTATTCACACGTGATCGTGAGTAATAATAATATACTTAAGTGAGTCGGGCGTGAGCGTGGGTAAGAATAACCCGTGCATGATTCGTGTGTGAGTTTATTTTTTGCATCATATGTAGGGTTTGGGGTTCGGGAATTCCCGGGCGGAAATTCCCGGGATATCCAGGGAAAAGTTTGCCGGGAATTCCCGGGAAAATAATATATTTTTCCCGGGAAAACGGGAATTTTTAAAAGTATTAAATTGTTTTTGTTTAGAATAGAATTTTTTAATTTTAGTCATAAAAGACATTTTAAATACCAAAACAAAAATGTTATTGTTAAAATCTTTTAAAAGGGAATCAATTTCTTTGACCCATAAAAAAAAATATCGTTTCCAAGTAATTAGGAGCATTTCAACTAATGAAGATTTTTCGCATAACTTATTAAAAATTTAAGTAGTAAAACCTAAAAACTTGATAAAATGTTTAAAAGAAATATGAACAAAAAGTTTTGTTTCTTACAAATAATCGCCCTTACTATCTAAATTTTTCAAATGTATATTTTAGTTAAATTCGACTTTGTTAAAATATTGCGTGGCAGTATACCTTGACTTGGTTTATTTTTGCAGCATTCTGATTGGTTAATTTATTTTCAACCAATCAAAATGTTTGAAAATATAAATATTTTTGTAGGGTTTGCATACACAAAATGAACAAAACCGTATGATTAAAAATAAAGTCGACTTTAAATTTAAAGTAATCCTTTATATTAAGGGACAATATTTTATAAGTTACGTTTTCATTAATAATTGTGATATTTTAAAGTAAGTTTACTAATATATTATTTTATATTAAGGAATAAAATGTCAGGAGTATGGAAATACTTTAAAAAAAGGACAATACAGCGCAGTGAAATGTTTGCCCTAAAATACTAATGGTTAATGGAGGTAGCTTATCCGACATATAAATTTGGTTCACAAAAAAAAAAAAAAATTGATAGTCATGCAACTTTTCTTGAAGAAAATAACAACAAGAATAACGTTCCAGCTAACATTAGCAAAGTACCCGAAGAAAATAGTGTAAGCTATATAGGCATTGAATGTTTTATGGTAGTGCAAACATTTCCTGAAATGGTATCCAAATTAGCCGCTGTCGGCGGAATGTCAATCCGCACCATAACTAGATTTTCGTTATTCGAGAAAGTTTTTATAATAAAAACATGGCTTTGCCAAAAATGAAACCGATGTAAAGAATATTATATTAAATTACTACAATCATGTAAAAGATATCATGATAAAAGAAATATCGAGCCATATTTCTAACAATAGGAAATTTACTATAATCTTAGATGAATGGACAAGAATATCACAAAAGAGATATTTGAACATATGTATAAACGGAAATAATTCATTTTATAACCTGGGGTTGGTTTATATATCAGGAAGATGTAATGCTGATGAAATAAGAAGAATTGTAAAAATAAGACTAGAAGAGTTTTATTTGTCTTAGGAAAATAACATTATGGCCACCATATCTAATGGGCCAAGTGTGATGAAACGGTTTGTTTCCGACAGTCCAGTAGTAGGTGCTTTCTGCTGGAATCATGCAGTTCATTTGGCAGTACTGCGAGTAATTTATGTGAAATCAAATGTTCAACATTCTGATATTTTTTACTTTGAATTCTCACTACACAGACTGCATTTGTACTGAAATTGTGTTTTTTTTTTAACAAAGATTACTTATATATGTGGTTTTCATTAACAATTTTGTTCAAAAATATTTCCCGGGAATCAAATTTTTTCATTCCCGTTTCCCGGGAAATAAAAAAGTCCGGGAAATCCCAAACCCTAATCATATGTTTTTAGTAGTTTTTACTGTTTACTGTAAGTTTTTAATATACTCATGTGTGCTGAGTAAGAAACGAAATGCTCGTGCGTGAGTAATTTGTTTTTGTTTAGAAGCATGAGTCAAAAATGGCTTACGCACCCATAACATTAACAACACTGAAGATTTAATACGAAATTCTCTATACTATAACGTACACTTGACTGATTTCTTATATCTCGGTTGTATATAGGGTTTTTCTTTTCCCGGACTTTTTCATTTCCCGGGACAGCGGGATTTTTTTTATGAATTTCCCGGGATCCCGGGAATTCCCGCTCGTTAGAAAATAAATAAATCCGACACATGTTGTACTTGAAAAACTTGATTTCTATTAAAACACCGTCCGACAAAGTTCATCTTTTGGTTGTACCCATGATAAAATCTAAATATAAAATATGCATGACTTCCACTTTTTCTAGATCAATAATTCGTTCACCAGTTTAAATCGCGAATTACTGTTTAGGTAATAAATTTATATGGAAGGCCGTATTAATTTTAAAATTAAATATAATAAACAATTATTTTAATTTTTGCATTAAAAAATACAAAAATTGTTTTTTCGGACTTTCTATATTTTCATATATTTAGTTAGAATATTCTTCTACCTCAAGTCCAAATTCTAATATGATATTGTCATATTAGATTTTTATTTGTTGTTTCAAAAAGGGTTGATCATTTTCATGATAGACAATACAATTGTTTCGTAGACATCACTCTACTCTTCAGTTGTCCGCTAAGAAAATGATAACTTTCCTACTCAAAACGAGACATTACATAAGGTACAAAAAACCAACGGGATGAGAATTTTGTACTTTCGTATATGAACTGTCTGATTTGGTAAAACCAGTTATAAATCAACTCCTTTTTGAAAGCAACAATTACATAAAAGTACCCTTTGGGTACTATTTATATGTATGTCTGTTGTCAATACATTTTGTAAAAACAACTAATTTTAAACTCAAAACAAAATAAATATTTGAATGAGATTTTAGCCGTGGTGTGCTCATTTTCAACAATTATTTTAATTTTTGCATTAAAAAATACAAAAATTGTTTTTTCGGACTTTCTATATTTTCATATATTTAGTTAGAATATTCTTCTACCTCAAGTCCAAATTCTAATATGATATTGTCATATTAGATTTTTATTTGTTGTTTCAAAAAGGGTTGATCATTTTCATGATATACAATACAATTGTTTCGTAGCCATCACTCTACTCTTCAGTTGTCCGCTAAGAAAATGATAACTTTCCTACTCAAAACGAGACATTACATAAGGTACAAAAAACCAACGGGATGAGAATTTTGTACTTTCGTATATGAACTGTCTGATTTGGTAAAACCAGTTATAAATCAACTCCTTTTTGAAAGCAACAATTACATAAAAGTACCCTTTGGGTACTATTTATATGTATGTCTGTTGTCAATACATTTTGTAAAAACAACTAATTTTAAACTCAAAACAAAATAAATATTTGAATGAGATTTTAGCCGTGGTGTGCTCATTTTCAACAATTATTTTAATTTTTGCATTAAAAAATACAAAAATTGTTTTTTCGGACTTTCTATATTTTCATATATTTAGTTAGAATATTCTTCTACCTCAAGTCCAAATTCTAATATGATATTGTCATATTAGATTTTTATTTGTTGTTTCAAAAAGGGTTGATCATTTTCATGATAGACAATACAATTGTTTCGTAGACATCACTCTACTCTTCAGTTGTCCGCTAAGAAAATGATAACTTTCCTACTCAAAACGAGACATTACATAAGGTACAAAAAACCAACGGGATGAGAATTTTGTACTTTCGTATATGAACTGTCTGATTTGGTAAAACCAGTTATAAATCAACTCCTTTTTGAAAGCAACAATTACATAAAAGTACCCTTTGGGTACTACCCAGCAAAATATTGGTAATGACACCTCATTGCTGTCTGCATTACCAATAATGATATATCATTACCTTTTGCATTATTTTGTAATATAAAATAATGACTTCCTAATAACGGCCTATTGTAGTCATTGCTTTTAAATATAAAATAATGGCTTACTCGCAATAGTTTAAATAAGTACTTTTTACAAAGTTAAATTTTATACATTTATATTTATTACATGTAAATATGTTTTGTGTTAAAATTTTTATGACGAGTTCTAAAATTACACTCTAGCAAAAACTATAATTTCTCTGAATGTATTTCCTGAAGCTAATAGTATTTGTGTAACTCCTTATTTTTAAGATTCAAGTAAGCAGTCGGATAACCACTTATAATTCAACTTTTTGTAAGCATGTTTGTAACCAGTTATTATTCAGAATCTCATAACTACTTACTTCTCATTTTTTTTGCCAAACAAAAATAATGAGTTTAGACGCCAAAAAATAAGTTGTGCGGAGCTATGAATTTCTATTATATAACCACTTATTTGGTAATGAAAGATTTTGCTGGGTATTTATATGTATGTCTGTTGTCAATACATTTTGTAAAAACAACTAATTTTAAACTCAAAACAAAATAAATATTTGAATGAGATTTTAGCCGTGGTGTGCTCATTTTCAACAATTATTTTAATTTTTGCATTAAAAAATACAAAAATTGTTTTTTCGGACTTTCTATATTTTCATATATTTAGTTAGAATATTCTTCTACCTCAAGTCCAAATTCTAATATGATATTGTCATATTAGATTTTTATTTGTTGTTTCAAAAAGGGTTGAGAATTTTGTACTTTCGTATATGAACTGTCTGATTTGGTAAAACCAGTTATAAATTAAAAAATTAAAATAATTGTTGAAAATGAGCACACCACGGCTAAAATCTCATTCAAATATTTATTTTGTTTTGAGTTTAAAATTAGTTGTTTTTACAAAATGTATTGACAACAGACATACATATAAATAGTACCCAAAGGGTACTTTTATGTAATTGTTGCTTTCAAAAAGGAGTTGATTTATAACTGGTTTTACCAAATCAGACAGTTCATATACGAAAGTACAAAATTCTCATCCCGTTGGTTTTTTGTACCTTATGTAATGTCTCGTTTTGAGTAGGAAAGTTATCATTTTCTTAGCGGACAACTGAAGAGTAGAGTGATGTCTACGAAACAATTGTATTGTCTATCATGAAAATGATCAACCCTTTTTGAAACAACAAATAAAAATCTAATATGACAATATCATATTAGAATTTGGACTTGAGGTAGAAGAATATTCTAACTAAATATATGAAAATATAGAAAGTCCGAAAAAACAATTTTTGTATTTTTTAATGCAAAAATTAAAATAATTGTTGAAAATGAGCACACCACGGCTAAAATCTCATTCAAATATTTATTTTGTTTTGAGTTTAAAATTAGTTGTTTTTACAAAATGTATTGACAACAGACATACATATAAATAGTACCCAAAGGGTACTTTTATGTAATTGTTGCTTTCAAAAAGGAGTTGATTTATAACTGGTTTTACCAAATCAGACAGTTCATATACGAAAGTACAAAATTCTCATCCCGTTGGTTTTTTGTACCTTATGTAATGTCTCGTTTTGAGTAGGAAAGTTATCATTTTCTTAGCGGACAACTGAAGAGTAGAGTGATGTCTACGAAACAATTGTATTGTCTATCATGAAAATGATCAACCCTTTTTGAAACAACAAATAAAAATCTAATATGACAATATCATATTAGAATTTGGACTTGAGGTAGAAGAATATTCTAACTAAATATATGAAAATATAGAAAGTCCGAAAAAACAATTTTTGTATTTTTTAATGCAAAAATTAAAATAATTGTTGAAAATGAGCACACCACGGCTAAAATCTCATTCAAATATTTATTTTGTTTTGAGTTTAAAATTAGTTGTTTTTACAAAATGTATTGACAACAGACATACATATAAATAGTACCCAAAGGGTACTTTTATGTAATTGTTGCTTTCAAAAAGGAGTTGATTTATAACTGGTTTTACCAAATCAGACAGTTCATATACGAAAGTACAAAATTCTCATCCCGTTGGTTTTTTGTACCTTATGTAATGTCTCGTTTTGAGTAGGAAAGTTATCATTTTCTTAGCGGACAACTGAAGAGTAGAGTGATGTCTACGAAACAATTGTATTGTCTATCATGAAAATGATCAACCCTTTTTGAAACAACAAATAAAAATCTAATATGACAATATCATATTAGAATTTGGACTTGAGGTAGAAGAATATTCTAACTAAATATATGAAAATATAGAAAGTCCGAAAAAACAATTTTTGTATTTTTTAATGCAAAAATTAAAATAATTGTTGAAAATGAGCACACCACGGCTAAAATCTCATTCAAATATTTATTTTGTTTTGAGTTTAAAATTAGTTGTTTTTACAAAATGTATTGACAACAGACATACATATAAATAGTACCCAAAGGGTACTTTTATGTAATTGTTGCTTTCAAAAAGGAGTTGATTTATAACTGGTTTTACCAAATCAGACAGTTCATATACGAAAGTACAAAATTCTCATCCCGTTGGTTTTTTGTACCTTATGTAATGTCTCGTTTTGAGTAGGAAAGTTATCATTTTCTTAGCGGACAACTGAAGAGTAGAGTGATGGCTACGAAACAATTGTATTGTATATCATGAAAATGATCAACCCTTTTTGAAACAACAAATAAAAATCTAATATGACAATATCATATTAGAATTTGGACTTGAGGTAGAAGAATATTCTAACTAAATATATGAAAATATAGAAAGTCCGAAAAAACAATTTTTGTATTTTTTAATGCAAAAATTAAAATAATTGTTGAAAATGAGCACACCACGGCTAAAATCTCATTCAAATATTTATTTTGTTTTGAGTTTAAAATTAGTTGTTTTTACAAAATGTATTGACAACAGACATACATATAAATAGTACCCAAAGGGTACTTTTATGTAATTGTTGCTTTCAAAAAGGAGTTGATTTATAACTGGTTTTACCAAATCAGACAGTTCATATACGAAAGTACAAAATTCTCATCCCGTTGGTTTTTTGTACCTTATGTAATGTCTCGTTTTGAGTAGGAAAGTTATCATTTTCTTAGCGGACAACTGAAGAGTAGAGTGATGTCTACGAAACAATTGTATTGTCTATCATGAAAATGATCAACCCTTTTTGAAACAACAAATAAAAATCTAATATGACAATATCATATTAGAATTTGGACTTGAGGTAGAAGAATATTCTAACTAAATATATGAAAATATAGAAAGTCCGAAAAAACAATTTTTGTATTTTTTAATGCAAAAATTAAAATAATTGTTGAAAATGAGCACACCACGGCTAAAATCTCATTCAAATATTTATTTTGTTTTGAGTTTAAAATTAGTTGTTTTTACAAAATGTATTGACAACAGACATACATATAAATAGTACCCAAAGGGTACTTTTATGTAATTGTTGCTTTCAAAAAGGAGTTGATTTATAACTGGTTTTACCAAATCAGACAGTTCATATACGAAAGTACAAAATTCTCATCCCGTTGGTTTTTTGTACCTTATGTAATGTCTCGTTTTGAGTAGGAAAGTTATCATTTTCTTAGCGGACAACTGAAGAGTAGAGTGATGTCTACGAAACAATTGTATTGTCTATCATGAAAATGATCAACCCTTTTTGAAACAACAAATAAAAATCTAATATGACAATATCATATTAGAATTTGGACTTGAGGTAGAAGAATATTCTAACTAAATATATGAAAATATAGAAAGTCCGAAAAAACAATTTTTGTATTTTTTAATGCAAAAATTAAAATAATTGTTGAAAATGAGCACACCACGGCTAAAATCTCATTCAAATATTTATTTTGTTTTGAGTTTAAAATTAGTTGTTTTTACAAAATGTATTGACAACAGACATACATATACCCAAAGGGTACTTTTATGTAATTGTTGCTTTCAAAAAGGAGTTGATTTATAACTGGTTTTACCAAATCAGACAGTTCATATACGAAAGTACAAAATTCTCATCCCGTTGGTTTTTTGTACCTTATGTAATGTCTCGTTTTGAGTAGGAAAGTTATCATTTTCTTAGCGGACAACTGAAGAGTAGAGTGATGTCTACCAAACAATTGTATTGTCTATCATGAAAATGATCAACCCTTTTTGAAACAACAAATAAAAATCTAATATGACAATATCATATTAGAATTTGGACTTGAGGTAGAAGAATATTCTAACTAAATATATGAAAATATAGAAAGTCCGAAAAAACAATTTTTGTATTTTTTAATGCAAAAATTAAAATAATTGTTGAAAATGAGCACACCACGGCTAAAATCTCATTCAAATATTTATTTTGTTTTGAGTTTAAAATTAGTTGTTTTTACAAAATGTATTGACAACAGACATACATATAAATAGTACCCAAAGGGTACTTTTATGTAATTGTTGCTTTCAAAAAGGAGTTGATTTATAACTGGTTTTACCAAATCAGACAGTTCATATACGAAAGTACAAAATTCTCATCCCGTTGGTTTTTTGTACCTTATGTAATGTCTCGTTTTGAGTAGGAAAGTTATCATTTTCTTAGCGGACAACTGAAGAGTAGAGTGATGTCTACGAAACAATTGTATTGTCTATCATGAAAATGATCAACCCTTTTTGAAACAACAAATAAAAATCTAATATGACAATATCATATTAGAATTTGGACTTGAGGTAGAAGAATATTCTAACTAAATATATGAAAATATAGAAAGTCCGAAAAAACAATTTTTGTATTTTTTAATGCAAAAATTAAAATAATTGTTGAAAATGAGCACACCACGGCTAAAATCTCATTCAAATATTTATTTTGTTTTGAGTTTAAAATTAGTTGTTTTTACAAAATGTATTGACAACAGACATACATATAAATAGTACCCAAAGGGTACTTTTATGTAATTGTTGCTTTCAAAAAGGAGTTGATTTATAACTGGTTTTACCAAATCAGACAGTTCATATACGAAAGTACAAAATTCTCATCCCGTTGGTTTTTTGTACCTTATGTAATGTCTCGTTTTGAGTAGGAAAGTTATCATTTTCTTAGCGGACAACTGAAGAGTAGAGTGATGTCTATCATGAAAATGATCAACCCTTTTTGAAACAACAAATAAAAATCTAATATGACAATATCATATTAGAATTTGGACTTGAGGTAGAAGAATATTCTAACTAAATATATGAAAATATAGAAAGTCCGAAAAAACAATTTTTGTATTTTTTAATGCAAAAATTAAAATAATTGTTGAAAATGAGCACACCACGGCTAAAATCTCATTCAAATATTTATTTTGTTTTGAGTTTAAAATTAGTTGTTTTTACAAAATGTATTGACAACAGACATACATATAAATAGTACCCAAAGGGTACTTTTATGTAATTGTTGCTTTCAAAAAGGAGTTGATTTATAACTGCCCGTGTAAAAAAGATCAGATCTGGCCAGATCTCAGCACATCCTACCAGATCTAATTAGATCTCAAAATTGGGGACAAATTTGAGATCTAATTAGATCTGATCAGATCTAGGCATATCTGGCCAGATCTTCGTAGATCTTACCAGATCTAATCAGATCTCAAAATTGGGGACAAATTTGAGATCTAGTTAGATCTGATCAGATCTAGGCATATCTTGCGCATTTGTCCAGATCACTTTAGATTTGAACAAATTTGGCACTAGATCTTATTAGATCTTGCCATAAGGTATTATCACATATGCCATATCTGATCATATTTGATGTGATCTGGTACAGGATCTAATTAGATTGAATCATATCTATTGAGAACCAAAAAGATCTGGTCAGATCTACAGTTTTTTCCACTGGTGGTTTTACCAAATCAGACAGTTCATATACGAAAGTACAAAATTCTCATCCCGTTGGTTTTTTGTACCTTATGTAATGTCTCGTTTTGAGTAGGAAAGTTATCATTTTCTTAGCGGACAACTGAAGAGTAGAGTGATGTCTACGAAACAATTGTATTGTCTATCATGAAAATGATCAACCCTTTTTGAAACAACAAATAAAAATCTAATATGACAATATCATATTAGAATTTGGACTTGAGGTAGAAGAATATTCTAACTAAATATATGAAAATATAGAAAGTCCGAAAAAACAATTTTTGTATTTTTTAATGCAAAAATTAAAATAATTGTTGAAAATGAGCACACCACGGCTAAAATCTCATTCAAATATTTATTTTGTTTTGAGTTTAAAATTAGTTGTTTTTACAAAATGTATTGACAACAGACATACATATAAATAGTACCCAAAGGGTACTTTTATGTAATTGTTGCTTTCAAAAAGGAGTTGATTTATAACTGGTTTTACCAAATCAGACAGTTCATATACGAAAGTACAAAATTCTCATCCCGTTGGTTTTTTGTACCTTATGTAATGTCTCGTTTTGAGTAGGAAAGTTATCATTTTCTTAGCGGACAACTGAAGAGTAGAGTGATGTCTACGAAACAATTGTATTGTCTATCATGAAAATGATCAACAGACATACATATAAATAGTACCCAAAGGGTACTTTTATGTAATTGTTGCTTTCAAAAAGGAGTTGATTTATAACTGGTTTTACCAAATCAGACAGTTCATATACGAAAGTACAAAATTCTCATCCCGTTGGTTTTTTGTACCTTATGTAATGTCTCGTTTTGAGTAGGAAAGTTATCATTTTCTTAGCGGACAACTGAAGAGTAGAGTGATGTCTACGAAACAATTGTATTGTCTATCATGAAAATGATCAACCCTTTTTGAAACAACAAATAAAAATCTAATATGACAATATCATATTAGAATTTGGACTTGAGGTAGAAGAATATTCTAACTAAATATATGAAAATATAGAAAGTCCGAAAAAACAATTTTTGTATTTTTTAATGCAAAAATTAAAATAATTGTTGAAAATGAGCACACCACGGCTAAAATCTCATTCAAATATTTATTTTGTTTTGAGTTTAAAATTAGTTGTTTTTACAAAATGTATTGACAACAGACATACATATAAATAGTACCCAAAGGGTACTTTTATGTAATTGTTGCTTTCAAAAAGGAGTTGATTTATAACTGGTTTTACCAAATCAGACAGTTCATATACGAAAGTACAAAATTCTCATCCCGTTGGTTTTTTGTACCTTATGTAATGTCTCGTTTTGAGTAGGAAAGTTATCATTTTCTTAGCGGACAACTGAAGAGTAGAGTGATGTCTACGAAACAATTGTATTGTCTATCATGAAAATGATCAACCCTTTTTGAAACAACAAATAAAAATCTAATATGACAATATCATATTAGAATTTGGACTTGAGGTAGAAGAATATTCTAACTAAATATATGAAAATATAGAAAGTCCGAAAAAACAATTTTTGTATTTTTTAATGCAAAAATTAAAATAATTGTTGAAAATGAGCACACCACGGCTAAAATCTCATTCAAATATTTATTTTGTTTTGAGTTTAAAATTAGTTGTTTTTACAAAATGTATTGACAACAGACATACATATAAATAGTACCCAAAGGGTACTTTTATGTAATTGTTGCTTTCAAAAAGGAGTTGATTTATAACTGGTTTTACCAAATCAGACAGTTCATATACGAAAGTACAAAATTCTCATCCCGTTGGTTTTTTGTACCTTATGTAATGTCTCGTTTTGAGTAGGAAAGTTATCATTTTCTTAGCGGACAACTGAAGAGTAGAGTGATGTCTACGAAACAATTGTATTGTCTATCATGAAAATGATCAACCCTTTTTGAAACAACAAATAAAAATCTAATATGACAATATCATATCAGAATTTGGACTTGAGGTAGAAGAATATTCTAACTAAATATATGAAAATATAGAAAGTCCGAAAAAACAATTTTTGTATTTTTTAATGCAAAAATTAAAATAATTGTTGAAAATGAGCACACCACGGCTAAAATCTCATTCAAATATTTATTTTGTTTTGAGTTTAAAATTAGTTGTTTTTACAAAATGTATTGACAACAGACATACATATAAATAGTACCCAAAGGGTACTTTTATGTAATTGTTGCTTTCAAAAAGGAGTTGATTTATAACTGGTTTTACCAAATCAGACAGTTCATATACGAAAGTACAAAATTCTCATCCCGTTGGTTTTTTGTACCTTATGTAATGTCTCGTTTTGAGTAGGAAAGTTATCATTTTCTTAGCGGACAACTGAAGAGTAGAGTGATGTCTACGAAACAATTGTATTGTCTATCATGAAAATGATCAACCCTTTTTGAAACAACAAATAAAAATCTAATATGACAATATCATATTAGAATTTGGACTTGAGGTAGAAGAATATTCTAACTAAATATATGAAAATATAGAAAGTCCGAAAAAACAATTTTTGTATTTTTTAATGCAAAAATTAAAATAATTGTTGAAAATGAGCACACCACGGCTAAAATCTCATTCAAATATTTATTTTGTTTTGAGTTTAAAATTAGTTGTTTTTACAAAATGTATTGACAACAGACATACATATAAATAGTACCCAAAGGGTACTTTTATGTAATTGTTGCTTTCAAAAAGGAGTTGATTTTTAACTGGTTTTACCAAATCAGACAGTTCATATACGAAAGTACAAAATTCTCATCCCGTTGGTTTTTTGTACCTTATGTAATGTCTCGTTTTGAGTAGGAAAGTTATCATTTTCTTAGCGGACAACTGAAGAGTAGAGTGATGTCTACGAAACAATTGTATTGTCTATCATGAAAATGATCAACCCTTTTTGAAACAACAAATAAAAATCTAATATGACAATATCATATTAGAATTTGGACTTGAGGTAGAAGAATATTCTAACTAAATATATGAAAATATAGAAAGTCCGAAAAAACAATTTTTGTATTTTTTAATGCAAAAATTAAAATAATTGTTGAAAATGAGCACACCACGGCTAAAATCTCATTCAAATATTTATTTTGTTTTGAGTTTAAAATTAGTTGTTTTTACAAAATGTATTGACAACAGACATACATATAAATAGTACCCAAAGAGTACTTTTATGTAATTGTTGCTTTCAAAAAGGAGTTGATTTATAACTGGTTTTACCAAATCAGACAGTTCATATACGAAAGTACAAAATTCTCATCCCGTTGGTTTTTTGTACCTTATGTAATGTCTCGTTTTGAGTAGGAAAGTTATCATTTTCTTAGCGGACAACTGAAGAGTAGAGTGATGTCTACGAAACAATTGTATTGTCTATCATGAAAATGATCAACCCTTTTTGAAACAACAAATAAAAATCTAATATGACAATATCATATTAGAATTTGGACTTGAGGTAGAAGAATATTCTAACTAAATATATGAAAATATAGAAAGTCCGAAAAAACAATTTTTGTATTTTTTAATGCAAAAATTAAAATAATTGTTGAAAATGAGCACACCACGGCTAAAATCTCATTCAAATATTTATTTTGTTTTGAGTTTAAAATTAGTTGTTTTTACAAAATGTATTGACAACAGACATACATATAAATAGTACCCAAAGGGTACTTTTATGTAATTGTTGCTTTCAAAAAGGAGTTGATTTATAACTGGTTTTACCAAATCAGACAGTTCATATACGAAAGTACAAAATTCTCATCCCGTTGGTTTTTTGTACCTTATGTAATGTCTCGTTTTGAGTAGGAAAGTTATCATTTTCTTAGCGGACAACTGAAGAGTAGAGTGATGTCTACGAAACAATTGTATTGTCTATCATGAAAATGATCAACCCTTTTTGAAACAACAAATAAAAATCTAATATGACAATATCATATTAGAATTTGGACTTGAGGTAGAAGAATATTCTAACTAAATATATGAAAATATAGAAAGTCCGAAAAAACAATTTTTGTATTTTTTAATGCAAAAATTAAATTAATTGTTGAAAATGAGCACACCACGGCTAAAATCTCATTCAAATATTTATTTTGTTTTGAGTTTAAAATTAGTTGTTTTTACAAAATGTATTGACAACAGACATACATATAAATAGTACCCAAAGGGTACTTTTATGTAATTGTTGCTTTCAAAAAGGAGTTGATTTATAACTGGTTTTACCAAATCAGACAGTTCATATACGAAAGTACAAAATTCTCATCCCGTTGGTTTTTTGTACCTTATGTAATGTCTCGTTTTGAGTATGAAAGTTATCATTTTCTTAGCGGACAACTGAAGAGTAGAGTGATGTCTACGAAACAATTGTATTGTCTATCATGAAAATGATCAACCCTTTTTGAAACAACAAATAAAAATCTAATATGACAATATCATATTAGAATTTGGACTTGAGGTAGAAGAATATTCTAACTAAATATATGAAAATATAGAAAGTCCGAAAAAACAATTTTTGTATTTTTTAATGCAAAAATTAAAATAATTGTTGAAAATGAGCACACCACGGCTAAAATCTCATTCAAATATTTATTTTGTTTTGAGTTTAAAATTAGTTGTTTTTACAAAATGTATTGACAACAGACATACATATAAATAGTACCCAAAGGGTACTTTTATGTAATTGTTGCTTTCAAAAAGGAGTTGATTTATAACTGGTTTTACCAAATCAGACAGTTCATATACGAAAGTACAAAATTCTCATCCCGTTGGTTTTTTGTACCTTATGTAATGTCTCGTTTTGAGTAGGAAAGTTATCATTTTCTTAGCGGACAACTGAAGAGTAGAGTGATGTCTACGAAACAATTGTATTGTCTATCATGAAAATGATCAACCCTTTTTGAAACAACAAATAAAAATCTAATATGACAATATCATATTAGAATTTGGACTTGAGGTAGAAGAATATTCTAACTAAATATATGAAAATATAGAAAGTCCGAAAAAACAATTTTTGTATTTTTTAATGCAAAAATTAAAATAATTGTTGAAAATGAGCACACCACGGCTAAAATCTCATTCAAATATTTATTTTGTTTTGAGTTTAAAATTAGTTGTTTTTACAAAATGTATTGACAACAGACATACATATAAATAGTACCCAAAGGGTACTTTTATGTAATTGTTGCTTTCAAAAAGGAGTTGATTTATAACTGGTTTTACCAAATCAGACAGTTCATATACGAAAGTACAAAATTCTCATCCCGTTGGTTTTTTGTACCTTATGTAATGTCTCGTTTTGAGTAGGAAAGTTATCATTTTCTTAGCGGACAACTGAAGAGTAGAGTGATGTCTACGAAACAATTGTATTGTCTATCATGAAAATGATCAACCCTTTTTGAAACAACAAATAAAAATCTAATATGACAATATCATATTAGAATTTGGACTTGAGGTAGAAGAATATTCTAACTAAATATATGAAAATATAGAAAGTCCGAAAAAACAATTTTTGTATTTTTTAATGCAAAAATTAAAATAATTGTTGAAAATGAGCACACCACGGCTAAAATCTCATTCAAATATTTATTTTGTTTTGAGTTTAAAATTAGTTGTTTTTACAAAATGTATTGACAACAGACATACATATAAATAGTACCCAAAGGGTACTTTTATGTAATTGTTGCTTTCAAAAAGGAGTTGATTTATAACTGGTTTTACCAAATCAGACAGTTCATATACGAAAGTACAAAATTCTCATCCCGTTGGTTTTTTGTACCTTATGTAATGTCTCGTTTTGAGTAGGAAAGTTATCATTTTCTTAGCGGACAACTGAAGAGTAGAGTGATGTCTACGAAACAATTGTATTGTCTATCATGAAAATGATCAACCCTTTTTGAAACAACAAATAAAAATCTAATATGACAATATCATATTAGAATTTGGACTTGAGGTAGAAGAATATTCTAACTAAATATATGAAAATATAGAAAGTCCGAAAAAACAATTTTTGTATTTTTTAATGCAAAAATTAAAATAATTGTTGAAAATGAGCACACCACGGCTAAAATCTCATTCAAATATTTATTTTGTTTTGAGTTTAAAATTAGTTGTTTTTACAAAATGTATTGACAACAGACATACATATAAATAGTACCCAAAGGGTACTTTTATGTAATTGTTGCTTTCAAAAAGGAGTTGATTTATAACTGGTTTTACCAAATCAGACAGTTCATATACGAAAGTACAAAATTCTCATCCCGTTGGTTTTTTGTACCTTATGTAATGTCTCGTTTTGAGTAGGAAAGTTATCATTTTCTTAGCGGACAACTGAAGAGTAGAGTGATGTCTACGAAAATGATCAACCCTTTTTGAAACAACAAATAAAAATCTAATATGACAATATCATATTAGAATTTGGACTTGAGGTAGAAGAATATTCTAACTAAATATATGAAAATATAGAAAGTCCGAAAAAACAATTTTTGTATTTTTTAATGCAAAAATTAAAATAATTGTTGAAAATGAGCACACCACGGCTAAAATCTCATTCAAATATTTATTTTGTTTTGAGTTTAAAATTAGTTGTTTTTACAAAATGTATTGACAACAGACATACATATAAATAGTACCCAAAGGGTACTTTTATGTAATTGTTGCTTTCAAAAAGGAGTTGATTTATAACTGGTTTTACCAAATCAGACAGTTCATATACGAAAGTACAAAATTCTCATCCCGTTGGTTTTTTGTACCTTATGTAATGTCTCGTTTTGAGTAGGAAAGTTATCATTTTCTTAGCGGACAACTGAAGAGTAGAGTGATGTCTACGAAACAATTGTATTGTCTATCATGAAAATGATCAACCCTTTTTGAAACAACAAATAAAAATCTAATATGACAATATCATATTAGAATTTGGACTTGAGGTAGAAGAATATTCTAACTAAATATATGAAAATATAGAAAGTCCGAAAAAACAATTTTTGTATTTTTTAATGCAAAAATTAAAATAATTGTTGAAAATGAGCACACCACGGCTAAAATCTCATTCAAATATTTATTTTGTTTTGAGTTTAAAATTAGTTGTTTTTACAAAATGTATTGACAACAGACATACATATAAATAGTACCCAAAGGGTACTTTTATGTAATTGTTGCTTTCAAAAAGGAGTTGATTTATAACTGGTTTTACCAAATCAGACAGTTCATATACGAAAGTACAAAATTCTCATCCCGTTGGTTTTTTGTACCTTATGTAATGTCTCGTTTTGAGTAGGAAAGTTATCATTTTCTTAGCGGACAACTGAAGAGTAGAGTGATGTCTACGAAACAATTGTATTGTCTATCATGAAAATGATCAACCCTTTTTGAAACAACAAATAAAAATCTAATATGACAATATCATATTAGAATTTGGACTTGAGGTAGAAGAATATTCTAACTAAATATATGAAAATATAGAAAGTCCGAAAAAACAATTTTTGTATTTTTTAATGCAAAAATTAAAATAATTGTTGAAAATGAGCACACCACGGCTAAAATCTCATTCAAATATTTATTTTGTTTTGAGTTTAAAATTAGTTGTTTTTACAAAATGTATTGACAACAGACATACATATAAATAGTACCCAAAGGGTACTTTTATGTAATTGTTGCTTTCAAAAAGGAGTTGATTTATAACTGGTTTTACCAAATCAGACAGTTCATATACGAAAGTACAAAATTCTCATCCCGTTGGTTTTTTGTACCTTATGTAATGTCTCGTTTTGAGTAGGAAAGTTATCATTTTCTTAGCGGACAACTGAAGAGTAGAGTGATGTCTACGAAAATGATCAACCCTTTTTGAAACAACAAATAAAAATCTAATATGACAATATCATATTAGAATTTGGACTTGAGGTAGAAGAATATTCTAACTAAATATATGAAAATATAGAAAGTCCGAAAAAACAATTTTTGTATTTTTTAATGCAAAAATTAAAATAATTGTTGAAAATGAGCACACCACGGCTAAAATCTCATTCAAATATTTATTTTGTTTTGAGTTTAAAATTAGTTGTTTTTACAAAATGTATTGACAACAGACATACATATAAATAGTACCCAAAGGGTACTTTTATGTAATTGTTGCTTTCAAAAAGGAGTTGATTTATAACTGGTTTTACCAAATCAGACAGTTCATATACGAAAGTACAAAATTCTCATCCCGTTGGTTTTTTGTACCTTATGTAATGTCTCGTTTTGAGTATGAAAGTTATCATTTTCTTAGCGGACAACTGAAGAGTAGAGTGATGTCTACGAAACAATTGTATTGTCTATCATGAAAATGATCAACCCTTTTTGAAACAACAAATAAAAATCTAATATGACAATATCATATTAGAATTTGGACTTGAGGTAGAAGAATATTCTAACTAAATATATGAAAATATAGAAAGTCCGAAAAAACAATTTTTGTATTTTTTAATGCAAAAATTAAAATAATTGTTGAAAATGAGCACACCACGGCTAAAATCTCATTCAAATATTTATTTTGTTTTGAGTTTAAAATTAGTTGTTTTTACAAAATGTATTGACAACAGACATACATATAAATAGTACCCAAAGGGTACTTTTATGTAATTGTTGCTTTCAAAAAGGAGTTGATTTATAACTAGTTTTACCAAATCAGACAGTTCATATACGAAAGTACAAAATTCTCATCCCGTTGGTTTTTTGTACCTTATGTAATGTCTCGTTTTGAGTAGGAAAGTTATCATTTTCTTAGCGGACAACTGAAGAGTAGAGTGATGTCTACGAAACAATTGTATTGTCTATCATGAAAATGATCAACCCTTTTTGAAACAACAAATAAAAATCTAATATGACAATATCATATTAGAATTTGGACTTGAGGTAGAAGAATATTCTAACTAAATATATGAAAATATAGAAAGTCCGAAAAAACAATTTTTGTATTTTTTAATGCAAAAATTAAAATAATTGTTGAAAATGAGCACACCACGGCTAAAATCTCATTCAAATATTTATTTTGTTTTGAGTTTAAAATTAGTTGTTTTTACAAAATGTATTGACAACAGACATACATATAAATAGTACCCAAAGGGTACTTTTATGTAATTGTTGCTTTCAAAAAGGAGTTGATTTATAACTGGTTTTACCAAATCAGACAGTTCATATACGAAAGTACAAAATTCTCATCCCGTTGGTTTTTTGTACCTTATGTAATGTCTCGTTTTGAGTATGAAAGTTATCATTTTCTTAGCGGACAACTGAAGAGTAGAGTGATGTCTACGAAACAATTGTATTGTCTATCATGAAAATGATCAACCCTTTTTGAAACAACAAATAAAAATCTAATATGACAATATCATATTAGAATTTGGACTTGAGGTAGAAGAATATTCTAACTAAATATATGAAAATATAGAAAGTCCGAAAAAACAATTTTTGTATTTTTTAATGCAAAAATTAAAATAATTGTTGAAAATGAGCACACCACGGCTAAAATCTCATTCAAATATTTATTTTGTTTTGAGTTTAAAATTAGTTGTTTTTACAAAATGTATTGACAACAGACATACATATAAATAGTACCCAAAGGGTACTTTTATGTAATTGTTGCTTTCAAAAAGGAGTTGATTTATAACTGGTTTTACCAAATCAGACAGTTCATATACGAAAGTACAAAATTCTCATCCCGTTGGTTTTTTGTACCTTATGTAATGTCTCGTTTTGAGTAGGAAAGTTATCATTTTCTTAGCGGACAACTGAAGAGTAGAGTGATGTCTACGAAACAATTGTATTGTCTATCATGAAAATGATCAACCCTTTTTGAAACAACAAATAAAAATCTAATATGACAATATCATATTAGAATTTGGACTTGAGGTAGAAGAATATTCTAACTAAATATATGAAAATATAGAAAGTCCGAAAAAACAATTTTTGTATTTTTTAATGCAAAAATTAAAATAATTGTTGAAAATGAGCACACCACGGCTAAAATCTCATTCAAATATTTATTTTGTTTTGAGTTTAAAATTAGTTGTTTTTACAAAATGTATTGACAACAGACATACATATAAATAGTACCCAAAGGGTACTTTTATGTAATTGTTGCTTTCAAAAAGGAGTTGATTTATAACTGGTTTTACCAAATCAGACAGTTCATATACGAAAGTACAAAATTCTCATCCCGTTGGTTTTTTGTACCTTATGTAATGTCTCGTTTTGAGTAGGAAAGTTATCATTTTCTTAGCGGACAACTGAAGAGTAGAGTGATGTCTACGAAACAATTGTATTGTCTATCATGAAAATGATCAACCCTTTTTGAAACAACAAATAAAAATCTAATATGACAATATCATATTAGAATTTGGACTTGAGGTAGAAGAATATTCTAACTAAATATATGAAAATATAGAAAGTCCGAAAAAACAATTTTTGTATTTTTTAATGCAAAAATTAAAATAATTGTTGAAAATGAGCACACCACGGCTAAAATCTCATTCAAATATTTATTTTGTTTTGAGTTTAAAATTAGTTGTTTTTACAAAATGTATTGACAACAGACATACATATAAATAGTACCCAAAGGGTACTTTTATGTAATTGTTGCTTTCAAAAAGGAGTTGATTTATAACTGGTTTTACCAAATCAGACAGTTCATATACGAAAGTACAAAATTCTCATCCCGTTGGTTTTTTGTACCTTATGTAATGTCTCGTTTTGAGTAGGAAAGTTATCATTTTCTTAGCGGACAACTGAAGAGTAGAGTGATGTCTACGAAACAATTGTATTGTCTATCATGAAAATGATCAACCCTTTTTGAAACAACAAATAAAAATCTAATATGACAATATCATATTAGAATTTGGACTTGAGGTAGAAGAATATTCTAACTAAATATATGAAAATATAGAAAGTCCGAAAAAACAATTTTTGTATTTTTTAATGCAAAAATTAAAATAATTGTTGAAAATGAGCACACCACGGCTAAAATCTCATTCAAATATTTATTTTGTTTTGAGTTTAAAATTAGTTGTTTTTACAAAATGTATTGACAACAGACATACATATAAATAGTACCCAAAGGGTACTTTTATGTAATTGTTGCTTTCAAAAAGGAGTTGATTTATAACTGGTTTTACCAAATCAGACAGTTCATATACGAAAGTACAAAATTCTCATCCCGTTGGTTTTTTGTACCTTATGTAATGTCTCGTTTTGAGTAGGAAAGTTATCATTTTCTTAGCGGACAACTGAAGAGTAGAGTGATGTCTACGAAACAATTGTATTGTCTATCATGAAAATGATCAACCCTTTTTGAAACAACAAATAAAAATCTAATATGACAATATCATATTAGAATTTGGACTTGAGGTAGAAGAATATTCTAACTAAATATATGAAAATATAGAAAGTCCGAAAAAACAATTTTTGTATTTTTTAATGCAAAAATTAAAATAATTGTTGAAAATGAGCACACCACGGCTAAAATCTCATTCAAATATTTATTTTGTTTTGAGTTTAAAATTAGTTGTTTTTACAAAATGTATTGACAACAGACATACATATAAATAGTACCCAAAGGGTACTTTTATGTAATTGTTGCTTTCAAAAAGAAGTTGATTTATAACTGGTTTTACCAAATCAGACAGTTCATATACGAAAGTACAAAATTCTCATCCCGTTGGTTTTTTGTACCTTATGTAATGTCTCGTTTTGAGTAGGAAAGTTATCATTTTCTTAGCGGACAACTGAAGAGTAGAGTGATGTCTACGAAACAATTGTATTGTCTATCATGAAAATGATCAACCCTTTTTGAAACAACAAATAAAAATCTAATATGACAATATCATATTAGAATTTGGACTTGAGGTAGAAGAATATTCTAACTAAATATATGAAAATATAGAAAGTCCGAAAAAACAATTTTTGTATTTTTTAATGCAAAAATTAAAATAATTGTTGAAAATGAGCACACCACGGCTAAAATCTCATTCAAATATTTATTTTGTTTTGAGTTTAAAATTAGTTGTTTTTACAAAATGTATTGACAACAGACATACATATAAATAGTACCCAAAGGGTACTTTTATGTAATTGTTGCTTTCAAAAAGGAGTTGATTTATAACTGGTTTTACCAAATCAGACAGTTCATATACGAAAGTACAAAATTCTCATCCCGTTGGTTTTTTGTACCTTATGTAATGTCTCGTTTTGAGTAGGAAAGTTATCATTTTCTTAGCGGACAACTGAAGAGTAGAGTGATGTCTACGAAACAATTGTATTGTCTATCATGAAAATGATCAACCCTTTTTGAGACAACAAATAAAAATCTAATATGACAATATCATATTAGAATTTGGACTTGAGGTAGAAGAATATTCTAACTAAATATATTAAATATATTAACTAAATATTAATTCGCGGTTGGAACGGTTAAACGATTTGTTATAGAAAAAATAAAACACACAGGTATTTTAATTTCTTCCTTTCTTTCAGGATATATTGGAATTGTTAATGTGTAGGACCAGTTTTATAGTCAGAACTAAGATAGATTTTTTGCTTAAGTACCCAGCGTAGAAACGGTAATGACATATCATTATTTTTTGGACTACCAGTAATGACATCCACTTACCTTCTGCATTATTTTAAAACATATATTAATGAGTTACTGATAAAGACTTATTTTCATCATTATTTCAAATAGAAAATAATTTTCCAGATTTTTTTAAAAATTTTTTGAAGTCTATTTTTAGACTCAATATTTTTTAAACACTGGTAAGGATATATGTAACCACATAATTTTTGTATGTTGGCGAGTAAGCTTACTTGTGTGCAGCAAAACAATTATGTTTTTATCTATTAAATATTACATGTCGATATAGCTCAGATGGTAGAGCAATCTGTAGACCCAGGTTCGATTCCCGCAACAGCAAATTTTATTTAAAAAAAAAAAAAAATGCAAAAAAAAATATTTTTTTTTATATAATTTATTTTTTTGAAAATCTATTTTTAGACTAATTATTTTTGTCAGTACTGGTAAGCACATAGGTAACGATATATTTTTTGATTTTTCGTATGCTGGTGTGTAACGACAACTCATTATTTTTCGCGACATCGCCATATAAAGGTAATAAGAAATGTAATAACAAAAGTAACTAGTTACCATTACCAAGTAGGTAGTTACATAACCACATATCTGGTAATGATTTTCTACACTGGGTATTTCTTGAATATGGAATCCAAAAATTTGTATTTCTAAAGATTTTGTTTCTATGCAGATTTTTAGAAGTATTCGTATAGAAGTATTTTATAAAAAAGTTTAAAAGTGAGTATTCTTTACAGAAATTATTACGCAAGTTCTCTTAAAGATATTTATAAAAATCGACACTACCCAGTGTATAAACGGTAATGACATATCATTATTTTTTGGACTACCAGTAATGACACCCACTTACCTTCTGTATTATTTTAAAACATATAATAATGAGCTACTGATAATTACTTATTTTTATCATCATTTCAAATAGAAAATAATTTTTTAAATTTTTTTGAAAATTTTTTGAAATCTATTTTTAGACTCAATATTTTTTAAACACTGGTAAGGATATATGTAACCACATATTTTTTGATTTTTTGTATGTTGGCGAGTAAGCTTACTTGTGTGCAGCAGGTAATTGTGTTTTTATCTATTAAATATTACATGTCGATATAGCTCAGATGACAGAGCTGTTGACTGGCAATCTGTAGACCCAGGTTCGATTCCCGAATCAGCAAATTTTATAAAAAAAAAAATACAATAAAAAATATTTTTTTTATATAATTTATTTTTTAGAAAATATATTTTTAGACTCATTATTTTTGTCAGTACTGGTAATCACATAGGTAACGATATATTTTTTGATTTTTCGTATGCTGGTGTGTAACGACAACTCATTATTTTTCGCGACATCGCCATATAAAGGTAATAAGAAATGTAATAACAAAAGTAACTAGTTACCATTACCAAGTATGTAGTTACATAACCACATATCTGGTGATGATTTTCTACACTGGGTAGAATATTATTAAATAATATTTTATTCATCCTAACATTTTATAACATCCTGTCAACATGGATTTATGTTGTAGGTTAAAAAATAATTATGTAGAATATGCATTTAAAATTAACGGTTCGTTCTCGTTCATAAATCTGTGGTTCATAAGATCAGAGTTGAATTCCATAGGAAGCAGCTGGAAGCAACATTGTTAGAATTTCGTTGATGTTAGTCTTATTGAGTCGTTTCAATTTGCTTATTTGTTTTAATTCAATATAAATAGATCATCATCAATTATTAACCCATAAAGGCATATAATATTGAGGATGGGTTTGTATTGTAGCAGGACTCGAAAATACGTATTCTATCCTGCTGGCCTTATCGAATTTTTTTAATTTTTATTCTATGTAATTTACTTGTAAAACTTTTATCATCTCTCTTTTAATTTGAAAATAATTTAAAGGAAAATGTGATAATATTTGATCTCAAATTGTACGAAAAACATTCATTAAATTGTTTTTTCACTTTAATTTGTATCTTTTGAATATAATTTTTTTATACCACAACTATTTAAAAAGAAATTATTTAATTTGCATAGTTTCATTTTAAATTAACATGTAAAGAAATCCAAAATAATTTGAAAAGGCATCTGCATAATATTTAAAAAATACAATTGAAATAAAGGAATAGCAGTTGAAATATAAATAAAATTATTTGTGAAAAAACCTCAAATACTCAATTGAAAATACGAAAATATTACTAATTTTTTAATGCCCAGTTTTTTTTTTGGAGGTATTTGGAACTGAGATACGTATGTTGAAGTGTTGTATATTTTGCTTTATTTGAACAAAAATCACCATTTTAAAGAAACAAAAAATTTTTTTTCTGAAGAACATTTGTTTTGGTTTAACTTAACCAAATTCAACTGACATATAAAAACAATTTGGCTTAAATAATATTTTTTTATACTTTTTCAGTTTATTAAATTTTAAATCGCATTTTTTAATTTCAAATATTTCTTATTTAAATTAATTTCAAATCAATGCTTTAAATTTAAATTTATTTAGCTTCCAAAATGGTAATATATAATAGCTAAAACTTCTGTAAAAGAATAAAAAAAATCCCGGGAAATCCCGCACAAAATTCCCGGGATTGCGGGATTGAAAAAATTGCGGGATTCCCGGGAAACCCTAGTTGTATATCATAATCCTATTAACTTTAAAATTTCAGTGTTGTTAACTTTATTTTAAAATTACTAAATTAAAAGAAAAATGTTTTAATGTTTATTACACTGTCGTGATAAATCTGGATAAAAGTAATGGAAGATTTATCGAAATTATAAGATATCCAGCAGACCTGGGGTTAATCATTATATTTTGTAATTAATTACACATGCAATTACACAATTACATATAATTGTAATTGAAAAAACTCATCTACAATTACATATTATTTGTAATTACAATTCAAAAAAGAACAATTACAAGTAATTGAAAATTTTTTTTTATTTAAAAAAATAATTTTTGTATATTGTTAGATATGGTCCTATATAATGCGATAAAAAGTATAAGGTTAATTTTATACAAACCCGAGTAAAAAAAATAATATGATGTCATATGTAATGATATCTAATTTAATATAATTGGAGATATGCTATGATCCGAAAAATGGTGGATAAAATTATGTCGGATAAGATCTAAATATATTAAATGATATATAATCTTATCCGGATTTTGACCCGATATAATCATATCTAATTTTATGTAGAAATACATAATTATATAACGCATTACATTTCAGGATCAAAACAAAAACTATTAAAAACTACTAAAAAATAACACCCTTAAGTTAAGATTTCAAAATTTAAATAAAACTTTAATGTTTAAATTCATAAATCTTTTATAAAATTATAGGAGGTTCACAAAAAAAATTTTCCATACAGAATTTGTTTCATAAGCCTCCTATAACTTTATAAAGCATTTATGAATTTACACATAAGTATTTAGAAGTAGTTGTACATAATTTTAACCAAGCATTTTAAGCCTTCTTATATAAACTTGTATTCTACCCGTAAACTGTGTTTATGAGTTTAATATCAAATTCCATACATAAAAAATATGGCTTGTATTTATACAAGGTTTACAAGGAATTTTAAGAGTTATAATGAGTACGCCTTTTATATTTTGAAATCATACATACATAAATATATCTCAGAAAAACGTATAATTTTTTTTTTACATTGAGCTATACTTAAACATATCTAAAACAACTTAGAAAAAAATTTAACATTGAGCTATATAAGACTTTATATGTTTACCGATAAAGCCATTTTTAATTATATATGACGCTGTGTTAAAATTGTCATAGCATATTTAACTAAATATGGTATATATTAATATATATGGGGACATATATATTTATACTGATCTATATATGACATCATATAAGAAATTTTTGGAAAACTCAAAGCTATATATAATTATATCCACAAAGATATAGTGTCACATTTGACTATATATAAACATATTAGTCCATATTAAATTATATAATTTCCTATATAACTATTTTTACTCGGGAAAAGATATAATTTGATGTAATTGGATGAGGACAAAATTCGGATACAATTGTATCGAATTGCATAAAATTGTATCAAATTGTACTAAATTGTATACAATTGTATACAATTCGATACAATATGATACAATAAGACGTTCTCATTTTTCGGATATAATTATATCTAATTACATAAAAGATTATATATAATTAATTATAACTTCATATGGCTCCATATCATTTTTTTTTACTTGGGAGGTTTTTTTTTAACTCAAAATTATAAAAAAATAAATACTTCTACATTAGAGCACCCATATGTGCAAAAGTATTATTTTTCCAGCTCCCCGCTCATTTTCGGATAGGTTGAGAGTAAAAAATAAGATATGTGCAAAAATTGGGTTTCTGCGATGTAAACCGGCCAAGCCGTTTACATTTATGCCTCAAAATTACCCTGAAAAAGATTCATGGATTTATCCACCTATAACTCTTAAACTAGAAGCTTCTGGTCATTAAGTTACATAGCTGTTGTTTACAGAATGAAAAGGCAAACATTTTCTTTATACAAACTTTTAACCCTCTCATGACCGTTAGTGGTGTTTTAAACGGTATACATCAAAATTTGTGTCAAAACTAAACTTCGAATGTACAGGGTCCGCCATCTAACGTTTTTTTTTTCAACTAGTGCTTATTTCGTGGATGGTCACACTTAGCTCATGTCTGATTTGACAGATAATTAGTTTTATCCTTCCGCTGAACGAATATGGTTGTGTATACGCTTGAACAATGCGTTTTCGCTTCGCTAAGTGGGCCTGCGATCGACTTACAGAAGATGCCGATTTTGCCAAAAATCATCTTTTCAGATGAAGCTCATTTTGATCTTGGCGGGTATGTAAACAAGCAAAATTGTCGCATTTGGGGCACAGAAAACCCGCACGCATACATTGAAACGAGTCACTGTTTGGTGCGGATTTTGGTCCAGAGGCATAATTGGGCCAGTTTTCTTCGAAAATGAGCAAGGAGCGGCCGTTACAGTCAATGGCGATCGTTATCGGGCCATGTTGAACGAATTTTTGTTCACAAAAATTGAAGAAGAGGATATTGGCAACATTTGGTTTCAACAGGACGGCGCTATGTGCCACACAGCCGAAGCTACACTCGATGTTTTGCGCCCTGTTTTTGAAAATCGCATTATCAGCCGCAGAGCTGATGTCGTTTGGCCACCTCGGAGCTGCGATTTGACACCGTTGGACTATTATTTGTGCGGTGCCGTCAAAGATAAGTGTTCCGCCGACAAGCCAGAGACAATTGACGCTTTAAGGGACTATATTCGTGAAGCCATTGGAGAAATACAGCTGCACACAATCGATAATGTGCTTAAAAATTGGGCCAATCGTGTAGGCTACTGCATGGCCAGCCGAGGCAGCCATATGAATGAAATTATTTTCCATTATTAACCGGAAGGATTGTACTTTCAAATAAAAAAAGAAATTTGAGAAAATATTCAGTAGTTTTTTTTTATAGCATTTTTTAAAAAAAAAAAGTTATTTGGCGGACCCTGTATCTCATTTAATTTTGGAAATCTATAAATACGTATACTCTTCATTATATAATAGGAAATTTAGCGTAGATTAAAAGCAAAATAAGTTTTTATTTAATATTTCGTCCATTCCATGACAGAAAGCCCAAAAGCTGATTCTGAGTTATAGATTCTTTACGTATGTGCACTAGGAAACCATGTGAATCTTCCATTTTGGGCATATCATTTGTTCAGCGAACTTATGTAAAACACTACGACGTACATTTTTGTGGAGCTATTTAACCCCCTAACTCTTCAATTAAAGGGACTTTTTTGGACCCGTTTTCAAGACAGACAGAAAGACCCATAAACTGAAGAGTTAAAGAGGGTTAAAATGTTACACAGAAATGATCCTCATAGTGTTTTACATGAAATGGAAGATTCACATAGTTTCCTTCTAAAATCCAGGTTTGTGGGCATTTCAGTGCCAATTCTGTATAAGTACGAAATTAACCCTTAAACACATTTTAAGTATTGACTTATTTCTGGCATTAGACTTAAATTTTCAACTACGATGTCTTCAGAGACTTATAATAGAATTTCATGAAAAATATTTCTGTGGAACATTTTAACTCCTCAATTAAAGGGACTTTTCGCCCCTTTTCAAAACGGCCACAAACGACCCGTAAGTTGAAGAGTTAGAGGGTTAAAATGTTCCGTAAAAATATTTCTCATAAAATTCTACTATAAGTCTCTGAAGACATCAAAGTTTAAAATTGAGGTTCAATGCCAGAAATAAGTCTGAACTTAAAATATGTTTAAGAGTTAGTTTGTTCTTATTCAGTTTGGCGCTTTGGTCCATGTTTAGACCTAGTGCCCATATAAGGGTCCCCCCAAAATTATATCGTTTATACGCTGCAGGTCGCAAATATTAAGATATTTTGATGAAATTTGGTACACCGACCTATGTCAGCCCAAGGACGAAGCCTATTGATTTTGGTTAACACCGGTCCATGTTTAGACTTAGTGCCCATATAAGGGTCCCCCCAAAATTATATTGTTTATACGCTGCAGGTCGCAAATATTAACATATTTTGATGAAATTTGGTACACAGACCTATGTTGGCCCATGGACGAAGCTTATTGATTTTGGTCCATGTTTAGACTTAGTGCCCATATAAGGGTCCCCCCAAAATTATATTGTATATACGCTGCAGGTCGCAAATATTAAGATATTTTGATGAAATTTGGTACACCGACCTATATCAGCCCAAGGACGAAGCCTATTGATTTTGGTTAACACCGGTCCATGTTTAGACCTAGTGCCCATATAAGGGTCCCCCCAAAATTGGCTTGGTTACAAACTGCAGGTCGCAAATATTAATATATATTAATAAAATTTGGTTCGCTGACTCACATTATACGAAATTTTGACACAAGTCCCATTTTAACCCATTCGAATTTCGGATCCAAACATTAGTTGGCTTTTAACCAGACTGGTGTAGGGTATTGTATAGTCGGCATGCCCGATTTTAACCTTTTTACTCGTTTTAAATTCTGACTGAAATTTTTTTAATTTTTTTGTTTAAAATTTAAAATAATTTTTTTTTATTGTTTTAAAATGAACGAGGGGCCGCGTATGGTATATATGTTATATTGTACAAACAAACTATATGCACATTTAGAGCAGTGGTCGGCACAAAGAGAGAATGTGAATGTATTGTGTTTCTACACTGTGAGAAATTAGTTTATCATTTTTAAATTTATATTTGTATATTAAGAATATGAATTAATGAAGAAATGTAATAATGCATGAATGAATTAAAGAAATAAAAAATAATAATTTATAGTAAATTAATTTTTTTAAATAATTCATAATAAATTTTAGTATACACATTATTTAAAAAATATTTATTTTTTGTATATAAATTATTTATTCTTAAAAAAGTATTCCATTAGTTAGTAAATTTTAATGAACTAAAGAAATAAAAATAATTCATAATAAATTTCCTGTTCTTGTAAAATTTTAAGAGTGTAATATTTTTCTAAAATTTCTTAAATAAAGCGACATCAACCTGCCTTGTTGAAAGCTACCATGCTACTGAATAAATTTTACGTTCTTAGTTGAGAGTTTTGTTGCCATTCGTGTTGTGTACTTGTGAAAAGCCGATTATGATCGGCCACTGGTGGCTATGGGTGCCGACCACTGATATAGAGCCTTTGTACACTCATAAAAAAAGCCCGTACAAATAGTTAAAAATTCTGCTAAAATAACAGAAAATAGTACCTCTATTTGCGCCAGCAGAAATTTCAATGATGTTGAGAATCATGGTCTGCTAAATTTTAGATAAAAAATTTAGTTCAAATACAATAATTTATAGGAATTGTTGTTTATTGGAAATGAAAATTACTCAGTTGAAATCAGCACATGTTTTCTGCTAAATTTTAGTTGGTTGAAAACATGTTTTAGAAGAATGTTCGTTTAATAGAAATAAAAGGGGGTCAGTTGAAATCTGAAAAATATGTTGAAAAACTTACAATCACTTTTTGTTATTTATTGAATAAAAACAAATTAATGTAAATATTGTTAATTTTATTTTTGAATAAATTACACAATCCAAAAATACTATTTGCACTAAATATCACTTTTATTTTCCTGCTAATATATGTGCCAGAGGAAGTTGTGTTATTTGGTTCCTTTTTTTCGTCTTCCTGCAGGTAGAATTTAGACGAAAATGCTATGTTAAAAACAATAACATATTTAATAGTATTCGCGTAAATAAATATAGTTTAACAAACCTCATTATTTTATTTCTTTAATAGAATTTATAATTGCGAAATGTTAATGTCCAGTATACCACCGTTTTCTTTTGCGTTCCTTTGCTGACTAAAAGAAACAAGAGAAAACATGCTCTTATCATATTATTTTATTTACTAGAACTTTCTTAAAAAGCGCCATATTATTTTTATTTGTATTGGTCGAAACACTCACCAACACACTTAAAAAAGTACCGTCATAGGTGATGACTCATCACACACGTTAAAATACACTTAAGGGCAGATTATGGGACCGTAAACGTAAATGTGATGTAACCGTACAGTGCCGTAGCTAAAAAGTACACTTATAATATCGTAAACGACATTATTATTTCGCATCTTTTTAATGTGGTTTTTTATTTTATTATAAATTTTTCCATTTGTTTGTTAATTTTTATTTCTTATTTTTTGTTTGAATCAATTTTCTTTATTCATTTTATATTTTTTTCCGACTAAAATCATTGAGCTGTTTCAATGACGGATAGAAAATTCTGAAGGGTGAGTTACCCAACCTTAAACGTAACTGTAACGAATCAGCTGTTTCGAAACCACAAGAAGAAGTGTATATAAAAGGTTACTAACACGTAGCTGTAAACGTACTTGCCGGATCATTCTGTTGAAATCAGAATTTTCTATCCGTCATCGAAACAGCTGAATGATTTTAGTCGGAAGAAACATAAAATGAATAAAGAAAATAGATTTAAACAACAAATAAGTAATAAAAATTTGCAAATAAATGTAAAAATTTAGGATAAAAAATAAAACCACATGAAAAAGATGCTAAATAGTAATGTCGTTTCCGGTATTCCATAAGTTTACTTTTTACATCACATTTATGTTTACGGTCCCACAATCCGCCCTTGATTTCAATAGAATGATCCGGCAAGTACGTTTACATTTACGCGTTAGTAACCATTTGTATACTCTTCTTCTTGTGGTTTCGAAACAGCTGATTCGTTACAGTTATGTTTACGGTTAGGTAGCCCTTTAAGGGCGGATTATGGGACTGTAAACGTAAATGTGATGTAACTCTACCATGCCGTAGCTAAAAACGACACTTATAGATTACTGTAAACGACATTACTATTTAGCACCTATTTCATGTGGTTTTATATTTTATTCTAAATTTTTCCATTTATTTGTTAATTTTTATTCCTTATTTGTTGTTTGAATGAATTTTCTTTATTTATTTCATATTTTTTCCGACTAAAATCATTCAGCTGTTTCGATGCCGGATAGAAAATTTTGATTTCAACAGAATGATCCGGCAAGTACGTTTACATTTACGTGTTAGTAACCATTCGTATACATTTCTACTTGTGGTTTTGAAACAGCTGATTCGTTAAAGATACGTTACGATTGGGTAACTCAGCCTTTACTCGAAATTTTCTAATTTGTATTGGTCGGCAAACTCACCAATACACACTTAAAAAAAACTATCAAGCATCATCAAACACTATACACTAACGCCCCTATCGTTTTCTTTTGCAAACACAAATATTAAAAAAGTTGCCAACAAATTTATCTATATTAGCTGATACATTTTCAAAATCATTTATAAAAAATAGCTAACTATCAGGAGGAAAAATTAGTTCAAGTACAGCTGAAATACGTTTTTGTGGTGAAATTGGATAACTAACAACTTTAGCTAAATAACGGATTTCAACGAAAACAATAGGAAAAATTATTTCAACGGAATTAGAACGTGTTTAACAGTTTTTTGTACTAACTTTTTTTTATGAGTGTACTTAAATTTAGATTTAAACTAGTTGTTGACGTGGTTACAATACCTGTTGACGATGTTTGCTGGGGGTTATAGATTTGATGGCGGTGCGTGGCTCAGCAACAGGTTCCCAGCAAAAACTTGGTAATGACAGGTCATTACCATACGGATTACCAAGTAATGATAGGTCATTACCTTTTGCATTACTTTAAAATACAAAATAATGACTTACCGATAATAAGTTATAGAAGTACTTATATATTCGTGCAAAGTAATCACTTACTGGTAATTGATTAAATAAGTACTGATTAAGTCTTTTTTATATTAACATTTTATTTATAAATTTGTTTTGAACTAAATAAGAAATTTTCCAAGGTAAAAAGTTTTATTTTGCCAATATGACCAACTATTTTACAATGTAGGGCAACCACTTATTTCCTAACTTCTGAGTAACCACTTATTCTATCTTTGTGAGTAACTACTTATTCTTTTACTATGGGTAACTCGTTATTCGCACTTTTTTTGTAAGCGAGAGGGTAATGACCAACCATGAATTTTTGGACATCGCGAACAAAAGTAATGTTGCGAGTAAATAGCCTGGTAAGTAGTGAAACCCTTTGTGTGCTACTTACTCGCTTAATTACTCGGTAATGTCTGTTTTTGCTGGGTTGCTTTCCTTTCTATCTTCTCTTAATAAAAACACTTTTCTTTTAGTTTGTTCAATTATACGTTCTTTTTTCTTTATTTGTTTTTAATTTTATATGTTTCCTCTCTTTTCTTTACAAAATTTACAAAATTAAAGTCTTTTTCTCTTTCTTCGTTTAATAATTCAGATTTTCTTTCTTTGATTCTATAGTTTACACACTTAAATTTTTCTTATAGGTTTAAGGATCTTATTCTTCTCTTTTTGTTTATTTAACTTTTCCTTTTTTTCTTTTAGTTTATTTCAAAATTAAAGCTGCACTTTTTCTTTTTAACTTTTCACTTTGTCTTTTTGACTTTTCAATTTGTCCTTTTCAATTTTAAGTTTCTTTTTCTTTTTGCTTGTTGCTGCCGGCTCTGTGTAAAGATCACGAAAAAACAATAATAATAAAAGGGATAGTGCCCTGAAGATGCGGAGTACCGAGTTTTTCTCATGCGAATACCCGGTACCCACACTCTCAGGGCACGATCACAACAGAGTTCAGGGCCAAATCACATACGCAGTGGCGGCGGCATTTTACCGCCACGCGACCTTCGCGCGTTATGTGGTTTGGGCCTCAACATAATTGAAAGGGCCGGCGGTACGGCGTAAACACTGGTAAAAAATTTAAGGGCGGCATGCCGACTATATAATACCCTACACCAGTCTGGTTAAAAGCTAATTAATGTTTGGATCCAAAATACGAATGCGCTAAAATAGATTTGTGTCAAAATTTTCTACAAAATGATAAAATAAGAGCAAATCGGAAATATAGCACATGTGGGCGATAGGTCGAAATATGGACCGATCCTATCTAGAATAAATAGGCTTTATCCTTGGGACCATGTGATTTAGTGAGCCAAATTTCATTGAAATATCTTCGTATTTGCGACCTGCAGCATGTAAACAAGCCAATTTTGGGGGGACCTTTATGCGGGCCCTTCGTCTATTTTAACCAAAATCAATAGATTAGGCCGACATATGTCGGCGTACAAAATTTCATCAAAATATCTTAATATTTGCGATCTGTAGAGTGCGCACAAGAATGCATGGACAGACGGTAAGACGGACGAACGGACAGACGGACAGCGTTAAATCGAAACAAAAAGTTATTCTGAGTCGACCAGTATACTAAAAGGTGAGTCTAGATCCAATATTTTTTGCTGTTAAAAACATCAGCAGAAACTTATTATGCGCTGTCCACGTAGTGGTGTAGGGTATATAAAAAAAAATTTACTGTACTAAAAATCTACTGCACTATTACGGAATTCTTTTTTCTAAAAATATCAGATTTCATTCACTTTAAATATTGTTGCGAAATTATTGCGACTTATAAAAATATTAACTGTACTAAAAATCTACTGTACTAAAAATCTACTGTACTATTACAGAATTATTTTTTATAAAAACATCAGATTTCATTCACTATTGATATTGTTGTGAAATTATTTCGATTTTTGAAGTTTATATTTAAGTCATGCATTCGGACTGTCACTACAATTTCTCGACGAACTCATTTTGAAAGTATACGACAATATTATCATTAAAATAAAAACTTTGAAAATCGCAATAATTTCGCAAAAAATCAATATGTAGTGAATGAAATCTGATGGTTTTAGAAAAAAAAAAATAATTCAGTAATAGTACAGTAGTAGATTTGTAGTACAGTAGAATATTTTTTTTTGTAACTAAATTTAATTATAAAATGCTCTAAAAGTGCATATAATTTGTTTATGCTATATGACATACATACATATATGTGACAGCGCATAGAGAAAGGGACCTAAGGGTAAAAAAATCAATTTTTTTTTTGATGTGGACAACATCTGAGCATCGAATGAGACCGATCCCATGCCCTCCTGAGAAAGGGACCTAAGGGGACCTTAGGTCCCTTTCTATTTTGTGCGTCACATATACAAATTCTGGACTTTTTCTTTCCAAAGTGGCTTTAATATTTAAAATCGGACTTCGTCTTATATTTAAAATTTTTTTCTAAAAAAACCTTAAAAAATTTTGAAATTTTGAGAGATTATGGTGCCTATTCCTACTTGTGACTCGTTATGACTGTCTTAAGACTATTTTAAGACCGAAAGTCACAGCTTTCTATACAAAACAACAATAAAATTTAAAAAATTTGAATTTTATTTGTCATTATTATGATTGTATCGATACCAGGTATACATTTTTTATAAGTTTTTAAATAAAAATTTTAATAAATACAATTTATTATGACTTTGCAACAACAAACACAAAGAAAATACAGTCATAACTAAGAGTCACAGACTTTTCGTAGGAATAGACACCTATATTTACAAAAGTTGTTGGGATATTGATACACACTTAAGTTTGAAAAATAGGGCCCGGAATTAAGCTGAAACTTTGTAAAGGGTTTGCTTTCTGGAGCTGAAGTTACTAAATTATAAATTTTTATTGAAAAAATCGGTTGAAAAATGAAAAAGTAAAGTCGCGAATTGTGCAAAATCTAGAGCAGGCATCGGCAAACATATACAACCTTATTTTGTGCTTGTATGAGTGAGTTGCAGCCTCTCTCTCTCAATGCACTGACAAAGAACGTTTGTATAATAATTCGAAAATTTTAAATGTTTATAATGGGAATATAAAATAAAAATTTAAAAGCAAACAACAACTACAAAAACAAATATCAAAAAACAAAAACACAAAAAAAAAACCAAAAGAACTTAAAATTAAATTACCAAAAAAATTTATCAATAAACATTATGCAGAGTTTAAAAAATCTGGCAAACAAGCGATCTGACAACCTACCTCATTGAATGCTTGTTTGCGACTGAGTTATTTTTTTGTTCAATGTGTGAGCTTATGTAGGTGTAAGAGAGTGCCCATGGGCATAGGTGTTGCCGACGCCTGATCTAGAGCCAATTTGAACAAACTTTTTTTAACTCCCCGAGTAAAAAAAATTGATCTCGCGCAATATCTAATCATATCCAATTTGATATTGTTTAAGATCTGCTGTAATATCTAGCTGATCCAATTAGATCTCAAAATTGGGTGTATCCAATGATATCGTATTAGATCCCATTGTATATATGGGGATAAACTAAGATCAAGTAATATCTCAAAATTGTTAGGTCCAATGATATCTTTGGGGATAAACCTAGATCTAATTTGATCCGAAAAATGGCGGATCGAATTAGATCCAGTTATATATTTGTGGATAAATTTAGATCTAATTTGATCCGAAAAATGGCGGATCGAATTAGATAGAGCTATATATTTGTGGATAAACTTAGATCTAATTTGATCTCAATTTTGGCAGATCGAATTAGATCTAGCAATATATTTGTGGATAAACTTAGCTCTAATTTGATCCAAAAAAGTGGCAGATCGAATTAGATCCAGCAATATATTTGGGGATAAACTTAGATCTAAACTGATCCGAAAAATGGCAGATGGAATTAGATCCAGCAATATATTTGTGGATAAACTTAGATCTAATTTGATCCGAAAAATGGCAAATGGAATTAGATCCAGCAATATATTTGGGGATTAAGTAAGATCTAAATATATCCAAAAAATGACAGATCAAAAATTAGATCCAGTAATATATTTCGGGATTGCGTAAGATTTTAACTTTTCCGATAAATTGCAGATCGAATTAAATCCAGTTATATATTTGAGGATTTGGTAAGATCTTAATTTATCCCATAAATTGCAGATCGAATTAGATCTAGCAGTTTATTTCAGTATTACAATGGCAGATCGAATAGAAACAGCAATATATTTGGGGATTGACATCTAAAATTATCCAGAAAAATGACAGATAAAATTAGATCCCGCATTATATTTGGGTACTACGTAAGATCTCCATTTATTTGGTTCAAAAAATAATACACTGGCGGAGCATTGATTTTATAAAAATTACAATATTTTGTTAAAATAAGGTTTAAACTCAGAAGGTCTCGAGTTCGATACCGTTCACGGCTATGCATTTTTTTTTATAAAAAGATTTTCTTTTCATAAAATTAAAATTTTATTTTCTATAAATGTTTTTATAAAATTATATTTTTTTTATTAAATTGAATTTTTTAAAAAAAATAATTTTATTTGCATCTTTTTGATGCTCTACACATTTCCAATTGTATCAATTGATTTTAAGATTTATCAATTGTATTTCAGAAATAATCAATTGAATTTCAGTTTTATCAATTGTATTTCAGAACTTATCAATTATTTTTCAGAATTATGTATTGTATTTCAGAACTAGTCAATTGAATTTCAGTTTTATCAATTGTATTTCAGAATTTATTAATTGTATTTCCGAAATTCACAACTGTATTTCAGAAATTATCAAACTGTATTCCAGAAATTATCAATTGTATTTCAGAAATTTTGAAATGTAATTTATAAATTTTTCTCTACTAACTATGATAAATAATCAACAAGTTCTGAAATAGATTTGATTATTTCTGAAATACAATTAATAAATTTCTGAAATACACTCCATAATTTCTGAAATACATTTAAAATTTCTGAAATACAATTAATAGCTTCTGAAATACAGTTAATATTGTAGTTGCTGATGAGTTACCATATATGAGCATTAGGGTGGGTCGATTTAGCAATCGATATTGTGCCATCGATTTTTCGATAGCTTTTGGCATGAGGAAAAAAAATTCCACTACGACATATCAAAAAAATCATTTTCGAGGCGCCCAAATTTAAATTTTTTGCAATTTTTAAATAAATGCTAGATTAGCGCCATCTTGCATTGGCTTTTTGAAACAACTAATGAAGTTGTAAACAATATAACATTACAACCTTTCCAGAAAGGTATTACTTTTGAAAATCGGATAAAAAATGTGGCAACTAGCCAAAAGCTATCGAAAAATCGATGGCACAATATCAAAAAATTTTTGTCCATACAAATCGCCCCACTCTAATGACCATATATTGTTTAAATGGCAGCATATATGGTATGTTCCTTATTAAAAAAAACAATATGGAGCTTTATATGGTAATATATAACTTAGAGTCATCCATGTACCATTTGATCCGAAAAATGGCCCGATAAAATTGTATCAGTTTTTATCTAATTGCATCATTTTAGATGTGACCTGATTAAATTAAGTGTTAATCAGATGAAATTGTATCAGATTTTTGACCTGATACAATTTTATTGGTTTATATCACATGTTATCAGTTTAGGTCCAAATAGATATATTTGTATACAAAACGAGTAAAAAGGTTAAAGTCGGGCATGCCGACTATACAATACCCTACACCAGTCTGGTGTATTGTTTGGATCCGAAATTCGAATGGGTTAAAATGGGGCTTGTGTCAAAATTTTATATAATGTGAGTCAGCGCACCAAATTTCATTAAAATATCTTAATATTTGCGACCTGCAGTTTGTAACCAAGCCAATTTTGGGGGGACCCTTATATGAGCACTAGTTCTAAACATGGACCGATGTTCACCAAAATCAATAGGCTGCGTTATTGGGCCTATATAGGTCTGTGTACCAAATTTCATCAAAATATCTTAATATTTGCGACCTGCAGCGTATAAACAGTATAATTTTGGTAGGACCCTTATATGGGAACTAGGTCTAAACATGGACCGATGTTCACCAAAATCAAACTTGTTCGTCCTTGGGCCAACATAGGTCTGCGTACCAAATTTCATCAAAATATCTTAATATGTGCGACCTGTAGAGTGCGCACAAGATTGCATGGACAGACAGACAGACGGACGGACGGACAGACGGACATCGTTAAATCGAAAAAAAAAAAATTCTGAACCGATCGGTATACTATAAGGTGGGTCTACGACCAATATTTTTTGGTGTTACAAACATCAGCACAAACTTCTAATACCCTGACCACATAGTGGTGTAGGGTATAATTATATAGTTATATCCCAATTTTGACCTGATATCAGTTTAAAACTTTGATACAATTGTATAAGGTAAATGTCGGATACAATTATATTTTATTTATATAAAATTGAACCAATTACGATCAAACCGATAAAATTGTATCAGGTCAAAAACACATAATTTATTAAACACATAATTTAATCAGGTCAGATCTAAACTGATACATTTAGATAAAAATTGATAAACAATTGATAAAAATATATCGGGCCATTCTTCGGATGAAACTGTATATTTATACAGACATAACTTAATCACATATATATCAAAGTATATGGCACTATATATGGTAGCATATATTATCATATCTGGAACTGTATTAAAAATGTTGTTCATAAGGTACCATATATGAGCATATATTGTTGAAATGGCACCATATATGATAATATATGGTTTAAATGACACCATATATGCTAATATGTTGCCTAAATAACACCATATATAATTATATATGGCACTATATATAGAATCATATATTATCATATCTGGAACTGTATCAAAAATTTTGATCATGAGGTACCATATATGGCCATATATTGTTTAAATGGCACCATATATAATAATATATGGTTTAAATGGCACCATATATGCTAATATATTGCTTAAATAACACCATATATAAATATATATGACACTATATTTAGCATATATAATTATATATTCTTAAAATGCCGCCATATATATTAAGATATAGCTCTATATACAACTATATATGCAATAAGATCAGCCATGCTATGTAATATATAATCATATATACCATATCTAATATTATAAAGGCCGATATCTAATTAGATGAAATTATATATGGCATAATATAAGGAACAATTTTGGAAAAAGACGTCATATATAATTATATATGGATATACAAAACGACATGTCTAATTATATATTGTAATATATGCCACATATGATTATATATAACTTTTTTTTACTCGGGTCGTTATGGTGGATAAAGGGGGAGACAGAAAAAATACAATTATTGACTAAATCTGATCTCAATTATTAAATTTTTTATTTTTGTGAATTTCAGAAGAGTTACTGAAATTATTTTGGGTCCTTTTTAAATAAAATTATTAAAAATACAACAAGCGTATATGTAAAAATCTACGAAACACGTCGATTTCAGATTTTAAAAATGAAAAATTTCAAATTAGTGGCACACATTTTTTTCTAGATTAACTTATTTAAAATGCATTAAAAGGAAGTAATCTGTTCGCGTGAATCAATTTTTTTGAGTGCTCAAAAAGTTATAAACAAAAAACCGCACACATTTTCGCTAATAAGTATTTTAAAATTTTTGGATTTTTCGGGCATCTGGCCACACATTTTCAAGTAATCTTTACGTGCTGAGTCCGAATTTGATTTCCAAATTTTTCCAACACATCTGATTTTTAAGAAAATTGAGGTCAAAATAAAGAAAAACCTTTTTTTTTACTATTTTTGAGTGGTTTTTACAAACTTTTACCTCGAGTTATTGAAAAAAGATGACACAAATTTTGCAATCATCACTGTAGGTTTAGTCGAAAATGCATAGTCGCATTTCCATTATTGATTTTAACTAATGTTGTTTTTTTTAATTTTTCCGTCCGCCCGTCTGTCTCTACATATAATATTGTGTGCATGCTACAGGTCGCAAATATTAAGATATTTTGATAAGATTTGGCAGACCAACTTATATGGGCCCAAGAACGAAGTCTATTGATTTTGGTTTAAATCGGTCTATGTTTGGACCTAGTACCCATATAAATTTCCCTCAAAATTGCAGCACAAAATTGGATGGCATATCCACGATTTAAAGAATTATATAATCAAATATGTCTATAATGGTATATATCTTCATTACTATTATTATGTGAAAGTGCTAAATGGATCGGATGAACTTTGTATTCTCTACAACATATCTTTCTCCAAAAATCGCTAAAAGGTTAAATTCAAATTGAATGCACCTCCATAGTTTTAAGAATTATGTAGTCCATTCAATCTGGAATGGTAGATGTTATAATAACTATCATTATATGAAAGTGCTAAACAGATCGTATTTTTTTATACTCTATATTACTTTTTGCTGCAAAATACTCTAAAAATTCAACTTTTAATTGACTGGCACATCCACAGATAAAAGAATTAATGGTTAAAATCTGGCTTATATGATATATATCGCCATTAATATTGTTGTGTGTAAGTGCTAAAATGATCGGATTATGCGTTTCGTTTCCACATCACTTTTAGCTCCACAAATCTATGAAAAGCTACAAAATTGAACCTAAAATGGCTCTGGATACTAAAATGATAGTACGCTCTATTTAGCACTTATACACAATAATATTATTACTGACACATACCGATCACACAGGGCTACAAGTAATTACTTCTCAAACTGCGGACGTGCCCTCCAAAAAATATAAAATTTTATGTTCTTCACTCATAGACATGAAGAGATTATTATTGTCATATCTTCTTTATTTCTGAAGGCACACTAATCAATTTGGCTTCATTTATTTTGTTTATTTGTCAGTTATATGTCAGTATAAAAAAATTTTAAATTAAATTAGGGTAGTTTTTAATTAAGTAAAGCACATTAACAGTATAAATATTAAAATTTAAGATGTCCGCCTGATTAAATTCGTTGCCTCGAAAATGCCCAGTATAGAAAATCATTACACAGATATGTGGTTATGTAACTACATACTTGGTAATGGTAACTAGTTACTTTTGTTATTACATTTCTTATTACCTTTGTATGGCGATGTCGCGAAAAATAATGAGTTGTCGTTACACACCAGCATACGAAAAATCAAAAAATATAGCGTTACCTATGTGCTTACCAGTACTGACAAAAATAATTAGTCTAAAAATAGATTTTCAAAAAAATAAATTATATAAAAAAAAATATTTTTATTGTATTTTTTTTTTTAATAAAATTTGCTGGTGCTGGAATCGAACCTGGGTCTACAGATTGCCAGTCAACAGCTCTACCATCTGAGCTATATCGACATGTAATATTTAATAGATAAAAACATAATTGACCTGCTGCACACAAGTAAGCTTACTCGCCAACATACAAAAATTAAAAAATATGTGGTTACATATATCCTTACCAGTGTTTAAAAAATATTGAGTCTAAAAATAGATTTCAAAAAAAATCTAAAAAATTATTTTCTATTTGAAATAATGATAAAAAAAGTCATTATCAGTAACTCATTATATTATGTTTTAAAATAATGCAGAAGGTATGTGGGTGTCATTACTGGTACTCCAAAAAATAATGATATGTCATTACCGTTTCTACACTGTGTAATGATACGAGTAAATAATTACGACCAGGTTGGTTTGCTGTCTGTAATGAGACTGTTTATTGAAAATAATAAAAATGCTTAAAGCTACTTAATAATAATAAAGTGAACATTTGTGGAATATGCTTACTACGCATATTCCCACGAATAAGTTTAGTGCAGTATGGACAAATAAAAGAATATCGTATTGCATGCTTATGGTATGCAATACAGAGTAGTCAAACATACTACACCTCCCTTTTACAGAAAAGAATGATCAATTGGGTATGATCAATATTCATTGATCATTCTTTTGAATATTAATTTTTTAAAATTTAAATTTGTTTTTTTTCTTTATTTTATAAATATTATTCTTATCAATTTTTTTTTCTTATAAAATTTTAATTTTACGTGGGAGTTAGGGCGTACCTTTTCCTCCCCTTTTTAAAAAAAAATAATTATTTATTTTTATTCTTATTTTTATTTCCTTTTTTTTTCTGTTATTAATATAGTGTGTGGAGAAAAAAAGATTTATTCTATTTATCATAATGGGTGGAGAGTAAAAAATTATTTATTTTCATTCTCCTTTTTCCCTACTTATCATAATGTGTGGCCATCACATACTAAATTTAAATATTAACCTTCTTATAATATAGCTTAAGCCTGTTCTTATGTACTAAGGTGGACTTGTTGCCATCGCTTATAAGTACATTATTACTATTATCTATATCTATAACCTCGAAGGGTCCTTTGAATTGTTCTTCTAATTTGTGGCCGGATTCGTTCCGAACCAAAACTAAATCGCCTATTTCAATACCTATTTTATTCAAGTTTCTATCATAGAGGATCTTCTGTGCTCTCTTAGCTTTATCTAGCAATTTCCGAGCTCTCTGATTCGAAACTTGTAACCTATATTTTACCTCTAGGTTATAGGAATCCACATTATATATGGGATCCACCTGGCCTTGGTTGATGACGCTAAAGTCAGTAGGTATTTTTCCAAATACCAGTTCAAATGGGCAATAACCATGAACTGTTGATGGCGAAGTGTTGTAGCAATACGTAAAGAACTTTAACCATTCGTCCCAGTCGGATTTGTCAGAGGACAAATATGATCTGAGATACTCGTTAAGTGTTCTATGAGATCTTTCAATTGTACCCATGGATTCATGGTGATATGCTGTAGATGTTGATCTCTCTATATGTAAGAGATCGCAAAGTTCCTGAAGAACTTGATTTACGTATTCAGTGCCCATGTCAGTTAGAATTCTTCCCATTGGACCATATAATAGTACAAAGTGTTCCATAATAGCCTTGGCCACACTTTTCGCACTTTTATTGGGTAGTGGCACCGTTACAAGATATTTTGTAAGGTCACAAATCACAGTTACAGCGTATTCGTTTCCACTATTAGATCTCGGTAATGGACCAATTGTGTCTATCAGAACAACATCGAATGGTTTCACTGGCGTTGGAGTAATTATCATTTCCTCCTTAACGTTTCTCAGTGCTTTATTTCTCTTACATTAATTGCAACACTTGACATATCTTTTGATGTCATTAGTCATTTTGTCCCAGCGAAAATATTTTCTTATTTTATTAGTCAACCGTGTTATACCTGAGTGTCCTCCAAAAATTGGATCATCATGATATTTTCTCAGTATATTGCGCTTTTCCATTTCGTCTGTTATTTTCCTCAATTTAGGTGTGAGGGCTATTTTAACATTATTGAGGGAAGCGTTTCCTCTCTCTTTAAATTCCGCGATTCCCATATATTCAAATAATTTGTCATCTAGTGTCATTTGGAATAACTTTATCCCGTTATTACCAGCTATCTTTTCAAGCTGTGAGAAGAATTGATCTAAATCGATTTTCTCATTAGCAACAAGGTTAGGTATATTCATTTTGAGAATTATCTTTTTCCCTTTTTTAATATTTACTGCGGTACCCTTAGTGTATAATCTTACACTTTTCTTCGCTATTATTGAGCACCTCATAGACGTTTGGTTGAACTAAAATTTTATCCTTTGTAGTCTCAGGGGTAATTTTCTCCCTTTTTGATTAAAGTCTCGTGGTTATCTTCAATATCTTATTGGTCTCAGTATTCATTATATCTGAGAATTCTATGCGAGACAGCGCATCAGCTGCATAATTGTCTCCGCCCCTAATATACTCGACCATAAAGTCGTATTCCTCAAGATCCAATCTCATTCTCGTCAGTTTTGATGACGGATTTTCCATAGAAAATAAATAGGTTAGAGGTCTATGATCACTTCGGACCAAAAATTTTCTACCATAAATATATGGTCTGAAATATTTAATTGCCCAATGAATGGCAGCTAGCTCCTGTTCAATCGTAGATTTATTACTTTCACCTTTTGTGAATGTTCTGGATGCATAAGCCACAGGTAGTTGAATACCTTGATTTTCCTGGCTTAAAACAGCTCCGCAAGCATGTTTACTTGCATCTGTTGTTATGCAAAATTTCTTTGTAAAATCAGGATATTGCAGTATTCTCGGACTTAATAATTGACTCTTGAGGTATTTGAAAGAGTTTTCACATTCCTCAGTCCAATCAAAAGAAACATTTTTCCTAGATAATCTAGTCAAATGTCTCGATGACTCAGCAACATTAGGTATAAACCTTCTATAATAATTGCAAAATGCAACAAAGCGTTTAGCTTCATCACCATTTTTAGGTGTTGGATAATTTTCAATTATCGAAAATTTGCTGTCATCAGGCAGAATGCCTTTGTCCGTGCATTTGTGTCCCAAGAATGTCACTTCACGATAGAAAAATGAACACTTATCCGGATGCAATTTGAGATTATATTTTCGACACATGCCAAATACATCTCTTAAGTTCTGCAACATATGCTCCTCTGAGCAACCGATTACTACTAGATCATCCATATACAAAAATGCTTGGGCTGGCGACAGCCCGGAAAAAGCCAAAGACATCATTCTTTGGAATGAATTCGGTGCAATTTTTATACCATATGGAAGTCTTTTAAATTTAAAGGAACCTTTTTCAGTTGAAAAAGATGTAATATCCCTGGAATCTTCTTCCAGTTCTATCTGATGAAAACCAGATACTAAATCTAAACAGGAGAAAAATTTTTCTCTACCTAATTGATCTAAAATATCATCTATGCGAGGAAGAGGGAATTTATCAGCTATAAGCTTCTTATTTATTCCTCGGTAATCAACGACAAGTCTCCATCTTTTAAGGTCAGTCCCTGGTAACGATTTTTTCGGTACTAATAAAATTGGACTGTTATATTCTGAAACTGATGGTTCGACTATGTCATCATTAATTAGTTTATCCACTTGTCTATTAACCTCCTGTTTATGGGAGTGTGGTATGCGATAGTTTTCCATATATACGGGCTCATTATCTTTTAATCTGAGTTTTTGTCTATAAAAATTATCAACAGTTATCTTCCCAGATTCTAATGCAAATATGTCAATAAATTCAGAGCATATATTCCTTAATCTGTCCTCGAAAAATTTAGGAAAATTTCTGGATAATCTTTCCAGTTTTTCTCGATCTTTTCGAAAATCTCGGCTCTGTTGGACAATGTCGTAGTCGTATAGACTTTCCGTTCCTATCTGAGGATTTGAAATAATAATATTCTCGTTTGTTGTGTTAACAATTCTAACGAGTGGCATTGACTTTAAAGTTACCGTACTCGCAATATAAACACCATTTCGTAACATTTGGTGTGGAATCAATACTTCATCTTCACTACTCTGAATATTGATAAGGCTTATCACTTCAGATCTTGCAGGAAGAGATATGGAGTTGATTTGCGGTGCATTCCGCATCTCCAAAGCGATATCATATGGACATTCTTCAGATCTTAAAATAATCAAGTCCTTGTCGCTCTGATAATCGAGTACACAATTATACTTCCGTATGAAATCCATACCTATTATTCCGTCAGATGGAATTGGGAAATCATCCTGAACAACATGAAATTCATGTGCTATAAGGAGATCTTTAGCTTTCAAATCCGTTTCGACTTTTCCAAGTGTAGTTATTAAACTCTGTCCTATACCACTAATAGTTGTCGTTACATTCGCATCAATTTGTTCGTTAAGAACTTTACCGATTTTAATTATAGAAATATCGGCTCCCGTGTCTACTAAAAATGTGGATCTCTCTCCGTTTAACGTAGTCCCAAAGGAGAGGTAACTATAAAGAGATAGATTGAAGGTGTATATTCCATTTTCCATTATATTAGGGGTGCATATCAGTTTCCCGAAACACTGTCGGTTACGATATGATCATTATCATATGAAATATTGTCATATGAAATTCTATGGTCTCCTTTACCATTATCAAAAATTTCTCGGTCGGGGTATTTGTATTTACTCCTTCGACCGGAATTTTACTTGCAAAAATTTTCCCTGCCCATGAACAGTAACGTTTGCGTTTACGATTTCCCACGCATTTATTACCAATATTATTAGCATTACTAAATAATATATTTGGTTGTCCGTATGATTCGGTACAACTACTGATGAACTTGGCAAGTAGTTCATTCAAATTTGAAAAATTGCCTGCCTCTACTATAAATTTCACCCTTTCGTTTGAGTATTTAGTTGCCAGTTCTAATGGCACTCCGTCCGAAATGTAGGCATTTTCCAAAGATTTTGTCAAGGACTCAATTTTAGTAGCATATGAATTCGCACTGCTACTGCCTTGACGGATATTAAAAAGTTTAGCCGAGGCTAGCTCGACTGATTCGTATTTCACGGAATATTTTAACTTGAAAGCAATTTCCCGGAGAGTTTTCTCCGAAGTAATCAAGTTCCTTACGAAACCTTTTAATTTGGTTTTCGCAAGCTTCACTGCCAGGGTCTCATGTGATTCCTTAATAGAGTCAACAAGATCAAGGGCATCTAGAAAACTCTGTAGGTTTTCTACCCTGCCATCAAAGTCCGGAAGGAGCTTTGAGGCTAAATCCAAAAATTCCATCCCTGGTTGTGGCATTTGAAATTGTATTCAAAGAAGGTAAAAAAAATGTTCCAATTTTCGACTATCCTACCTTAGTAGGCCAATGTTAGTATAGAGAATGTAAAAAAAATTCAGTTATGTCATAGCATCCACTATCCGTTCCCTTCAGGTAAACAGATTTTGGTTACTATGGCATAAATCGGTCGTCTCCCTTTTTGAAGACCGGTTTTATTTTTATCGCACTGTGGGAGGGTCACTTGTGAATCACCCCAGTCGACAAAAATTAAAAAACAAATTACCGCTAGAGTTACTAGCAGCCGGTTAGTAAGGATTCTGTTCTCTAATTTTCTCTTTTTTTTCACACATGTATATTCATACTTAAAAATTTTCAATTTTATATAAATTTTGTTTATTTTTATTAAAGAAATTTTTTTTTCAAAGGATTTTTTTTCCATAAAAACTTTTAATAAAAACTTTTCACTTTTGTAAAAAGGATTTTTTTCTTTTTACTTAAATTTTTAATTTCATCATCTTTATATAAAAAATAATTTTTTATAAATTTCATTCAATTTTATTTTTTTTTTTTTCTGTTTTATTTATAAATTTAAAATTGAAATGTTGAGTTTTACAGAAAAAATAATTTTTCGTCAAAATTTTAATTTTATTATTTAGTTTTATAAAAAAATAATTTTTATAAATTTTATCTTTATTTTTTTTTGTTTTTAAAACAATTATACAATTTTCTTAATTTTAACTTACTATTTTGTTGAGTTGGTGGATGAGATGGAGTAGTTGATGTTTCCTTTGTTGAAGCCGCTTTATGGCTTTTTGAATCATGATGAGGAGAGATGATTGGTGACTGATGTATTGACCACACCAGCATCTTCCTTCGGGTAACTCGACATGTTACCCTTGTTTGATATTATTCATCGCTGTTATTGTTATTGTAGCATTTAGCATTGTTAATGTTTGAGGGGATGATATTATTCATCGCTATTTTTGTTATAATATTTAATTAATTTTTTTTTTTTTAATTTTTTTTTGAAATTTAATTTCACAGTTTTTGTTATAAATTTATAGTTTTTAATGATAAATTTTCACAACACATGAGAGTCTAAAAAATTTTGTCTGTACTCCGTTTTATCTTTTTTTTTTTTTTATTTTAAAAAAACACTTTCCTTCCCAGAGTCTGCTTAAAGCAGACACTGGCAGGATCGCCATGTAACGTTTCTTGAATAAAAAATTAGATCAGTTTAGTTTAATGTCTGCGATGAGACTACTTTATTTAAAATCAAGAATTACTTAAAGCTACTTAATTATACTCAAATTTACAATAGTGGAATATGCTTACTATGCATATATGCATAGTATGCATATGCTTATATGCATAGTATGCATAGTATGCATATAAATTTAAATTTGTAAATTTGAGTATAATTAAGTAGCTTTAAGTAATTCTTGATTTTAAATAAAGTAGTCTCATCGCAGACATTAAACTAAACTGATCTAATTTTTTATTCAAGAAACGTTACAACTGGGTGCTGATACTATCAAAAATATTATATATTGTTATTAAAATGGTTTAAATCCCGAGTTACATGGAATCGCCCGGTTCCGTAGATTTGCCCATATATATAATTTTACAGAAAATTTTTTCGACTAATTTTAATAATTTGTTCTATTAATCGGTTAAAAAAATCCGAATAATTGTTTACACGATTAATCGATTGAAATGAAAATCAGATTAATTGAGTACCCTAGTTACCACTATAAAAAGAGGATTAAAACAAAAATCAATTGCCAAAATTCATAAAGTTCTGGCGCCTTAGCTCTGGCTCAATGACATGCATAGTTATTCATTATATGTAATGAAAATGTATCCACTAAACATTTACTTGAAATGTATATAGAAACACTTACATACGTATCATTTCAAAATAAGTATCATCAGTTTCAGCTCCATCCTTCTCTGGCACCCTAAAACAATAACTTTATATAAGCATTAGACCGACTCACGAAAAAAAGTAAAAAAAGTGCCCCCCTCAAAATAAACCTTGGTTTGTTTTATGATGATTTCCAAAATATTTCGGATCTAGCAACGAGATCTCACGAGCTGGACCATTTTTAAAAAAGGTCTTTTTTTAGTTTTTGTAAGAAATTTGCATTTTAGCTGTAGACAACATACTCAATATGGGTATCATATGAAAGGTTTTTTTGAGACGCGTATAAAATGTTCAAGCATATCTTGACAAGTCCTATTTTCAAAGATATTCTATAAAAAAAACTAATTTTTGACTCTTTTGTACGGAGATGTTTGTTATTGAAATTTCAAACTTACATATTATAATCTGTAGTCGATTTAAGTGAACACGTTTTCAGATTTTTTTGAAATTCGCGATTTTTCGCGTTTTATCAGAAATTCAATGTGGAGGAAAAAATGTGTTCTAAATAGGGCAATATGGATACCAAAACTTTCTTTTGATAAGTAAATCATCGCAAAGTGGATATATTTCGAAATTTTGCAAATTTCATATATTTGGCGTGAAGCTGTGGACCAAATTTTTTTTAAATTTTGGAGTTACTGCAATCTGCATTTGAATTCAGTATCTAGTTGATGTAAGATAAAAATGCATCTTAACAGAAAAAAATCCAGCATGCGCTTTTTTTGGCGGAATATCTTTTTTTCGCCAAAATTTTTTATAAAATTTTAGTAATAATTTTAATTCAGTTTCTAGTAGATGTAAGGATAAAAATGCAACTTAACACAAAAAAACCAACACGCGCTTTTTTTTGGCGGAATATCTTTGTTTCGCGAAAAAAAAATTATTATAAAATTTTATTTAGGGTCAGCCTATATTTAGATTTTTCTTAAAAAAATTACAGGCACGCGTATTTTAATAAAATATTTTATTTAATAATAAACCTACAAAAACTTTCATAAAATTTTTTTTATTGAATTGGGGTAACTCCAAATTTTATCAAAATTTGGTCCAGAGCACCATGAAAAATGTATTAAATTAGCAAAATTCTAAACCATATTCACGTAGCGATTATTTACTTATCAAAAGGAAAGTTTTTATATCCATATTGCCCTATTTTAAACATATTTTCTCCACCATATTGAATTTCTGATAAAACGCGAACAATCGAGAATTTCAAAAAAACCTGAAACACGTGTTCACTTAAATCGACTATAGATTAAGATATGTAAGATTGACATTTAAATCACAAAATTCTTCATACAAAACAGTCAAAAACTTGTTTTTTTTTGTATAATATCCTTGCAAACAGGACATTTCTAGGAATGATTGAATATGTTATATATACCGCTGGACGAGCCTCAAAAAAATCTTTCATATGATGCCAATATTGTGTATATTGTCTTTAGCTAAATACCAAAATTCTGCCAAAAACTAAAAAAAATACATTTTTTAAAAACGGTCCAGTTCGTGAGATCTCATTCCTAGACCCGAAATATTTTGGGAATCATCATAAAACAAACCAAGGTTTATTTTGAGGGGGCACTTATTTTGCTTTTTTTTCTGTCCATATAAGGTGAGTCGGTCTAATAAGCATGCATTTAGTGTGTTAATATTAGCATTGTATTTTATATGTGTTCCTTTCAAAATCGTGAAAGTTATCGTTTATAATATCCATGAGCTGGCGTGTGTGTGTAACCGCCTCTTTCTGCAGCTTGTTAGATTAAAATAGATAATATGCAATAAAAACATTGCTGCGTTTAAAATTTATTCTCGTTGTATGTAGAATTATCAACCAATATCGAGCTGTGTGCCACAAATGATTTTAATCACATTAAATTGAAGCAAAAAAAAAGAAGAATTAAATTTGGTAAATATTTAGAACCAGGCGCGGATTCAGGATTCACTCAAGGGCAGTGACGTTCCCTCTAATATGCGGAGCTGTTCTCTGCACACCCTAAAAATATTTCATATGTTTGTAAATTTAAAATTTTTATAAATTTTCACAGGGTTCTATATAGGGTTGCCACATCGCAAAAGTCTAATAACTTGACACTTCGCAAAAAATAACTTGATTTAAAAAAAAAACTTGACAATAAAAAAAATTTAATGTACATATGTGTGCAGTAGGGTGATTCTTAATACAAAAATTTATAATTTTTGAATACACTCGCCATTTTGTTAAGATTCACAAAAAAATGTCGGTTTTTTTTGAATTTTTGGGGACAAACTCGATAGTGCTACCAACTATTGAAGTTTGGACATATGGGTTAAAGGACCAAATAAAAAAACACGTAAAATTACAAAACTGACGAAATTGATTAGTGTTTTATTTCTTTTTTTTTGTAGCATTTATTCCTGTATAATAAGAAGAAAAAGATGAAGTCTGCAAGAACTTTAGGCCAAAAAAATCGAATCGTCAGTTTGAAATTTTAACATATTTTTTTTCTGAAACGTAAAAAACCAAAACTTGTTTTTTTTTTATAAATTTATTAAATGGATGATATATAATCAAAATAAAATAGCACTTAAGGTTTTTTTTGTCCTAGTAAAATTATTGTTTATTGTACTCACGCTCTTAAAACCAAAGATATGCCTTAAGCGCCATTTTATTTTGATAATATATCATCAATTTAATAAATTTATGAAAAAAAAGTTTTGGTTTTTTACGTTTCAGAGAAGAATATATGCTAAAATTTTAAAATGGCGCTGCGAGAATTATGAAAAATTTATACATTTTTTTGGCCTAAAGTTTTAAAATTTCAGCGACTTCCTGCAGACTTCATCTTTCTTTTCTTATTGTTTAGAAATAAATGCTACTCAAAAAATTAAAACACTAATAAATTTCATCAGTTTTGTAATTTTACATGTTTTTTTTTAACTACTGATATGACAAAAATTCAATTTAACTAGACAAAATAAATTTGACCTTGGCACTTGACAAGACCTAAATTAACTTGACAATCCAGGCCATTCAAGGCCATGTGGCAACCCTATAATATTTCCGCACATCAGTATTTATATTAAGTAGATCGTGTGCTGTTGTGATGTATTTTTTATACATACATGATGTTCAATTATTTTCGTAGGAACATCGTGTAGTTCCTACGAAAATAAATGTTATTACTACTATGCTAGTAGTAGTAACAAGCAAAAGAAACATTTGTTCACCAAAATTAACAGCACAGTCCTGCTAGGAAAAAATATTTGTTGAGCAACATAGTTGACACACAAATATATGTTAGAAATGTGCTCTAGTTTGTTTAGCACTAATTAATAAAAAAAAATGCTCACAATGTTGCAGGGAAAACACGCATACATACAAAAACATATTGTGCGATAAAAACAACTGCACATTACTAATAAATAAGGCCAGAGCTTTCAAGAAAAAATTATTTTTTTAATCAATTCGTATAAAAATGTATTAATTTTATGAATCAGTGAATAATTTATAGTCATAGTAAGTAAAATCTAAGAAAAAATATGACTACAAAATTTAGGAAATCAAAATAGCAAACAAATTAGTATTGCCTCATTGCAGAGATGAAATTTTTGCTATTAATTTGTTATTAATTAATTTAATTTTTTAAAGAATTTTCTTCATTTTACAGAGAAGTAAATGCTAAATACTTAAGAATTAAATAACAGGAAATATTTCAAACAAAAATTAACTTTCTGATTTTTCATCTCTGTTCTATTGTAACTGAAAAAACCTGAAAATAATAATACACTATTTGTTATCCAACAGCAATTAATTTCAAAATGGAAATCAAACTCAAATGATTCTTTCTGCAAATTAAAAAAATTGCAATTTCTTTTTAAAGCTTTATTTGAAATTTATAAAATATACATAATAACCAACTTTTGTATTTTGTAACTAGCAATTTTAAATGAAAAAATGGCTTTTGAAGTTGAAACGAGTAAAAAGGTTAAAGACGCGCATGCCGACTATACAATACCCTACACCAGTCTGGTTAAAAGCCAACTAATGTTTGGATCCGAAATTCGAATGGTTTAAAATGTGTTTTGTGTCAAAATTTTCTACAATGTGAGTTAGCGCACCAAATTTCATTAAAATATCTTAATATTTGCGACCTGCAGTTGGTAACCAAGCCAATTTTGGGGGGACCCTTATATGGGCACTAGGTCTAAACATGGACCGATGTTCACCAAAATAAATAGGCTTCGTCCTTGGGCCAACATAAGTCTGTGTACCAAATTTCATCAATATATCTTTATATGCGACCTGCAGCGTATAAACAATATAATTTATATGGGCACTAGGTCTAAACATGGACCGGTGTTAACCAAAATCAATAGGCTTCATCCTTGGGCTGACATAGGTCGGTGTACCAAATTATAAACGTATAAACAAAATAATTTTGGTAGGACCATTATATGTGCACTAGGTCTAAACATGGACCGATGTTCACCAAAATCAATAGGCTTCGTCCTTGGGCCAACGTAGGTCTGTGTACCAAATTTCATTAAAATATCTTAATATTTGCGACCTGCACCGGATAAACCATATAATTTTGGTAGGACCCTTATATGGGCACTAGGTCTAAACATAGACCGATGTTCATGTTAATAGGCTTCGTCCTTGGGCCGACATAAGTCGGTGTACCGAATATCTTAATATTTGCGACCTGTAGAGTGCGCACAAGAATGCATGGACAGACAGACGGACAGACAGACGGACATCGTTAAATCGAAATAAAAAAAAATTCTGAGCCGATCGGTATACTATAAGGTGGGTCTAGGACCAATAGTTTTTGGTGTTACAAACATCAGCACAAACTTATAATACCCTGACCACATAGTGGTGTAGGGTATAAAAATAGTGCAATAAACCTACCCGAGTAAAAAAAATTATATATGTATATATTACAAGTTCGGAGACATGGCCAAAAATGTGCCCAAACTATACTGTATATGAGTCACAAATATCTTGATACTATGCGCTAGACCTAGGAAGAGTTTGAGGACAGTCCTCAAACTAACCAAATATCTCCATACTACCCGAGTAAAAAAAATTGATCTCGCGCAATATCTAATCATATCCAATTTGATATTGTTTAAGATCTGCTGTAATATCTAGGTGATCCAATTAGATCTCAAAATTGGGTGTATCCAATCATATCGTATTGAATCCCATTGTATATTTGGGATAAACTGAGATCAAGTTATATCTCAAAATCGGGAGGTCCAATGATATCTTTGGGGATAAATGTAGATCTGATTTAATCCGAAAATTGGCGGATCCAGCTATATATTTGCGGATAAACTTAGATCTAATTTGATCCGAAAAATGGCGGATCGAATTAGATCCAGCTATATATTTGTGGATAAACTTAAATCTAATTTGATCTCAATTTTGGCAGATCGAATTAGATCCATCAATATATTTGTGGATAAACTTAGATATAATTTGATCCGAAAAAGTTGCAGATCGAATTAGATCCAGCAATATATTTGGGGATAAAATTGGATCTAATTTGATCCGAAAAATGGCACATCGAATTAGATCCAGCAATATATTTGTGGATAAACTTAGATCTAATTTGATCCGAAAAATGGCAGATGGAATTAGATCCAGCAATATATTTGGGGATAAACTTAGATCTAATTAGATCCGAAAAATGGCAGATCGAAAAAATGGGTTAATCTAATTATATAAAATTAGATTTAATACAAAAAGTTACATTTTATTTGATACCATTAGACGAAAATAATTCATTCAGATATCGCTCAGATTGCATTAAATTGTCCATTCTATTGAAATTAATTCTTGATTATCATTATGTCACATCCAATTTTATATAATTAGATAAACTCGTTTTTCGGATCGTATTTCATCATATTAGATCTAAGGTGGATATAAGTTACTGCAGTACGATCCACCATTTTTCGGATAAAATTTTATTTTTTTGCAATATGAATTTCTTTTTATAAAATTATAATTTTTTTTCTATACATTTTTTTTATAAAATTATATTTTTTTTATTAAATTCAATTTTTTTTAATAAAATAATTTTATTTACATCTTTTTAACGCTCTACTCCATTTCCAATTGTATCAAGATTTATCAATTGTGTTTCAGAAATAATCAATTGTATTTCAGAACTTATCAATTATTTTTCAGATTTATGAATTGCTTTTCAGAACTAGTCAATTGAATTTCAGTTTTATCAATTGTATTTCAGAAATTATTAATTGTATTTCTGAAATTCACAACTGTATTTCGGAAATTCTCAAAATGTATTTCAGAAATTATCAACTGTATTTCAGAAATTATGAAATGTATTTCAGAAATTTTCCTCTATTAACTATGAAATACAATCAACAAATCCTGAAATAGATTTCATTATTTCTGAAATGCAATTAACAATTTCTGAAATACATACTATAATTTCTGAAATACAATTATAATTTCTGAAATACAATTAATAGATTCTGAGATACAGTTAATATTGTAGTTGCTGATGAGTTATTATATATGACAATACATTGTTTAAATGGTACCGTATATGAAAATATATTGTTTAAATGGTACCATACATGGTATGTTGTTTAAATGATGCGATATATCAAAGTATATGGTACTATACAATATATAGTAGCATATATTATCATATCTGGAACTGTATAAAAAATGTTGTTCATGAGGTACCATATATGACCATATATTGTTGAAATGGCAACATATATCATAATATATGGTTTAAATGTAACCATATATGGTAATATAATGTTTAAATGATATCATATATCAATATATATTGCACTATATATAGTAGCATATATTATCATATCTGGAACTGTATTAAAAATGTAGTTCATGAGGTCCCATATATGAGCATATATTGTTGAAATGGCACCATATATGATAATATATGGTTTAAGTGGCATCATATATGGTAATATATTGCTTAAATAAATAATTTACGGCCCTATACTCCTTGCAGGAGTAAAAGGAACGAATATATATATTGCTTAAATAACAACATATATAAATATATATGGCACTATATCTAGTATCATATATTATCATATATGGAATTGTATTACAAATTTTGATCATGAGGTACAATATATGACCATATATTGTTTAAATGGCACCATATATGCTAATATATTGTTTAAATAACACCATATATAAATATATATTGCACCATATATAGTAGCATATATTATCATATCTGCAACTGTATTAAAGATTTTGTTCATGAGGTACCATATATGACCATATATTGTTGAAATGGCAACATATATCATAATATATGGTTTAACTGGCCCCATATATAGTTATATATTGTTTAAATGATACCATATATAATTATATATTGCTAAAATGCCACCATATATATTAAGATATAGCTCTATATACAACTATATATGCAATAAGATCAGCCATGCTATGGAATATATAATCATATATACCATATCCAATATTATAAAGGCCGGTATCTTATTAGATGAAATTATATATGGCATAATATAAGGAAAATTTTTGGAAAAATACGTCATATATAATTATATATGGATATACATAACGACATGTCTAATTATATATCGATCCAATTAGATCTCAAAATTGGGTGTATCCAATGATATCGTATTAGATCCCATTGTATATATGGGGATAAACTAAGATTAAGTTATATTTCAAAATTGGGAGGTCCAATGATATCTTTGGGGATAAACCTAGATCTAATTTGATCCGAAAAATGGCGGATCGAATTAGATCCAGTTATATATTTGTGGATAAACTTAGATCTAATTTGATCCGAAAAATGGCGGATCGAATTAGATCCAGCTATATATTTGTGGATAAACTTAGATCTAATTTGATCTCAATTTTGGCAGATCGAATTAGGTCCAGCAATATATTTGTGGATAAAACTAGATCTAATTTGATCCGAAAAAGTGGCAGATCGAATTAGATCCAGCAAAATATTTGGGGATTAAGTAAGATCTAAATTTATCCAAAAAATGACAGATCAAAATAGATCCCGCATTATATTTGGGTACTACGTAAGATCTCCATTTATTTGGGATTAAATAAGATCCCAGACAGATATTGACAACAGTTCAAAAAATAATACATTGGCAGAGCACTGATTTTATAAAAATTACAATATTTTGTTAAAATAAGGTTTAAACTCAGAAGGTCTCGAGTTCGATACCGTTCACGGCTATGCATTTTTTTATAAAAAGAATTTTTTTTATAAAATTATAATTTTATTTTCTATAAATATTTTTATAAAATTATATTTTTTTTTATTAAATTGAAGTTTTTAAAAAAAATAATTTTATTTACATTTTTTTAACGCTCCACACCATTTCCAATTTTATCAATTGTTTTTAAGATTTATCAATTGTATTTGAGAACTAATCAATTGAATTTCAGTTTTATCAATTGTATTTCAGAACTTATCAATTATTTTTCAGATTTCTGTATTCCCAAGTAAAAAAGTTTTGATATACTCATATATTATCATATAAAATTTTGTATAATTATGTATTGGAACATATATACCAAGATATAATTATATAAAATTTTAAGAAATTATATCCTAAATATATAACTATATCTTGTTATATATTGCACAATATATAGTGCAATATATTACAATATCCAATTATATATAGGTCTATATATTACATATGTTTCATATAATTATGTGTAATTGTATCGAATTATATACCATTATATCTAGTTGGATAGATCTAGTCTGATTTGCAAATTTAATGTGTTTATAACTTTTGAGGAAGGTTTATTCTTCTTCTTAACCTCAAACCTACTAAATGATTATATTATATTTGATACATTTGGATGAGGACAAAATCCGGATAAAATTGTATCAAACCATATTGATTTTCATTATATTATATCTAATTGTGTCAAATTAGATCTAATATGATCATAATACGATCTAATTTGATATAATTAGATGTTCTCATTTTTCGGATATAATTATATATAATATCAAAAGTCATATAATTTTTTTCAGTAGGGTTGTATTTCAGAACTAGTCAATTGAATTTCAGTTTTATCAATTGTATTTCAGAAATTATTAATTGTATTTCTGAAATTCACAACTGTATTTCGGAAATTCTCAAAATGTATTTCAGAAATTATCAACTGTATTTCAGAAATTATGAAATGTATTTCAGAAATTTTCCTCTATTAACTATGAAATACAATCAACAAATCCTGAAATAGATTTCATTATTTCTGAAATGCAATTAACAATTTCTGAAATACATACTATAATTTCTGAAATACAATTATAATTTCTGAAATACAATTAATAGATTCTGAGATACAGTTAATATTGTAGTTGCTGATGAGTTATTATATATGACAATACATTGTTTAAATGGTACCGTATATGAAAATATATTGTTTAAATGGTACCATACATGGTATGTTGTTTAAATGATGCGATATATCAAAGTATATGGTACTATACAATATATAGTAGCATATATTATCATATCTGGAACTGTATAAAAAATGTTGTTCATGAGGTACCATATATGACCATATATTGTTGAAATGGCAACATATATCATAATATATGGTTTAAATGTAACCATATATGGTAATATAATGTTTAAATGATATCATATATCAATATATATGGCACTATATATAGTAGCATATATTATCATATCTGGAACTGTATTAAAAATGTAGTTCATGAGGTCCCATATATGAGCATATATTGTTGAAATGGCACCATATATGATAATATATGGTTTAAGTGGCATCATATATGGTAATATATTGCTTAAATAAATAATTTACGGCCCTATACTCCTTGCAGGAGTAAAAGGAACGAATATATATATTGCTTAAATAACAACATATATAAATATATATGGCACTATATCTAGTATCATATATTATCATATATGGAATTGTATTACAAATTTTGATCATGAGGTACAATATATGACCATATATTGTTTAAATGGCACCATATATGCTAATATATTGTTTAAATAACACCATATATAAATATATATTGCACCATATATAGTAGCATATATTATCATATCTGCAACTGTATTAAAGATTTTGTTCATGAGGTACCATATATGACCATATATTGTTGAAATGGCAACATATATCATAATATATGGTTTAACTGGCCCCATATATAGTTATATATTGTTTAAATGATACCATATATAATTATATATTGCTAAAATGCCACCATATATATTAAGATATAGCTCTATATACAACTATATATGCAATAAGATCAGCCATGCTATGGAATATATAATCATATATACCATATCCAATATTATAAAGGCCGGTATCTTATTAGATGAAATTATATATGGCATAATATAAGGAAAATTTTTGGAAAAATACGTCATATATAATTATATATGGATATACATAACGACATGTCTAATTATATATCGATCCAATTAGATCTCAAAATTGGGTGTATCCAATGATATCGTATTAGATCCCATTGTATATATGGGGATAAACTAAGATTAAGTTATATTTCAAAATTGGGAGGTCCAATGATATCTTTGGGGATAAACCTAGATCTAATTTGATCCGAAAAATGGCGGATCGAATTAGATCCAGTTATATATTTGTGGATAAACTTAGATCTAATTTGATCCGAAAAATGGCGGATCGAATTAGATCCAGCTATATATTTGTGGATAAACTTAGATCTAATTTGATCTCAATTTTGGCAGATCGAATTAGGTCCAGCAATATATTTGTGGATAAAACTAGATCTAATTTGATCCGAAAAAGTGGCAGATCGAATTAGATCCAGCAAAATATTTGGGGATTAAGTAAGATCTAAATTTATCCAAAAAATGACAGATCAAAATAGATCCCGCATTATATTTGGGTACTACGTAAGATCTCCATTTATTTGGGATTAAATAAGATCCCAGACAGATATTGACAACAGTTCAAAAAATAATACATTGGCAGAGCACTGATTTTATAAAAATTACAATATTTTGTTAAAATAAGGTTTAAACTCAGAAGGTCTCGAGTTCGATACCGTTCACGGCTATGCATTTTTTTATAAAAAGAATTTTTTTTATAAAATTATAATTTTATTTTCTATAAATATTTTTATAAAATTATATTTTTTTTTATTAAATTGAAGTTTTTAAAAAAAATAATTTTATTTACATTTTTTTAACGCTCCACACCATTTCCAATTTTATCAATTGTTTTTAAGATTTATCAATTGTATTTGAGAACTAATCAATTGAATTTCAGTTTTATCAATTGTATTTCAGAACTTATCAATTATTTTTCAGATTTCTGTATTCCCAAGTAAAAAAGTTTTGATATACTCATATATTATCATATAAAATTTTGTATAATTATGTATTGGAACATATATACCAAGATATAATTATATAAAATTTTAAGAAATTATATCCTAAATATATAACTATATCTTGTTATATATTGCACAATATATAGTGCAATATATTACAATATCCAATTATATATAGGTCTATATATTACATATGTTTCATATAATTATGTGTAATTGTATCGAATTATATACCATTATATCTAGTTGGATAGATCTAGTCTGATTTGCAAATTTAATGTGTTTATAACTTTTGAGGAAGGTTTATTCTTCTTCTTAACCTCAAACCTACTAAATGATTATATTATATTTGATACATTTGGATGAGGACAAAATCCGGATAAAATTGTATCAAACCATATTGATTTTCATTATATTATATCTAATTGTGTCAAATTAGATCTAATATGATCATAATACGATCTAATTTGATATAATTAGATGTTCTCATTTTTCGGATATAATTATATATAATATCAAAAGTCATATAATTTTTTTCAGTAGGGTTGTATTTCAGAACTAGTCAATTGAATTTCAGTTTTATCAATTATATTTCAGAAATTATTAATTGTTTGTTCTTATTTGTATCAGTTTTTATCTACCCGAGTAAAAAAAATTATATATAATCATATATTGAATCAGGCTTTAATTGAAAAATAAAATTTTCCTAATTTTTCTCAGAAATTTACCTTTTTGCCAATGAAAATTAAATTTTCCGATTTTCCACAGAAGCTCCTAAATTTTCCGGCTAATTTTTTTTTTTTTTGGATTCCTCATAATTTTTGCTTTAAGAATCAGCAATAAAAAAATGGGCCCCGACTCCTTGTTTGGACAGGAGAGGAGCATTTAAGAGACCACCTTGTTCTCATTGTTTTTATATTTTTTATAATTGAATTATTTGTAATTATTTAACATTGTTTTATTTTATTATTAAAAATACATTTTAAAAATTATTTTACAGTTAAAAATACATTTATGAAGAAAAAATCTTTCTTATTTTGCTGCTTATACTTAATTACAATATTTATTAAAAATTTCAATTGTCTTGGCATCATTATAAAATTAAAGTAACTTTAAATTTAGCACGTCGGCAGACGAAGAGTACCGCTTTACATTAATTGACATATCAGAAATATTTGGTATGAAGCAATGAAACTTTTGCGTTCCAGTTATAGTTTTGACATTATTATATCTGTTTTGAATTCGTCGCTCCATGGCATCGTGTTCTTTTTGAGTGCATAAAACTGTGTTAATGGCAATTTCCTTGCTTTGAATCCACGAAAACAAATGTTGTACATTTAAGATCTGGTCAGTATATGGCCTTTGCAAACTTGCCTTAGTCGCCATGCGTTTTAGGGTTCCCCCTAACGCATCGCATGGGCCCTTACCGTGGGACGTCGCAAAAAAGTGCCACTCGACCTTGCAGTTTTGTTCTTCTTCAATTATGCAAAGATTGTAAAAATTTTTTTTATTCTTGTACTGAGAAGCCGCGCCGTCTGAGAAAAACATTACTTTGTCGATTGCATCGAATTTTGATCTTAAGAATTCAAAAAGTTTCATTTGAAATAAATAAACGGACACATAATTATGAGCTAAACTCTCCGCGACAACAACAAGGCTTACGGTCTGTAGTTCGTTATCTTCGTTTTGAAATAAATGCAAAAAGGATGCACCGTGCACTGGTCGTTTGCCCAGTGATAAGCCTGAATTTCATCCTGAACGAGAAAAGTGTAATTCTCGGCAAAGTCGCTTATCACAATGAATTCATTTTGGGCTAATTTCTCCTTACTTTCCTTTAGAAATTTCGATTGCATCTCGGATATGAAATGGTGCGCCTTCAGTTCATTCAACTTGAATCCGAATTCCTCGATGAATTCCGGAATCTGCTTTACCACGGTCTCAAGGGAACATCTGCCGCTGCTAATTATCCACTGTTTGAAATGCACCTCCTGAAATAACAGCTGTTCAAACTTTTCCGCCAAATATTGCTCTAGCTCGTCAATCTTCGGACAATTGTCGCATTTGGACAGATGACAATTTTCCGTGGGGTATGCGCACAACGACTTCGACAGGAGGTCCATATATGTTTCAATTTCACCGTGAAATACTTTCAATTTCTTGCATGGAAAGAACATTAATTTGATGTTTTGATGAAACATGCAAACGCAGACTGAATGCGTTCCGTGCCTGTCTAATGCCAGCACGCATTCTTTTGGTCGTAGGATGGCAAACTTAGAAAATCCCACTTTTTCTGCTGGGTATTTCTCTTTGAACTGATGGTATGCTTCGGATAGTTTACATAATAATAATCTGCGCTGCTTGTGTACTTTTTCTCCATCTTCACGTGTGATAACATAGTCACGTGTACCTGGGCAGGCGCGGCTGTTGTCATCATTGCAGTAAAAATCTTGAATCAATTTCACCGTTGCTTCGCTGAGGGTCCTTGAGCCAAATTTCTTGGTGGGAGTCGCCAATATGCCCTTCTGTCGAACTAATTCTTTGCTTCTTCTCGCGATCTAAAAAGATGTTTGAAACTGTTCAGAAATCTTGCGTATAGACCATGATTGAGGCAGCACAGATAAAATGAGATATTTCTCCGGAAAAGTGGTCGCTAAATTGAATTTTCTTTTCAACTGCTCAATCATTTGTTTGCCGTCATCAACGTCATCTGCTTGACTGCATTCGTTATCAGAGCCTTCATCAAATATTGTCGCGATTGCACTCATAACCTTGCCTTTTTTCTCTTTCCTGTATTTTTCACTTCGCAACTTTCTTTTTGTAATAGGCGATTCACCTAAAGTGGTAATAGCCTCATTCAAAGGACTCAAAGACATATTGACCATCGGAATGTCTGCCTCACTATCAGATGAAACATTTTGTTCAATTGTCATTTCACTCTCGGATTGTGGTTGCATTTGTTTCAATGCATTTGCTTGTTGAGACAAATCGATTTTACACTTGGGGCAAATGAATTCTGCTTCTTCACCGTATTGTATATTTAATTCATTCATGTATCGCTTCGAAACACCAGTTAATTTTAATACTTTTATCTTTTTCGAACGATGTCCACTCTTGTTAAACGGATTGCAGCAAAATTTATTCATTTTACTTTAAATTGTCTTTACAGCTTCACTCTTTACTTTACAAAAAAAAACACTTTAACACTTTCACGTTTAGTATTCAACTAAAATTTGACTCAAAGTGTGTGAAGTATTTATATTTATTTTTTGGTAAAAAATAGGTAAAAAAAAATAAGCGATATTTGCTTTTCTTTAATAGGAAAATTTGCGTGAACTACTGGTCATAAAATGTTTTTTAAAGAGGGACTTAATTGGTTACTGCCAATAAGCCGACCACAGGTCATAAAATGTTTTGTAAATTTTTTAAATTACCAGGTAATAAATATTTCGCCATATTTATGGAAAATCCGTGTTTTATGACTTGTTTCTGCACGTGTCATTTTAGGCGAAATATTTATTACCTGGTAATTTAAAAAATTTACAAAACATTTTATGACCTGTAGCCTCAGTCGGGTTTGGTGTGCCATTACATGCCACTGCTGCTATTATCCATGGATTTATGGCCGATCTTGTGAAGGCAGGCAGACCATATTCACTACACACTCAACTTGGGGCTCTTAAAAAAAATTGATTTTTTCTTCATAAATGTATTTTTAACTGTAAAATAATTTTTAAAATGTATTTTTAATAATAAAATAAAATAATGTTAAATAATTACAAATAATTCAATTATAAAAAATATAAAAACAATGAGAACAAGGTGGTCTCTTAAATGCTCCTCTCCTGTCCAAACAAGGAGTCGGGGCCCATTTTTTTATTGCTGATTCTTAAAGCAAAAATTATGAGGAATCCAAAAAAAAAAAAAAATTAGCCGGAAAATTTAGGAGCTTCTGTGGAAAATCGGAAAATTTAATTTTCGGGAAAATTTAATTTTCATGGGAAAAAAGGTAAATTTCTGATAAAAATTAGGAAAATTTTATTTTTCAATTAAATCCTGATTCAATACCTTTCCAACGAGCTATCACTCGTTGCGATCTCTTTAGTAGTTTTTTTAAAACAACTTTCAATGAGGTCCCTTATGAAGAATTCTTCAATTTTGTCACATGACAGTGGTGTACACCACCACTAAACCAGTCACTATAAAAAAAAAAAAAATATGTAGGTACATTATTTTTTGCTGGGCAATCGATTGAGACTATTTATTTTAAAATCGGAGAGGGGTCGTCCAAAAATTTGCCAATTTTGATCGTTTTCATATGGAATTGCTCTATATAAATATATATCGCACTATATATAGTACCATATATTATCATATCTGGAACTGAATTAAAGATTTTGTTAATGAGGTACCATATATGACCATATATTGTTTAAATGGCACCATATATGATAATATCTAGTTTAACTGTCACCATATATAATTATATATTTTTTAAATGATACCATGTATAATTATATATTGCTAAAATGCCACCATATATATTAAGATATAGTTCTATATATAACTATATATGCAATAAGATCAACCATGGCATGTAATATATAATTATATATGCCATATATAATATTATGAAGGTCGATATCTAATTAGATGAAATTATATATGGCATAATATAAGGAAAACTTTTGTGAAAAAACGTCATATATAATTATATATGGATATACATAACGATGTATATGTATAATTATATATTGTAATATATGCCATATATGATTATATATTATTTTTTTTTATTCGGGATATAACAATAATACTATAACATCCCGAGTAAAAAAAATTGATCTCGCGCAATATCTAATTATATCCAATTTGATATTGTTTAAGATCTGCTGTAATATCTAGCTGATCCAATTAGATCTCAAAATTGGGTGTATCCAATCATATCGTATTAGATCCCATTGTATATATGGGGATAAACTAAGATCAAGTTATATCTCAAAATTGGGAGGTCCAGTGATATCTTTGGGGATAAACCTAGATCTATTTTGATCCGAAAATTGGCGGATCCAGCTATATATTCAATTCAATTTCAATTTATTTCTTATAATATTTATATTATTTACATTTGACTTAGAAGCAAAGAGTTTAGGAACTTCGTTCCTTTTCTACTTAGATATATAAATATATTTTTTTAATTTATGAAATTACACAAAAACGAACTAAATTATTTCCTCGGAAACAAGCAAATTGACGTTATGCTTGTTTCTGAGACGCATTTAACCCCAAGAAGTTCTTTTTCAATACAAGGATACACAATTTATGACACAAAAGACCCCAGAGACAGAGGATGCGGTGGTGCAGCTGTTATCATAAAGTCTCGTTTAAAACACTTTCCAATGCCCGAATTTCGTGAAAACTATCTTCAAGCCAGCACTATATGCCTCGAAGAATTTAACATGAACCTTGTTATTTCATCAATTTACTCCCCTCCTAGATTTCCGATAACAGAAATTCAGTACACGGACTTCTTTAAATCGTTAGGTCCCCGCTTTCTGGCAGCTGGTGACTACAATGCCAAACACACATTCTGGGGGTCACGGCTGATTACTCCCAAGGGCCGTGTTTTATTTAATACAATTTCAAAAATGGGTATGGATGTTATATCAAGCGGAGAACCCACTTACTGGCCAACAGATAGGCAAAAAATACCAGATTTGATAGATTTTGGAGTGACAAAGCTATTTTAAGGGAATTAGTACAGGTAGAATCGTCATTAGATTTGTCGTCAGATCACACACCCACCATTGTTTGTATCCAGGGCCCCCGAGAAATTGTAAACCCATATGGTGACTCAGCGCTTACGGGAAAAAATACAGATTGGCTAAAATACAGAATGTTTATTAGTTCTCATTGTTCGGAAAATATACGGTTAAGAACAACAGACGATATTGACCTCTCTGTTAAAAATCTAGAATTACAAATCAAACTTGCTGCTCAACTGGCTACAAAGTCCCGCCGACACAAAAGACCAAACAGAATTTTTTCTATAGATGTCGAAAGACTCCTAAATGATAAAAGAATTGCACGAAGAGAATGGCAACAGCACAGATCTCCACAACTAAATGAACGATTTAAAGAATGCACGAAGAATTTGCGAAGACTTCTTGAAGAAAAAAGAATTGAATCGCTTAGCAGATATCTCGAAAACTTAGATCCATCAGCTAAAACTGATTACTCTTTGTGGCGTGCTACAAAAAATCTTAAAAGACCCGTTACATGTAAGCCTCCTTTGCGAAAACCAAATGGAAATTGGGCCAGAAACGACACGGAAAAAGGAAATCTGTTCGTGGATCATTTGAAGGAAGTTTTTACGCCAAACTTATCTAGTACTATAATAGAGCCGCCTCCTACTACATCCCAGCACATAGTATGTCCCCCGCTTATGTTTGAAATGCGAGAGGTTGAAAAAGCTATTATTGAATTAGACCCAAAAAAAGCACCTGGCATCGATAAGATAAGTAATAAAATGCTTGTAGAATTACCCCGTATAGCATTAAGAATTATTCTCTTTATTTTTAATGCTATTTTACGCCTTGAGTACTATCCCGCGGAATGGAAAGTATCACTTGTTAAAATGATACCCAAACCAGGCAAAGACCACACCAAAGTTGAATCCTATAGACCAATTAGTCTTTTACCGAATATATCAAAACTGTTCGAAAAGCTACTCATGAATAAGTTGACCTTGTATGTAGACGAAAACAATACTATTCCAGCACATCAATTTGGCTTCAGGAGAAAACATAAAACCATCGAACAAGTACATAGGCTAATCACTGTAATAAGAAAGGCATTTGAGGAAAAAAAATACTGCTCTGCTCTCTTTATTGATGTCTCACAAGCCTTTGATAAAGTTTGGCATGAGGGACTTCTTTTTAAAATAAAACTTTTGTTACCGTCAAACACCCATAAGCTCCTAGAAAGCTATATAACAAATCGTAAATTCGTTCTCGCGGAAAAAAGTTTCTTCAGCTCCCCCCAGGACATCTGTGCTGGAGTACCGCAAGGTAGTATTTTGGGACCACTTCTGTATATCCTATATACATCTGATATGCCATTAAACTTGAATACCCATACGTCCACATTTGCTGATGACACAGCAATCCTTAGTGTCCACAACGACCCATTAGTAGCGTCAAGATTGTTACAAAATCATATATCACAATTGGAAACTTGGCTAGATAAATGGAAAATTAAAGTGAATGAACAGAAATGTATACACGTAACTTTTACTTTAAGAAGAGAATCGTGTCCACCGATTCAAATAAATAATAATAATATACCCCAACAATCAAATGTGAAATATCTCGGTATACACCTTGACCGTCGCCTTACATGGAAAAATCACATAGATGCGAAACTTACCCAGATAAAGTTAAAAACGGTTGAGCTTACGTGGCTTATGAGTAGGAACTCTTTACTTGCCTTAGATTGTAAACTGTTGCTTTACAACTCGATAATTAAACCCATATGGTGCTATGGAATTCAACTCTGGGGTACCGCCTCAGCATCTAACATAGAAAAATTGCAAAGACGTCAAAACAGGCTTCTTAGAATGATCACGTGTGCACCCTGGTATATAAGAAACTCCAACATACATAAGGATCTCAACGTAAACCTTGTTAGAGATGAAATCAGAAGACATAGCGAAAACTATTTAAAGAAACTAGAAACACATCCGAATACACTAGCCCGGAATCTTCTAAATAGCAGTGGTCACCTGCGACTAAGAAGGAGACATACTGCTGACTTGGTCCACTTATAGAGAAGGAATTAGAATGAAAGCACAAAATTTTTGTCTGGCACTGGCTGGACTTAATACTTTTATTTAGTCTTAAGATTTGAATACTTATTGTTAGTTCACACATATTTAGTGAAGATTCAATAAATAAATAAAACACGAAAAAAAAAAAAAAAAAATTTATGAAATTTATGTATATATTTTCGGATATTTTTAGATCTAATTTGATCCGAAAAATGGCGGATCCAATTAGATCCAGCTATATATTTGGGGATAAACTTAGATCTAATTTGATCTCAATTTTGGCAGATCAAATTAGATCCCGCAATATATCTGTGGATAAACGTATATCTAATTTGATCCGAAAAAGTGGCAGATCGAATTAGATGTAGCTATATATTTGGGGATAAACTTAGATCTAATTTGATCCAAAAAATGGCACATCGAATTAGATCCAGCAATATATTTGTGGATAAACTTAGATATAAATTGATCTGAAAAATGGGAGATCAAATTAGATCCAGCAATATATTTGTGGATTAACTTAGATCTAAATTTATCTGAAAAATGGCAGATCGAATTAGATCCAGCAATATATTTGTGGATAAACTTGGATATAAATTGAATAGAAAATTGGCAGATCAAATTAGATCCAGCAATATATTTGGGGATTAAGTAAGATCTAAATTTATCCAAAAAATTACAGATAAAATTAGATCCAGTAATATACTTCAGGATTGCGTAAGATCTTAACTTTTCCGATAAATTGCAGATCGCATTAAATCCAGTGATATATTTGGGGATTTGGTAGGATTTTAATTTATCCCATAAATTGCAGATCGAATTAGAAACAGCAATATATTTGGAGATTGACATCTAAAACTATCCAGAAAAATGACAGCTAAAATTAGATCCCGCATTATATTTGGGTACTACGTAAGATCTCCATTTATTTAGGATTAAATAAGATCCCAGACAGATATTGATAATAGTTCAAAAAATAATACACTGGAAGAGCACTGATTTTATAAAAATTACAATATTTTGTTAAAATAAGGTTTAAACACAGAAGGTCTCGAGTTCGATACCTTTCACGGCTATGCATTTTTTTTATAAAAATGCGCATTCTCCTTGCTGGTCTTATCGAAATTTTTTCAATAATTTTTATTCTTTTTAATTTAGTTGTAAAAATTGTATCATCTTTCTTTGATTTGAAAATAATTTAAACAGCAAGAGATATTAATTTATGATCTTGAGTCAAACTAAAATAACATTTATTTACTTATCAGATTTTTGACCTGATACAATTTTATTGGTTTATATTACATGGTATCAGTTTAGGTCCAAATAGATATATTTGTATACAAAATTATATAGTTATATCCCAATTTTGACCTGATATCAGTTTAAAACTTTGATACAATTGTATAAGGTAAATGTCGGATACAATTATATTTTATTTATATAAAATTGAACCAATTACGATCAAACCGATAAAATTGTATCAGATCAAAAATCTGATACAATTTCATCTGATTAACACATAATTAACAACAATTGATAAAAATATATCGGGCCATTCTTCGGATGAAACTGTATATTTATACAGATATAACTTAATCACATATATGACTATATGTAAGTATTTTTCCTCGGGTTGTTTAAATGATACGATATATCAAAGTATATGGTACTATATATGGTAGCATATATTATCATATCTGCATCTATATTAAAAATGTCGTTCATCAGGTACCATATATGAGCATATATTGTTGAAATGGCACCATATATGACAATATATGGTTTAAATGGCACCAAATATGTTAATATATTTCTTAAATAACAGCATATATAAACATATATGGCACTATATAGTAACATATATTATCATATCTGGAACTGTATTAAAAATGTTGTTCATGAGGTACCATATATGAGCATATATTGTTGAAATGGCACCATATAAGATAATATATGGTTTAAATGGCACCATATACGGTAATATATTGCTTAAATAACACCGTATATAAATATATATGGCACTATATATGGTAGCATATATTATCATATGTGGAACTGTATTAAAAATATTGTTCATGAGGTACCATATATGGGCATATATTGTTGAAATTGCACCATATATGATAATATATGTTTTAAATGGTACCATATATGATAATATATGGTTTGAATGGCACCATATATGATAATATATGGTTTGAATGGCACCATATATGATAATATATAGCTTAAATAACACCATATATAAATATATATCGCACTATATATAGTACCATATATTATCATATCTGGAACTGAATTAAAGATTTGGTTTACGAGGTACCATATATGACCATATATTGTTTAAATGGCACCATATATGATAATATCTAGTTTAACTGTCACCATATATAATTATATATTGTTTAAATGATACCATATATAATTATATATTGCTAAAATGCCACCATATTTATTAAGATATAGTTCTATATATAACTATATATGCAATAAGATCAACCATGTTATGTAATATACAATTATATATGCCATATCTAATATTATGAAGGCCGATATCTAATTAGATGAAATTATATATGGCATAATATAAGGAAAATTTTTCGGAAAAAATGTCATATATAATTATGTATGGATATACATAACCACATGTCTAATTACATATTGTAATATATGCCACATATGATTATATATAATTTTTTTTACTCGGGATTGGATACACCCAATTTTGAGATCTAAGTGGATCAGCTATATATTACAGCAGATCTTAAACAATATCAAATTGGATATGATTAGATATTGCGCGAGATAAATTTTTTTACTCGGGTAATTGCATCGGTTTAGAATTGACCTGATTAAATTATGTGTTAATCAGATGAAATTGTATCTGATTTTTGACCTGATACAATTTAGTGGTTTATATCACATCAGTTTAGGTCCAAATAGATATATTTGTATACAAAATTATATAGATATATCCCAATTTTGACCTGATATCAGTTTAAAACTTTGATACAATTGTATAATGTAAATGTCGGATACAATTATATTTTATTTATATAAAATTGAACCAATCACGATCAAACCGATAAAATTGTATCAGGTCAAAAATCTGATACAATTTCATCTGATTAAGACATAATTTAATCAGGTCAGATCTAAACTGATACATTTAGATAAAAATTGATAAACAATTGATAAAAAAATATCGGGCCATTCTTCGGATGAAACTGTGTATTTATACAGATATAACTTAATCACATATATGACTATATGTAACTATTTTTACTCGGGTTGTTTAAATGATACAATATATCAAAGTATATGGTACTATATATGGTAGCATATATTATCATATCTGGAACTGTATTAAAAATGTTGTTCATAAGGTACTATATATGACCGCTGTGGGCGCTGTGGTGTAATGGTTAGCGCGTTGGACTGTTACACGTGAGGTTGCGGGTTCGAGCCCCAACCAAGGCAACATCAATTTATGAAAAATAGTAATATGTATGAGTTTTTTCTATCCCTCATACATATCGCAGCGTCCTCCTTCGGTGTTCCCATAACCCCACCGAAGTAAAATAATGTAACAGGGCTATGAACTAAAAAGATTCAATAAAATTCGCCAACTCACCGTCAGATGGCGTACAACAACTGTTCTAAAATTCAACAACTCGCGCAATTACAGTGTTGCCATATTTGAAGCCCGTCATCTTTCACCACCTTTCATTTCTTCTCTATCCCCTTTCTTAAGGAAGCAACACGTTAATTAATAGAAAGAATTTCCTGAGTGTTGCTTCTCTTTATTAAAAAAAATATTGTTGAAATGGCACCATATATCATAATTTATGGATTAATGTCACCAAATATGGTAATATATTGTTTAAATGATACCATATATCAATATATATTGCACTATATATAGTAGCATATCCCGGTGAAAAATGTTCATATACGCTCAAACAGGTTCATATATGGTTTATGTATGAACACATATGAACAAATATGGATTTTTTATGAACATATATGGATTTTATATAAACATATATGGAAGTATATGTGATTCCATATATTGAAAAATATTTCATATACAGACATATATGGAGGCATATGCTATTTCATATATGGAAAAGGCACTCATATTTGGTCAAATATGGAAGTATATGTTATTCAATTTATGCAAAAGTGACTTGTATATGAACATATTTGCAAAAATACATTTTTCCATATGTGTAAAAGGAACTCATATATGGATAAATATGGAATTATATTTAATGCCATGCCCTACTAAAATAATTATATGAGTTTTGATATTATATATAATTACATCCGAAAAATGAGAACATATAATTGTATCAAATTAGATAGTATTATGGTCATATTAGACCTAATTTGACATAATTAGATCCGGATTTTGTCCTCATCCAAATGTATCAAATATAATATAATCATATCCAACTAGATGTAATGGTATATAATTCGATACAATTATACATAATTATATGAGGCATATGTAAATATATACAGGTCTATATATAATTGAATATTGTAATATGTTGGGTTATATATTGTGCAATATATAACAATATATAGTTATATATTTAGGATATAATTTCTTAAAATTGTATATAATTATATCTTAGTATATATGTTCCGATATATAATTATACAAAATTGTATATGATAATATATGACTATATCAAAACTTTTTTACTTGGGTGAAAAAAAAGAACATATGTAGCGCCTAATTCGAATGTCATACATAAATTTATATCTATAGTACAACCTTATAACAAAGGACAGCAACGTTCGCATGTATTCGCATATATTTAATAAATGTATATGTTCACATATGTCCATATATGAACATATACTTAGGTGTTACCCCATTTTTCGGATCCATACATATATGGTTGAACCATAAATGTTCATATATGGACATTTGTCACCGGGATATTATTATATCTGGAACTGTATTAAAAATGTTGTTCGTGAGGTCCCATATATAAGCATATATTGTTGAAATGGCACCATATACGATAATATATGGTTTAAATGGCACCATATATAGTAATATATTACTTAAATAACACCATATATAAATATATATGGCACTATATATAGAATCATATATTATCATATCTGGAACTGTATTAAAAATTTTGATCATGAGGTACCATATATGGCCATATATTGTTTAAATGGCACCATATATAATAATATATGGTTTAAATGGCACCATATATGCTAATATATTGCTTAGATAACACCATATACTACCCGGTGAAAAATGTCCATATATGAACATTTATGGTTCAACCATATATGTATGGATCCGAAAAATTAGGTAACACCTAAGTATATGTTCATATATGGACATATATGAACATATACATTTATTAAATATATGCGAATACATGCGAACGTTGCTGTCCTTTATTATAAGGTTGTACGATAAATATAAATTTATGTATGACATTCAAATTAGGCGCTACATATGTTCCTTTTTTTATTCATGGCATTAAATATAATTCCATATTTATCAATATATGAGTTCCTTTTACATATATGGAAAAATGTATTCTTCGAAATATGTTCATATACAAGTCCCTTTTGCATAAATTGAATAACATATACTTTCATATTTGTCCATATATGTGTGCCATTTCGATATATGAAATAACAGATGCTTCCATATATGTCTGTATATGAAATTTTTTCCATATATGGAATCACATATACTTCCATATATGTTCACATAAAATCCATATATGTTCATAAAAAATCCATATTTGTTCATATGTGTCCATACATAAACCATATATGAACATGTTTGAGCGTATATGTACATTTTTCACCGGGTATATTTAGTAGCATATATTATCATATCTGCAACTGTATTAAAAATTTTATTCATGAGGTACCATATAGGACCATATATTGTTTAAATGCCACCATATATTATAATATATAGTTTAACTGGCACCATATATAGTTATATATTGTTTAAACGATACCATATATAATTATATATTCCTAAAATGCCGCCATATATATTAAGATATAGCTCTATATACAACTATATATGCAATAAGATCAGCCATGCTATGTAATATATAATCACATATACCATATCTAATATTATAAAGGCCGATATCTAATTAGATGAAATTATAGATGGCATAATATAAGGAAAAATTATGGAAAAGACGTCATATATAATTATATATGGATATACATAACGACATGTCTAGTTATATATTGTAATATATGCCACATATGACTACCCGAGTAAAAAAAATTATATATAATCATACTAGCGCTCGCAGCCCGCAGCCCGCTACGTTGTTAGCGTGCCTTAAAGTTTAGGGCGCAGCCCCCCCCCCCCCCCCCGACAATTTTTTTTAAATTCGCTTTTTATTTAAAGTACAGTTTTTATAATAAAAGCCTTCACCCAGCCAGCACAAATAAATAATTCTGCACAAAATAAATAAATATTTGAACACTTTTTCTCATGAAAGTGGATTGTTAGTAATGAATCCATAATAAATTGCAATATACGTGTGTATGTTAAGATAATTTGGTAAAGTGCGAACTTAGGTAGATAGACCCGTAAGTAGTTTTGTTCATATGTGTTTTGAATGAAAATAAATAACGTAAAGCAGGGTTGGAAAGCATTTTATAATATTAAAAATAGCGGGCAAAGCGCGCTGCGTTGTTAGCGTGTCTTAAAGTTTTTTTTTTTAATTCCAGTTTATGTAAAGGTAGACCTGGCAATTCAAGTAAATTCACAAATTCAGTTGGAAAATTTACTGCGTCGGTTTCTTTCACCGGTGCTTCGTTACATGAAGTTTAAATATCGGAATATATAAGTTCCATTCCTTTTCTAAGGTTTTTTCTCTTTTAGAAAATTTGTTTAACTTTTTGGAGAGTATGTTTCAATGCTACATAAGTTTCATATTCCGTGGATAGTGTTTGAACAGGTAATTCCCTCTTCCAATTAATTTGCATTGTCTATAATTTCAATTCCACTCGTTCAACGTTTATATCCATTTCATTCCACTTGTGTAGTGTTTCAATTCCACTCGTTTCCTATTTAGTTTCTTAATTTTAGTGTTTCATATACACTTGTTCTTTAAGTTTTAGGTTTCTAGCTAAAGACGCAGACGTTAAGGGGGGGGGGGGGGCAATTTTCCCCTTTTGAACCACCATTTTTACCACGTTCCTGTCCAAAGTCCTAGAAATGCCTTGTCGATAAGTTAGCCCATACTCCAAGGAAAACATATTATATATTACAGGTTTCTAGCCGAAGGGTTCGGTTAGGCCATCAAGGGGGAGAATTATTCCGTTTTTACCCCTCCCGGTAGGAATTTCCAAAAATTCCGTCTTAGAGGACGTCTGCTTTGGAGGAGGAACCCAAATACCGAATTTAAGCTCCCTTGTTCCAGCAGTTTGGCCAGGCCGTTAAGGGGGAGACTTTTCCTGTTTTTGACCCTACCTGTAGAAATTTCCAAAAATCTCATCTTAGCGGATGTCTACAATAGAGGAGGAAATTTAATACCAAATTTCAACTTCCTACCTCCAGCGGTTTGGGCAGGCCTTTAAGCGGCACTTTTCGCTTCATTAATCCCCATTTTTGCAATGTCCCTGTCCAAAAAGCACCTTCCCGGTAAGTGAGCCCATACTCCAAGTAGCATATGTTTTACATTTCAGGTTTCTAACCAACTTTTACTATTTTTGCCCCTCTCGGTAGGAATTTCCGAAAATCCATCGACAGGGAATTTCAGCTTCCTAGTTCCAGCAGTTTGAGCAGGCCGTAAGGGGGACACTTTTTCTTTTTTTTTTGTCCCTCCCGGTTGGAATTAGGCTTGAAGAGGAACCTAAGTTCCGAATTTCAGCTTCCTAGTTCCAGCAGTTTGGACAGGTCGTTAAGGGGCAACTTTCCCTTTTTGAGCCCCCATTTTATTACGACCCTGTCCAAAATTCAAAAAAGTATCTTTATAATAAGTTAGCCCTTACTCCAGGGACCCACATTTTAAGCTTCAGGTTTCTAGCCGAAGGGGTTTTTACAGGCCCCCAAGGTGAGGCTTTTCTCCTTTTTTCCCTCCCTTTAGGAATTTACAAAAATTCCATCTTCGCGGCTATCTCCGATGGATGAGGAACATTCATACCAAATTTCAACTGCATTGCCTAAGCGGTTTGGGCAGGCCGTTAGTGGTGACATTTTCCCCTTTCAACCAACATTTTTACTATGTTCCTGTTCCAAAATAGAAAAATTACGTTGCCGGTGAGTTAGTCCTACTCCAAGGAATACATATTTAAAATTTTAGGTTGGCCAAAAGGGATTGGGCAAGCCGTCAGGAGGAGGCTTTTACCTTATTTCCCCTCCCGATAGGAATTTCAAAAATTCCGTCTAAGCGGACGCCTACACAGAAGGAGGAACTCACATACCGAGTTTCCTTTTGGGATATCCTGTAGGGAATTCCAAAAATACAAACTTAGTCGATGTCTACTACAGTGGAGGAACCTTTATACCAAATTTCAACTTCTTACCTCCAGTGGTTTGGGCAGGCACTTTTCCAATTTGTGAGACTGTTTATGGGGAGACTTTTCCCCTTTTTGCCCGTTCCGGTAGGAATTTCCAAAAATCCCGTCTTAGCGCACGTCTATGCCGAATATCAAGAAACCTTGTTTTAGTGGAGATATCCGTGGGGGGAGGAAAAAAAGTAGTTTTTTTGAAATTATATATTATTTTAAATGGTACTTTTTGGAAAAACGAAATTTTTTGGAAAAAGATACTTTGTTTTTACAAAGTACTTTATTTGTACTTTTTTTGGAAAAGGTATTTTTTTTTGAAAAGGTGTTTTTTTTGGAAAAATGTACTTTTTTTGGAAAAGGTACTTCTTTTGGAAAAGGAAAATTTTTTTAGAAAAAGGTACTTTTTTGGGAAAAGGTACTTTTTTTGGGAAAAGGTACTTTTTTATGGAAAAGGTACTTTTTTGAAAAAGGTATTTTTTTGAAAAAATGTATGTTTTTTGGCAAAAGGAACATTTTTTTAGAAAAAGGTATTTTTTTGGAAAATTGTATGTTTTTTGGAAAAATGTATGTTTTTTGGGAAAAGGTACTTTTTTTGGAAAAGGTACTTTTTTTTGAAAAAGTACATTTTTTTAGAAAAAGGTACATTTTTTGGAAAAAGGTACTTTTTTTTAAAAAAGATACTTTTTTTGGAAAAAGGTACTTTTTTTGTAAAAAGGTACTTTTTTTGGAAAAAGGTACTTTTTTTTGAAAAAAGGTACTTTTTTTTGGAAAAGGGTACTTTTTTTGGAAAAAGGTACTTTTTTTGGAAAAAGGTACTTTTTTTGGAAAAAGGTACTTTTTTCGGGAAAAGGTACTTTTTTTGGAAAAAGGTACTTTTTTGGAAAAAGGTACTTTTTTTGGAAAAAGGTACTTTTTTTGAAAAAAGGTACATTTTTTGGAAAAAGGTACTTTTTTTGGAAAAAGGTACTTTTTTTGGAAAAAGGTACTTTTTTTGGAAAAAGGTACTTTTTTTTGGAAAAGGGTACTTTTTTTGGAAAAAGCTACTTTTTTGGAAAAAGGTACTTTTTTTGGAAAAAGGTACTTTTTTTGGAAAAAGGATTTTTTTTTTGGAAAAAGGTACTTTTTTTGAAAAAAGGTACTTTTTTTTTGGAAAAAGGTACTTTTTTTTGGAAAAAGGTACTTTTTTTTTGGAAAAAGGTACTTTTTTTGGAAAAAGGTAATTTTTTTGGAAAAAGGTACTTTTTTTGGAAAAAGGTACTTTTTTTGGGAAAAGTACTTTTTTGGAAAAAGGTACATTTTTTGTCCCCTTTTCGCACCTCCCGATAAAAATTTCAACGGACGTCTACACCGGTCGAGGAACCTAAATACCAAATTTCAACTTCATAGCTCCAGCAGTTTGAGCGGGCCGTCAAGGGGGAGACTTTTTCCCCTTTTTGCCCGTCCCTGTAAAAATTTCCAAAACTCCCGTCTTGGCGGATGTCTACGTTAGTGGAGTAACCTTTATACCAAATTTCAACTTCCTACCTCCAGCGGTTTGGGCAGGCCGTCAAGGGGGGCCTTTTTCCCCTTTTTAACCCCCATTTTTACAACGTCCCTGTCCAAAATTCCAGAAAGTACTTTCCAGAAAAGTTAGCCCATACTCCAAGGAACACATATTCTAAATTTCAGCTTTCAAGCCAAAGGGGTTTTGGCAGGCCGCCAAGGGGGAGACTTTTGCCCGTTCCGGTAGGAATTTCCAAAAATCCCGTCTTAGCGGACGTCTGCGCCGAAAGAGGAACATACTTACCAAATTTCAACTTCCTAGCTTCAGCGGTTTGGGCTGGAGTCAGTCAGTCACGTTATTCTTTTATATATAGAGAAGATATGGCATATATTACAATATATAATTAGACATGTCGTTATGTATATCCATATATAATTATATATGACGTCTTTTTCCAAAATTTCTCCTTATATTATGCCATATATAATTTCATCTAAATAGATATCGGCCTTTATAATATTAGATATGGTATATATGATTATATATTACATAGCATGGCTGATCTTATTGCATATATAGTTGTATATAGAGCTATATATTAATATATGTGGTGGCATTTTAGCAATATATAATTATATATGGTATCATTTAAACAATATATAACTATATATGGTGCCAGTTAAACTAGATATTATCATATATGTTGGCATTTAAACAATATATTGTCATATATGGTACCTCATGAACAAAATTTTTAATACAGTTGCAGATATGATAATATATGCTACTATATATAGTGCCATATATAATTATATATGGTGTTATTTAAGCAATATATTAGCATATGTGGTGCCATTTAAACCATATATTATTATATATGTTGCCATTTAAACAATGTATGGTACCTTATGATAAAAATTTTTAATACAGTTCCAGATATGATAATATAAGAAAATATGTATAGTGCCATATATATTTATGTATTGTGTTATTTAAGCAATATATTACCATATATGGTGCCATTTAAACCATATATTATCATATATGGTGCCATTTCAACAATATATGCTCTGGGACCTCATGAACAACATTTTCAATACAGTTCCAGATATGACATATAGTACCATATACTTTGATATATCGTATCATTTAAACAATCTATTTGCACCTAAACCAATAAAATTGTATCAGGTCAAAAATCAGATCGTTGGCTTAGTCGGCAAACCTGTCAAGTCCGTTTTGTTTAATATTTCAGGAGAGACAAAAAACTGTCAGACTTATAGGCTCTTTTTGGACTTAGCAGATTTGCTCTTTATAATTTTCTATTTTAAATGTGGACTTACCAGATTTTTTATTTTATTTTTATTTATATCAGCAGAATTCATGACAATTGCCTAATAAAATCTATAAATTAACAATGTTTTTCCTGAAAAAATTTATAAGTAATAGTTACCCAGCCAACATTTTTCTGAGTGCTCAGAAATTATGACTCATAAAAGACTCTGAAAGACGAACATTTTCAGAGTGCTCAAATCTTAGAGTCATAAATGAAACACAATAGACTCTTATTTATGAGCGTTTTTCAATGCTCATAAATTACTCAAAAATTTGTCACAAATGACTCATAAATGGCTCAGAAAATTCAAAATTTTCCAGCAATGCTCATAATTTGGAGTCTTTTATGAGTCATAAAAGTGCGCTCAAAACAGGCTTCATCGGTGAAGAAAAACACCCTCATATACCTATGATTTCAGAAGGTCTAAGGGCTCTTTTATGAGTCTTTTCGGACCCCAATTGTACACTGGGTACCTTAAAAGTTAAAATAACTAAATAATTATTTAGTTAATCTTTAAATAAACAAAAGTCGCATTTAATTCTATTGAAGAAATTTGTTGAAACAAAATGTGTGTTGTTTTCAGCTGGACTTAGCATGTGGTTTTCGATGTTTTGTTTGTTTTTTTGGACTTGACAGAATTGCTTACCACTGCATAACAACAAGAAAAAACAACATAATGGCATTTTTTTTTTGTAAATGATGTGTTTTGAGTTACACTAGCATACTACATCAAAAACTCAATTTGCATAAAAATTGGACTTGACAGGTTTGCCGACTAAGCCATCTGATTAACACATAATTTAATCAGGTGAGATCTAAACTGATGCAATTAGATAAAAACTGATACACAACTGATACAATTTTATCTGGCCATTTTCCGGATCAAATGGTACATGGATCACTCTAAGTTGTATATTACCATATAAAGCTCCATATTATTTTTTTTAATAGGGAACATATACCATATATGGTGCCATTTAAACAATATATTGTCATATATGGTGCCATTTAAACAATATATGGTCATATATGGTAACTCGTCAGCAACTACAATATTAACTGTATTTCAGAAGCTACTAAGTGTATTTCAGAAATTTTAAATGTACCTATTTCAGAAATTATCAACTGTATTACAGAAATTATTAATTGTATTTCAGAAATAATCAAATCTATTTCAGAACTTATTGATTGTATTTCATAATTAATAGAGAAAAATTTCTGAAATACATTTCATAATTTCTGAAATACAATTGATAATTTCTGAAATACAGTTTGATAATTTCTGAAACACAGTTGTGAATTTTGGAAATACAATTAATAATTTCTGAAATACAATTGATAAAACTGAAATTCAATTGACTAGTTCGGAAATACAATTCATAAATCTGAAAAATAATTGATAAGTTCTGAAATACAATTGATAAAACTGAAATTCAATTGATTATTTCTGAAATACAATTGATAAATCGTAAAAACAATTGATACAATTGGAAATGGTGTAGAGCGTTAAAAAGATGCAAATAAAATTATTTTTTAAAAAAAATTCAATTTAATAAAAAAAAAATATAATTATAATTTATAAAAAGAAATTCATTTTATAAAAAAAATGCGTAGCCGTGAACGGTATCGAACTTGAGACCTTCTGAGTTTAAACCTTATTTGAACAAAATATTGTAATTTTTATAAAATCAGTGCTCTGCCAGTGCATTATTTTTTGAACTGTTGTCAATATTTGTCTGGGATCTTATTTAATCCCAAATAAATGGAGATCTTACGTAGTACCCAAATATAATGCGGGATCTAATTTTATCTGTAATTTTTCTGGATAGTTTTAGATGTCAATCCCCAAATATATTGCTGTTTCTAATCCGATCTACCATTTTAATACCGAAATAAATTGCTGGATCTAATTCAACCTGCAATTTATGGGATAAATTAAGATCCTGCCAAATCCCCAAATATATCACTGGATTTAATTCCATCTGCAATTTTTCGGAAAAGTTAAGATCTTACGCAATCCCGAAATATATTACTGGATCTAATTTGATCTGTCATTTTTTGGATAAATTTAGATCTTACTTAATCCCCAAATATATCAAATTAGATCTAAGTTTATCCCCAAATATATTGCTGGATCTAATTCGATCTGCCATTTTCCGGATCAAATTAGATCTAAGTTTATCCACAAATATATTGCTGGATCTAATTCCATCTGCCATTTTTCGGATTAATTTAGATCTAAGTTTATCCCCAAATATATAATTTGTTCCGAAAAAGTGGCAGATCGAATTAGATCCAGCAATATATTTGGGGATAAACTTAGATCTAATTTGATCCGAAAAATGCCACATCGAATTAGATCCAACAATATATTTGTGGATCTAATTCGATTCCATCTGCAATTTTTCGGAAAAGTAAATTTAGATCTTACTTAATCCCCAAATATATCAAATTAGATCAAATTAGATCTAAGTTTATCCCCAAATATATTGCTGGATCTAATTCGATCTGCCATTTTCCGGATCAAATTAGATCTAAGTTTATCCACAAATATATTGCTGGATCTAATTCCATCTGCCATTTTTCGGATTAATTTAGATCTAAGTTTATCCCCAAATATATAATTTGATCCGAAAAATGGCAGATCGCATTAGATCCAGCAATATATTTGGGGATAAACTTAGATCTAATTTGATCCGAAAAATGGCAGATCGAAAAAATGAGTTAATCTAATTATATAAAATTAGATTTAATACAAAAAGTTACATTTTATTTGATACCATTAGACAAAAATAATTCATTCAGATTGCATTAAATTGTCCATTCTATTGAAATTACTTCTTGATTATCATTATGTCACATCCAATTTTATATAATTAGATAAACTCGCTTTTCGGATCGTATTTCATCATATTAGATCCAAGGTGGATTTAAATTACTGCAGTACGATCCACCATTTTTCGGATAAAATTTTTTTTTTTTTGCAATATGAATTTCTTTTTATAAAATCATAATTTTTTTTCTATACATTTTTTTATAAAATTATATTTTTTTTATTAAATTGAATTTTTTTAATAAAATAATTTTATTTACATCTTTTTGACGCTCTACTCCATTTCCAATTGTATCAAGATTTATCAATTGTGTTTCAGAAATAAACAATTGTATTTCAGAACATATCAATTATTTTTCAGATTTATGAATTGCTTTTCAGAACTAGTCAATTGAATTTCAGTTTTATCAATTGTATTTCAGAAATTATTAATTATATTTCTGAAATTCACAACTGTATTTCAGAAATTCTCAAAATGTATTTCAGAAATTATCAATTGTATTTCAGAAATTAGGAAATGTATTTCAGAAATTTTCCTCTATTAACTATGAAATACAATCAACAAATCCTGAAATAGATTTGATTATTTTTGAAATGCAATTAATAATTTCTAAAATACATTCGATAATTTCTGAAATACAATTATAATTTCTGAAATACAATTAATAGATTCTGAAATACAGTTAATATTGTAGTTGCTGATGAGTTATTATATATGACAATACATAGTTTAAATGGTACCGTATATGAAAATATATTGTTTAAATGGTACCATACATGGTATGTTGTTTAAATGATACGATATATCAAAGTATATGGTACTATACAATATATAGTAGCACATATTATCAACTATATATTATCATATATGGTGACATTTAAACAATATATGGTCATATATGGCACATTAAGAACAAAATCTTTAATACAGTTGCAGATATGATAATATATGCTACTAAATATAATGCCATATATATTTATATATGGTGTTATTTAAGCAATATATTAGCATATATGGTGCCATTTAAACCATATATTATCATATATGGTGCCATTTTAACAATATATGCTCATATATGGGACCTCATGAACAACATTTTTAATACAGTTCCAGATATAATAATATATGCTACTTTATGTAGTCCCGGTGAAAGATGTTCACACACGCTCATACATGTTCATATATGGTTTATGTATGGACACATATGAACAAATATGGATTTTTTAAGAACATATATGGATTTTATATGAACATATATGAAGTATATGTAATTCCATATATGGAAAAAATTTCATATACAGACATATATGGAAGCATCTGTTATTTCATATATGGAAATGGCACTCATATATGGACAAATATGGAAGTATATGTTATTCAATTTATACAAAAGGGACTTGTATATGAACATATTTCGAAGAATACATTTTTCCATATATGTAAAGGGAACTCATATTTGGATAAATATGGAATTATATTTAATGCCATGAATAAAAAAGGAACATATGTAGCGCCTAATTTGAATATCATACATAAATTTATATCTATCGTACAACCTTATAATAAAGGACAGCAACGTTCGCATGTATTCGCATATATTTAATAAATGTATATGTTCATATATGTCCATATATGAACATATACTTAGGTGTTACCTCATTTTTCGGATCCATACATATATGGTTGAATCATAAATGTTCATATAAGGACATTTTTCACTGGGGTGCTATATATATTGGTTATGGTATCATTTAAACAAAATATTACAATATGTGCTGACATTTAAATTATACATTATGATATAGGGTGCCATTTCAACAATATATGGTCATATATGGTACCTTATGAACAACATTTTTAATACAGTTCCAGATATGATAATATATGCTACCATATATAGTACCATATACTTTGATATATCGTATCATTTAGACAACCCGAGTAAAAATAGTTACATATAGTCATATAGGTGATTAAGTTATATATGTATAAATATACAGTTTCATCCGAAGAATGGCCCGATATATTTTTATCAATTGTTTATCAATTTTTATCTAATTGTATCAGTTTAGATCTGACCTGTTTATATACAATATTATCTGTTTATATGTAATGGTGTCAGGTTTGACCGTAATTGGTTCAATTTTATATAAATAAAATATAATTGTATCCGACATTTACCTTATACAATTGTATCAAAGTTTTATACTGATATCAGGTCAAAATTGGTATATATAGGCATGTCACAGACTTCAATTTCACTTGAAAGTGAAACTGAAGACTCAAATTGCTTCTCCAGAAGTAAATGGTATTTTTGCATATTTAGACCAAGTACAACAGATAAACATAATTAATTATAAGTTAAGAATGTTATTTTTAATAATTTCACTTAAAAAAGTTTTTGTTAGAGATATTTCGCATAAAATTAATATGATTTCGAAGTACAATTTCGTAACGTTTTACTTTTGCTTCTTCAGGTTTTTTGCGTTTTCGTAAATTCTAAAATGTTAAAAAAAGACTTTTTGTGGTAAATTCGTGTTCCAACTACCTAATTTTGATATAACCCAGCAAAAAATTTTTAGTATTTTGGAAGCAGTAAAAATACGAGGCGCTTAAAAACGCGCTACAAATTCTGCTTTACAGAGTTGCGAAACTTTATGCGTATACAATACACAAAAAATTTTGAAATTTGATTGTATACCCTACAAAACTGCCTTAAACGAAGCAAATCGTAAGCAAGTTATTTAAAAAATTATAGTGCTACGCTATTCCCTTACGACGAAGCAGATTGTAAGGGAGTAAAATAAAATGTAAGTTATCCAAAGATTAATACGCACGAAATCTGAATCATCTCAATCGTGTTTTACCCTTCTTTAGTAGAGTTTAATGTATAGATGCCACATAAACATGAGTCAGTCTGCATTTTGAAGTCGGCAAATGAATGCATTTTTTTTCATAAGAAGTCGCGTTTAAATGCGCTCAATGAAAATCATGAATTTACTGCATCTTTTCAGCAGCAAAAAAAGCACTTTTTTCAAAAAAATTGCATGAATTGATTTGCGGTTAAATGCACTTACGAAAAACATGAATTTACTGCAATTTTTCAGCAGCGAATAATGCGCTTTTTCTCACAAAACAACGTGCTTCCAAGCGGGCTCTTTGTACGGAAAAATCATGCCTTCCGTAAGGAGCTTTGTAAGGGATTAATTTTATTTATTCCCTCACAAAGCTGCATCCAGCGAGGTAGGTTTTTTGCTGGGAAGTTACCATTTGTAGTTAAAAAAGAGAAGATCGCCGATCAAAATTTAAATTTTTCAAAAAAAAATTACGTTTTGCTAAGCAAGCAGAAAATTATTGAATTTACCAACAAAAAGAGTTTTAAATGTGAATTTTTTTAAATGAAATAGTTAAAGACACTTTAGGGAATACATACCAATCACTATTAAAAAGCTTTTGTGAGTTTAATCTGCTCTAAATATCAATTCCACTTTGGTTTTAGAAAGTGGAATGAAAACTATTTGGTTTTCGTTTTACGCTTTCTGGATAAACTTTTAACGTTTTAAGTACCACTATAATGCCTGTAGCATACTCAATACTTACCAGAACGTTTTATTTTCAATACAAAATTATCCGTAGCACCCTAAACTGCAAATTCAAAAGAAAAAAATTGTTTTCGATCACTTTAGGAAAAAAATTGCGAAAGTGAAATTGCGAAATCAAATCAATTCCGAAATAAACCTGTGACATGCCTGATAACTATATAATTTTGTATACAAATATATCTATTTGGACCTAAACTGATACCATGTGATATAAAACAATAAAAGATGACATTGGAAGATGACAAAGCAAATTGTTGAAAATTTTTTGTAGTTGTTTTTGTTTTTTCTTTGATATCTTAAATGTTTAATAACGCTCCTAGAGGAGAACAAGAAATTCTCATTGAGTTTGTAATTTAACTTAACAAATATTTCCATAAATTGTAAAAACGTCTCACAGTGCTTTGTCCCATAGGCAAAATTAAAAAAAAAAATGTATGCGGAACGTTAGTGACTTATACATTTTTGAAGAGGTGACATAACACCCTAAATAAATATGAAAGAGGAATTCAGTATCTCCTCTTTTTGTTAACAACAGAGGGCGCTAAAGTCAAAAAAAATTTTGAGCTAAAATAGTTAAACGAAAATCTAATTTTAACTGCTTTACAAAAAAATTGGCAAAAATTAATTTTTAAAGATAATTCTTTGTAGCACGGTGGTTTTGTTATTCACTATATTCGCAATAAGCATAAATTATTTTAAGTGAAAATATTTTATAGAATAATATTTGGTGGTATCGACAACTTAAGACGTCTTTTGACTGAAAATCCCAAAGTTGCTTAAGTTTGGTAGAGTAAAAAAAAATATGGAAGAACGTCTTTTTTTATTTATGATTTTAGGACATGTTGAAGCTCTTTAATAGAATTTGAAAAAAAAAAATTGTTTTTTCTAACCGCAAATTTAAAAATTTTATACATTTTCCAAACCCTTTTACCTGAGTTTTAACAAAGTTAGAAACAGCTAAATTTTAAGGTACCACCAAAACTTAAAATAATAACGTTTTTTTTTAAAAAAGAACTTGAAAATTGAATCACAAGCCTCGTTTTAATGTGGTGTACAAATAAAAAAATTCAAGAAACTTAAAAAAAAGTTTAAGTAATAACACTTTTTTTTTTGCGGAAAACCTAAAATTTTATAAAGTTTAGTGAAATTTAAAAAAAAGATAAAAAATAACGTCTATTTTTTACGATTTAGAGAGATATGCTGTCCCTTAAAATACGATTTCTCGATTTTCATTCATTAAACAGCCAAGTTTTCATCTACTAGGTTCAAAATTGAAGAATTTAATTTTTGTTTTTAGAAAACTTTAACCCGTGCTGAATTGCGGCTGAAAATAGCCCATTTTTGAAAAAAAAGATAGCATATCACTTAAAAATTCACAAAATTCTAATTTTTTGCAAACACTAGTTTTTTATTTAATTTGTTCATTAAATATACTTAAAATTATTCAGATAGAATTTTGGTTTCGCTGGATATCATTAACCCACTTTAACCTAGAACCGAAATACCCATAAATTTAATACAAATGCAAAAACGGATTTTTTTTTATTTATTTGTCAAATTTTTTTAAAATACACAATTTGGAAATGTCAAAAGCTATTTTTGTAATATAATAGTTATTATTAAAGAAAAATAATAAATTGAGAAAATGGTAATTCGGTTTTTGTGTGGGGAGCGACTCCTTTCCAGGACATTTTATGAAAATTGATTATTTTGTCAAAAATTATTTCAATAAATTTTAGCAAGTTACCATTATTTTTGACCATGTGTGTGTCATATTGAAGGTTTTGCTAAAATAAAATAACATTGCACTATAAAAAACTTGTAAAAATTGAGCAATAATACTGCTCGCCCGTGGCGCCCTTAAAATTGATAATGAATGAGAAAAAGGATATATGGGAGATAGTCACATCATTGCACCGAATGAAATAAAATTTGCCACAGAGATAAAAAGTATAATTTTATAAACTACTAGCGGGCGAAGCCCGCTACGTTGTTAGCGTGCCTTAAAGTTTAGAACTAAATTTCTTTTAGATAAAATAAAACACAATATCTGTTGTTAAGGTAAAATAATTGTTAAGGTAAATTTATTGTAATGTTTAAATACAAACACTATTTTTTGCCTCTTCATTTTTATATAAACAAATCATTTAGTATAGCAACACGTGAGCATGTAACAACTAATTATCTATTGTTCAACCCTCGGCGTAGATAGTTCGCATTCGTGGTGGGGGGAGGGGGGGCTGTGCCCCCCCACAATTTTTTTAAATTCGATTTGTTATTTAAAGTACAGTTTTTATAATAAAAGCCTTCACCCAGCCACCACAAATAAATAATTCTGACACAACAATTGGGTTAAATAAATAAATATTTTATCACTTTTTCTCATGAAAGTGGATTGTTGGTAATGAATCCATTATAAATTGCAATATACGTGTGTATGTCAAGATAATTTGGTAAAGTGCGAACTTAGTAGTTTTGTTCATTTGTGTTTTGAATGAAAATAAATAACGTAAAGCAGGGTTGGAAAGCATTTTATAATATTAAAGACAGCGGGCAAAGCCCGCTACGTTGTTAGCGTGCCTTAAAGTTTTTTTATACCCTACACCACTATGTGGTCAGGGTATTATAAGTTTGTGCTGATGTTTGTAACACCAAAAAATATTGGTTAGACCCACCTTATAGTATACCGATCGGCTTAGAATTTTTTTTTATTTCAATTTAACGATGTCCGTCTGTCCGTCCGTCCGTCTGTCTGTCTGTCCATGCATTCTTGTGCGCACTCTACAGGTCGCAAATATTAAGATATTTTGATGAAACTTGGTATACCGACTTATATCGGCCCAAGGACTTGATTTTGGTGAACATCGGTCCATGTTTAGACCTAGTGCCCATATAAGGGTCCTACCAAAATTATACTATTTATACACTGCAGGTCGCAAATATTAAGATATTTTGATGAAATTTGGTACACCGACCTGTGTCAGCCCAAGGATGAAGTCTATTGATTTTGGTGAACATCGGTCCATGTTTAGACCTAGTGCCCATATAAGGGTCCCCCCAAAATAAGCTTGGTTACAAACTGCAGGTCGCAAATATTAAGATATTTTAATGAAATTTGGTGCGCTGACTCACATTATAGAAAATTTTGACACAAGACCCATTTTAACCTATTCCAATTTCGGATCCAAACATTAGTTGGCTTTTAACCAGACTGGTATAGGGTATTGTATAGTCGGCATGCCCGACTTTATCCTTTTTATTCGTTTAATTCCAGTTTATGTAAAAGTAGACCTGGCAATTCAAGTAAATTCACAAATTCAGTTGGAAAATTTACGGCGTCGGTTTCTTCCACCGGTGCTTCGTTACATGTAGTTTAAATATCAGAATATATAAGTTCCATTCCTTTTCTAAGGTTTTTTCAATTTTAGAAAATTTGTTTAACTTTTTGGAGGGTATGTTTAAATGCCACATAAGTTTCATATCCCGCACACAGAAAATTATTTAGTTGGAATTCGGTTAGAAGTATAAAAAGTTAATCGCTTTACCAAATATATAATTTTTACTACATAATTTTCTTTTTTGAAACCACTACTATATTATTATATTTGATAATTTTGTAATATTATCAAATAAAGGCCGCAGTTCTTAATAATTGGTGAAATCAACCAATACTGTATCAAAAAGTTAGTTATGGGAATAGTCGGTAGACCCTACCGTAACAAAACTTGGAATTGGCCATTAAAACTACAAATCAGTAGTAACAACAAATGTTTCAGTTTCCGTTCTTTATAAAATGTCTATTTGAAAATTAAACAGAATATTCAAAATCTATTATAGAAATTTTTTTTTTACCGAATAAAGAAAACAAATTAAATTACTCAAAACCGGAGAGAAATTTAAAGAAGTTAAATCAAAATTGTTCATGTAAGTAAGCTACATTTCATTTCATATGAATAAAATTTCCACATCATCGATAATACTGATTTTTTGGTCCTCCATTTTAGCATAAAAATCAAGATTATATTCAATTGGAAATCAGAAATTCAATCAGAGGCTAATGTTTCTTCAATATAAAAACAAAACAAATAAGAAGAAATTTTAAAAGAACAAAATCCCGGGATTCATCAACAAAAAATGTTATTGCTGTTTTTTATACATATATTCTCAGATTTTGAATTGTTTTTCGAAGAACAAGTCCTCGCGATTTAATGCAATTTCATAAAACACTTAAACAGAAACAAAATCATTTTGTCGAAAAAAGAACCCCGAGAATAATACATAATTCTCTGGAAGTCTAGGGTACGATTTTTTAAACTAAGATTTTTGGACATTTGCACATAAAAGACCATTTTAAGGCGTGCACTCTTAAAAAAATACACAAGTTCAAAAGATGTTTTGGTGAAAATTATATTTGTAACGTAATTTTATATTATTTTATTTTTAGTAATAAAAATATTTAAATAAATATAAAAAAAAAAAACAATAAAAGTACTTTTTATTTGGAAATTGTGTAGATATATTAAAGTTCGATTATAGCTACTGAATTAATTTTGACCGAAATTGGTAGTTGCAACTGAATAATTTAATTTTCCCCACCGAAACAATCAGTTATGCTGACCGATACAATACCAAATTTAGAGATAGTTGTCGTAACCGCCATAATTCGATTGGCAACAAATTCGGTTACCCCAACGAATCTGTTTGCTGGGTGCGGGGATAGTGTTGGAACAGGTAATTAAAAGGGGTTCTTCACCCCTTTTTGTTCCTCCCAGTAAAAATCCCAAATATATATAATCTTGCCTCAATCGCATGCGAAATTTCAAGTACCAAACTCCGGCAGTTTGAGTCATTCAAATTCCATTCCATTCTGTTTAACAATTTTAGTGTTCCAATGCAACTCCTTTCAAGATTCCATTTCGTTCACCATTCCATTGCATTTCGTTCCCATTATCTGTTATTCCAATTCCACTCGTTCCTCTTTTTATTCCATTTCGTTCCTACTGTCTTGTGTATTGATATCAGTCGCTTCTGTTTCCATTTCTTTGCACTTGCTCCGTTCCATTCCTCTTTTAACTGCAGTGTTTCAATTCCACTCGTTCCCCATTATGTGCCATCTCGCCCCTAATTCCATTTCGTTCTATAGTCCATTCCATTTCGTTCCCTCTTCCAATACATTTCCATTGTCTATAATTTCAATTCCACTCGTTCAACGTTTATATCCTTTTCGTTCCACTTGTGTAGTGTTTCAATTCCATTCGTTTCCTATTTAGTTTCTTAATTTTAGTGTTCCATATACACTTGTTCTTTAAGTTTTAGGTTTCTAGCTAAAGACGCAGACGTTAAGGGGGGGGGGGGTAATTTTCCCCTTTTGAACCACCATTTTTACCACGTTCCTGTCCAAAGTCATAAAAATGCCTTGCCGATAAGTTAGCCCATACTCCAAGGAAAACATATTATAGATTACAGGGTTCGGTTAGGCCATCAAGGGGGAGAATTATTCCGTTTTTACCCCTCCCGGTAGGAATTTCCAAAAATTCCGTCTTAGAGGACGTCTGCGTTGGAAGAGGAACCTACTACATACATAATTTTAGGTCTATATATCCAGCAGTTTGGCTAGGCCGTCAAGGGGGAAGTTTTTTCCCTTTTGACCCCTCCCGGTATGAATTTCCAAAAATACCGTCTTAGGGGACGTCAACGTTGGAGAAGGAACCCAATTACCGAATTTAAGCTCCCTAGTTCTAGCAGTTTGGCCAGGACTTTAAGGGGGAGACTTTTCCTGTTTTTGACCCTACCTGTGGAAATTTCCAAAAATCTCATCTTAGCGGATGTCTACAATAGAGGAGGAACTTTAATACCAAATTTCAACTTCCTACCTCCAGCGGTTTGGGCAGGCCTTTAAGCGGCACTTTTCGCTTCGTTAATCCCAATTTTTGCAATGTCCCTGTCCAAAATTCCAAAAAGCACCTTCCCGGTAAGTGAGCCCATACTCCATGGAACATATGTTTTACATTTCAGGTTTCTAGCCAACTTTTACTATTTGTGCCCCTCTCGGTAGGAATTTCCGAAAATCCATCGACAGGGAATTTCAGCTTCATAGTTCCAGCAGTTTGAGCAGGCTATCAAGGAGGACACTTTTTCTTTTTTTGTCCCTCCCGGTTGGAATTAGGCTGGAAGAGGAACCTAAGTACCGAATTTCAGCTTCCTAGTTCCAGCAGTTTGGACAGGTCGTTAAGGGGCCACTTTCCCTTTTTGAGCCCCCATTTTATAACGACGCTGTCCAAATTTCAAAAAAGTATCTTTCTAATAAGTTCGCCCTTACTCCAGGGACCCACATTTTAAATTTCAGGTTTCTAGCCGAAAGGGTTTTTACAGGCCACCAAGGGGAGGCTTTTCTTTTTTCCTCCCTTTACTAATTTACAAAAATTCCATCTTCGCGGCTATCTGCGATGGATGAGGAACATTCATACCAAATTTCAACTTCATTGCCTCAGCGGTTTGGGCAGGCCGTTATTGGGGACATTTTTCCCTTTCAACCACCATTTTTACTATGTTCCTGTTCCAAAATAGAAAAATTACGTTGCCGGTGAGTTAGTCCTACTCCAAGGAATACATATTTAAAATTTTAGGTTGGCCAAAAGGGATTGGGCAGGCCGTCAAGGAGGAGACTTTTCCCCTTATTTCCCCTCCCGATAGGAATTTAAAAAATTCCGTCTAAGCGGATGCCTACAGAGAAGGAGGAACTCTGTTTATGGGGAGACTTTTCCCCTTTTTGCCCGTTCCGGTAAGAATTTACAAAAATCCTGTCTCAGCGCATGTCTATGCCGAATATCAAGAAATCTTGTTTTAGTGGAGATATCCTTTGCCGAAGAAAAAAAAGTACTTTTTTTAAAATTATATTTTTTTAAATAGTATTTTTTTAAATGGTACTTTTTCGAAAAAGCGAAATTTTTTGGAAAAAGATACTTTGATTTTACAAAGTACTTGTACTTTTTTTGAAAAAGTTGTTTTTTTGGAAAAATTTTTTATTTTTTTTTTTTGGAACAGGTACTTTTTTTGGAAAAGGTACTTTTTTTGAAAAAGGTATTTTTTTGGATAAATTTATGTGTTTTGCAAAGGGCTACTTTTTTTAGAAAATGTAAATTTTTTTAGAAAAAGGTTCTTTTTTTCGAAAAAGGTACTTTTTTGGAAAAGGTACTTTTTTTGGAAAAAGGTGCTTTTTTGGAAAAAGGTACTTATTTTGGAAAAGGGTACTTTGTTTTGGAAAAAAGTACTTTTTTGAAAAAGGTACTTTTTTTTGAAAAACGGTACCTTTTTTGGAAAACGGTACTTTTTTTGGAAAAAGGTACTTTTTTGGAAAAAGGTGCTTTTTTTGAAAAAAGGTACTTTTTTTGGAAAAAGGTACTTTTTTTGGAAACAGGTACTTTTTTGGAAAAAGGTACTTTTTTTGGAAGAAGGTACTTTTTTTGGAAAAAGGTACTTTTTTGTAAAAAGGTACTTTTTTTGGAAAAGGTACTTTTTTTGAAAAAGGTACTTTTTTTGGGAAAAGGTACTTCTTTGGAAAAAGGTACTTTTTTTGTCCCCTTTTTGCCCCTCCCGATAAGAATTTACAAAAAAAAAAAAAAATTTCAACGGACGTATACACCGGTCGAGGAACCTTCATACCAAATTTCAACTTATAGCTCCAGCAGTTTTTTTTTTTTTTTTTTTTTTTATTGAGAGAAGCAACACGCAGGAAATTCTTCCTATTAATCAACGTGTTGCTTCCTTTGGAAAGCGGATAGAGAAGAAGTGAAAGGTGGTGAAAGATGAAGGGCTTCAAATATGGCAACACTGTAATTGCGCGAGGTGTTGAATTTTTAGAACAGTTATTGCGCGCCATCTGATGTTGAGTTGGCGAACTTTGTTGAAGCTTGTAGTTCATAGCCCTGTTATATTATTTTACTTCGGTGGGGTTAAGTGCTATGGGAACACCGAAGGAGGACGCTGCGATATGCATGAGGGATAGAAAAAACTCATACATATTATTATTTTTCATAAATTGATGTTGCCTTGGTTGGGGATCGAACGCGCAACCTCACGTGTAACAGTCCAACGCTCTAACCATTACACCACAGCAGCCCTTCAAGCGAGAGACTTTTTCTGCTTTTTGCCCCTCCCTGTAAAAATTTCCAAAAATCCCGTCTTGGTGGATGTCTACGATAGTGGAGGAACCTTTATACCAAATTTCAACTTCCTACCTCCAGCGGTTTGGGCAGGCCGTCAAGGGGGGCCTTTTCCCCTATTTAACCCCCATTTTTACAACGTCCCTATCCAAAATTCCAGAAAGTACTTTCCAGAAAAGTTAGCCGATACTCCAGGGAACACATATCTTAAATTTCAGCTTTCTAGCCAAAGGGGTTTTGGCAGGCCCCCAAGACAGAGACTTTTCCCCTTTTGGCCCGTTCTGGTAGGAATTTCCAAAAATCCCGTCTTAGCGGACGTCTACGGCGAAAGAGGAACCTACATATCAAATTTCAACTTCCTAGCTTCAGCGGTTTGGGCTGGGCGATGTTGAGTCAGTCAGTCAGTAACGTTATTCTTTTATATATAGAGAAGATTGTAAGTTTCTAGTTCATTCTGATCTTAAATCTGGCCAAAATACAGTTTTTGAGAAAAAGGATATATGGGAGGTAGTCATGTCCTTACACCGAATGAAACAAAATTTTCCAAAGAGCTAGCAAGTATTATTTTAGGAACTATTTTAAGTTTTTGGTGCATTCTGATCATAAATGTAGCCCAATTATAGTTTTTTTAGAAAAAGGATATATGGGAGGTAGTAATGTCCTTGCACCGAATGAAACAAAATTTGCCTAAGAGCTAAAAAGTATTATTTTACAAACTATTTTAAGTTTTTAGAGCATTCTGATCATAAATGTAGCCCAATTATAGTTTTTTTAGAAAAAGGATATATGGGAGGTAGTAATGTCCTTGCACCGAATGAAACAAAATTTTCCTAAGAGATAAAAAGTATTATTTTACAAACTAATTTAAGGTTTTAGTGCATTCTGATCATAAATGTAGCCAAATTAAAATTTTTTTAGAAAAAGGATATATGGGAGGTAGTCATGTCCTTACACCGAATGAAACAAAATTTGCCAAAGAGCTAAAAAGTATTATTTTACAAACTATTTTAAGCTTTTAGTGCATTTTGATCATAAATGTAGCCAAAATATTGTTTTTTAGAAAAAGGATATATGGGAGGTAGTCATGTCCTTGCCCCGAATGAAACAAAATTAACCACTGAGTTAAGGGAGTCAGCACACCGAATTTCATTCTTCTACGATAACTCCTCTAATTTTGCCGATTTGCTATATGGAGACGAAGCACTGTGCGTCGTCCCCTGACGATTTCCTTAGGCAAGAATGAAATCCGGATAGGCACATGCCTACAACGGATTATTTTTCACAATTTGTTAAATACGTTTGGGATTTTACAATATTTAATTCCTTTAATGCAATTAATATATAGCCCGATAAAATAAAATTAAAAAAAAATTGTATCAGGTCAAAAATCAGATACAATTTCATCTGATTAACACATAATTTAATCAGGTCAGATCTAAACTGATACAATTAGATAAAAACTGATAAACAACTAATACAATTTTATCGGGCCATTTTTCGGATCAAATGGTACATGGATGACTCTAAGTTATATATTACCATATAAAGCTCCATATTATTTTTTTTTAATAGCCCGAGTAAAACGGGTTATACATTATTTAATACAAAATTCATAGCCGGGTAAATGAAGTTCAAATGGTATAACTCTATCTACTAATCCACCTCCAGTAACAGGACTCATATGATTAATAGGTCTGTGATATTGAAACATCTATTTATATAATCTGAACGCTAATAAAAGGGAAATATTATAACATTAGCTTTAGTTGTTAAAATGCGGTTGATCAAACAACGTAACAATATATTTGTGAGGGATGTGGATTCCACAACAAATACAGATAAGAGGAGAAGAATGCACAATTCTCTATTACCGAATTCTATAAGAGCACTTATAGTAGGACCTTCCAACTGTGGAAAGACTAACGTAAAGATTAGCTTGATTGAAAGTCCGAATGGACTAAAATTTGAAAATATTTATTTATATTCGAAATCATTATTTCAACCTAAATATGAGTACTTAAAGAAGCTCATATCACCGATTACTGTAATGGGGTATTATACATTTTCTGACAATGACAGCGTTATCCCACCACACGAAGCTAAAAATAACTCTATAATTATATTTGATGACGTTGCATGTGAAAATCAAAATACTATACGTGCATACTTTTGTATGGGTCGTCATAAAAATGTGGATTCATTTTATTTATGTCAAACTTATACCCGAACTCCTAAACATTTGATACGAGATAAGCAGGATGAAATGAATATGAAGCATGTATATAGTGATCATGTTGGAACGGATATGACCTATGGGCAATTTTGTAAAATATTTCGAGAATGTTGGAAAGAAAAATATGGATTTTTAACAATAAGTAAAGATGATGAATTAAATGCTGGCCGCTATAGAAAGTCATTTAATATTTTTATTGAAATATAAGGTGGCTACAATAATAATATGACATTAGTAACTCTTCAAATCTTGAATCGGATGGATTATCAAGTCAAAAAGTTTAAAATTTATTACATCCTTTTATAAATTAAACTGATACTGAATAAACTTAATCTGTTTCTGATCTATTCCTGATCTGTTTCTGATATATTCATGGTCTGCTCCTGATCTGTTTCTGATCTATTCCTGGTCTGTTTCTGATATATTCATGGTCTGCTCCTGATCTGTTTCTGATATATTCCTCGTCTGTTTCTGATATATTCTTGGTCTGCTCCTGATCTGTTTCTGATTAATATGACTGAAGTTTTGGAAGAACTTGTAAAGGTAAGAAACGTTTTAAAGAAGAAATTCCGAAGCATAAAAACGGGTGAAGTCAACACACATGAAATACTCGAAGATACTTTTAAGCCCGTAACTAATCCGTTGAAAGAATTAATCAAAATTTCTAGTAAAAGAAAGAGAATTTCTAAACGCGAAAAAGAAGAAATTAAAAATGAAATCAAGAATGAAATGGAAAATGAGACTAGTTTATCGCTTAGGAAATTACCAATGAAACTGGAGACAAGTACCCCAAAGAAAGATTTTACGAGTAATGAATACAAAACAATTGATGATGAGGATGATTTTTACTATCAAACTGAACCCCCAGTTAATGTTACTATTAATAATACAACAACAAGCTCAATCGATTTATCACTTTTAGTTAAAAAAAAAATGAACTAGATACGCTTTATGGTCCTCACAAAGACTCGAATGGTGAGTGTAAATTTGGCAACAGCTACGTTAAGTTGAGTAAGGATAAAATTATGATAGGAAATCCAAATTGGCTACTAACGCCTGGTTTGCTTCAGCTAATGTTTCATAGAATACCAAAAAACTATGATAAAACAGAATTAGATATTTACAAAAAGATTTTAATGGATACAAATGCTCACAAAAGAGATTATAAATCTGATGGACAAATAAAGGGTACAAGAGCCTACAAGTATCAAAATATTATCAGCAAATTATTTAAAATTGATAAAACAGGGAGCGGTCTTATGAAATTGAATTCTAGTAAACCTAATTATATTTATTGGGATGATCCAAATGAGTTAGTTGATCGCCTCAGACTATTATCCGTCTCTCAAGCTGCTGGTCATAATAATCATAATAATGAAATAGTTTCGATTATCGAAGAATTGCAGGAAGCTGGTATAATAGTATAAAATATCAAATTTTATGAGTTAAGTTGATATACTGAGAATGTCTGTCGACAAGTTCGGACACTATTACAATTCTAAGCTAAACTATGATAATAATATAATAAGAAAGAATGAGTCGAAAATGTTTAATGTCGTTTTGGATAGTGATAAAAACCTTAATCTACAAAACAAAAGGATTAAAAATGTTGCGAGCCCTATGGAAGAAAACGACGCCGTCACAAAAGATAACAATGATGATGACAGGTATGAGAAAACTTCCAATGTGAATCAAAGACTAAAATCGTACATTGACGAAAAACTTGAGCTGTTGCGTCAACAAATTAACTATTTGAAAAATTGAGTACTAAAATTCGAGTCAGAGGAAGAGGGGTTTGTTGCGGTGTCTAAATAAAATATTTAAGCAATGCTATAAAGACGATTGATACAATAATAAACTATTTATTATATAATGTCGATAATGAAAAAGAAGAGAATTTTGGTGAAAGAGTTGCATAAAAAAGTTCGAAAAAATTTTAAACGTCGAAGAGTTATAATGAAAGTTATAGATGACTTATGGCAAGCTGATCTGGTTGAAATGGGGAATTATTCATCGGATAACAAGGAATATCGATATCTATTGACAGTAATTGACACATTCTCAAAATTTGCTTGGGCCGCATCTCTTAAATTTAAAAGTGCATCTGATGTTTGCAAATCAAAGGAAAATATCTTCGGCCTGGGCCGTATACCGAAAAACTTACATACTGATGACGGCAAGGAATTCTTTAATAAAATCTTTGATAAATTGATGAAAAGCATAATATTAATCACTACTCAACCTTTAAATAGAACTCTTAAAGGTATGATGTGGAAGAAATTTAGCTGCAACGGATCATATCACTGGATTGATTTACATAAAAAGTTAATTGATGATTACAATCGAAAAGTTCATCGTACGATTAAAATGGCGCCCATTAACGTTAATTCTACAATTGAGAAAATATTGCTAAATACAGTATATAATCATCTGAAAATATATAAAATCTCAAAATTTCATGTTGGAGATTACGTACGCATCAGTAAATATAAGCATATTTTTGAATTTTGGGTACACGCCGAACTGGACAACAGAAATTTTTAAAATCAAATCTATAAACAGTATATACCCCGCAACATATATTTTGGAGGATTACCAGGGAAAAATATTTAGGGTGGATTCTATGATGAGGAACTCTCAAAGACTCGATTTCCCGATACATATCTTGTTGAAAAAGTGCTTAAAACTAAGGATGATAAAGTATTCGTGAAATGGTTGGGTTTCTCAAATCATCACAATTCTTGGATTAATAAAAATGAAATATTATAATATGTATGATTACTTCTAAGACTACAGAGTTAAGTATAAAAGGACTAAATGTTTTGTCAACATATTAATTGAATGAAAACCTTCCACTTGATAACACATTAAAATTTTTCCTATATTAGCAGAGGGGGTAGAAAAAAATGTATAAAACTTTTAAGAGCTCTGAGATTAGATATGAAAAACTAAAGTATTGTAATTATTGCGGTAGTAATGATCACAATGAAAATAATTGTTATCAGAAGAAAGATGATAATAAAATTAAGAATTGGGAATCTTCCAAAAAGAAGTGAATGTTAAAACTTATCATTAAGAAATATGTAGTATATTCAATAATATAAAAGCAAAAATAAAAAAATATACACCCTTTTAAAACCCAACCTTTTTGTTTTGTTTACTACATTAACCAATAGGAAAGCAAAATGTCAATAACACTAACATTGAGCGGAAATTTATCAGCAAACTATTTTCCTCCAATAAATTTAAATGATGATTATGAGTGTGCTCTCATAGATTTCCACTCCTACAACAGCATACCAAATGTGGACATAAGCAATAATTTATTTCACATTGGTAATAAAATTATTACAATACCTATCTTCTCTATATATAAAAAAATAACGTGACTGACTGACTGACTCAACATCGCCCAGCCCAAACCGCTGAAGCTAGGAAGTTGAAATTTGGTATGTAGGTTCCTCTTTCGGGGTAGACGTCCGCTAAGACGGGATTTTTGGAAATTCCTACCGGAACGGGCAAAAAGGGGAAACGTCTCCCCCTTGGCGGCCTGCCAAAACCCCTTTGGCTAGAAAGCTGAAATTTAAGATATGTGTTCCTTGGAGTATGGGCTAACTTTTCTGGCAAGTACTTTCTGGAATTTTGGACAGGGACGTTGTAAAAATGCCAAACCGCTGGAGGTAGGAAGTTGAAATTTGGTATAAAGGTTCCTCCACTATCGTAGACATCCACCATGACGGGAGTTTTGGAAAATTTACAGGGACGGGCAAAGAGGGGAAAAAGTCTCCCCCTTGACGGCCTGCTCAAACTGATTGAGCTATGAAGTTGAAATTTGGTATGTAGGTTCCTCGACCGGTGTAGACGTCCGTTGAGACGGCATTTTTGGAAATTCTTATCGGGAGGGGCAAAAAAGGGACAAAAAAAGTACCTTTTTCCGAAAAAAGTACCTTTTTCCAAAAAAAGTACCTTTTTCCAAAAAAGGACCTTTTTCCAAAAAAGGACCTTTTTCCAAAAAAAGTACCTTTTTCCAAAAAAAAGTACCTTTTTCCAAAAAAAGTACCTTTTTCCAAAAAATGTACCTTTTTCCAAAAAAAATACCTTTTTCCAAAAAAAGTACCTTTTTCCAAAAAAGTACCTTTTTCCAAAAAATACGATTTCCAAAAAAAGTACCTTTTTCCAAAAAAAGTACCTTTTTCCAAAAAAAGTACATTTCTAAAAAAAAATACCTTTTTCCAAAAAAAGTACCTTTTTCCAAAAAAAGTACCTTTTTCCAAAAAAAGTACCTTTTTCCAAAAAAAAGTACCTTTTTCCAAAAAAAGTACCTTTTTCCAAAAAAGTACCTTTTTCCAAAAAAAGTACCTTTTTCCAAAAAAAGTACCTTTTTCAAAAAAAGTACCTTTTTCCAAAAAAAATACCTTTTTCCAAAAAAAGTACCTTTTTCCAAAAAAATACCTTTTTCCAAAAAAAGTACCTTTTTCCAAAAAATGTACCTTTTTCCAAAAAAAAGTACCTTTTTCCAAAAAAAAGTACCTTTTTCCAAAAAATGTACCTTTTTCCAAAAAAAGTACCTTTTTCCAAAAAAAATACCTTTTTCCAAAAAAAGTACCTTTTTCCGAAAAAAGTACGTTTTTCCAAAAAAAGTACCTTTTTCCAAAAAAAGTACCTTTTTCCAAAAAAAAGTACATTTCCAAAAAAAAATATCTTTTTCCAAAAAAAGTACCTTTTTCCAGTACGTTTTTCCAAAAAAAGTACGTTTTTCCAAAAAAAAGTACCTTTTTCCAAAAAAATACCTTTTTCCAAAAAAAGTACCTTTTTCCAAAAAATTTACCTTTTTCCAAAAAAAGTACCTTTTTTCCAAAAAAAAGTACCTTTTCCAAAAAACGTACGTTTTTTCAAAAAAAGTACCTTTTTCCAAAAAAAATACCTTTTTCCAAAAAAAATACCTTTTTCCAAAAAAGTACCTTTTTCCAAAAAAAGTACGTTTTTCCAAAAAAAAGTACCTTTTTCCAAAAAAAAGTACCTTTTTCCAAAAAAAGTACATTTCCAAAAAAAAATACCTTTTTCCAAAAAAAGTACCTTTTTCCAGTACGTTTTTCCAAAAAAAGTACGTTTTTCCAAAAAAAGTACTTTGTTCCAAAAAAAGTACGTTTTTCCAAAACAAGTACCTTTTTCCAAAAAACGTACCTTTTTCCAAAAAAAGTACCTTTTTCCAAAAAAAGTACCTTTTTCCAAAAAAAAGTACCTTTGTCAAAAAAGTACCTTTTTCCAAAAAATGTACCTTTTTCTAAAAAAATTTACCTTTTCCAAAAAATAGTACCTTTTCCAAAAAAAGTAACTTTTCCCAAAAAACATACATTTTTCCAAAAAAATACCTTTTTCAAAAAAAGTACCTTTTCCAAAAAAAAGTACCTTTTCCCAAAAAAAGTACCTTTTTCTGAAAAAATGTTCCTTTTCCCAAAAAACATACATTTTTCCAAAAAAAAATACCTTTTTCAAAAAAAGTATCTTTTCCAAAAAAAAGTACCTTTTCCCAAAAAAAGTACCTTTTTCTAAAAAAATGTTACTTTTCCAAAAGAAGTACCTTTTCCAAAAAAAGTACCTTTTTCCAAAAAACATAAATTTTTTCAAAAAAAATAAATTTTTCCAAAAAAAATACCTTTTTAAAAAAAATACCTTTTCTAAAAAAAGTACAAATAAAGTACTTTGTAAAAACAAAGTATCTTTTCCCAAAAAATTGCGTTTTTCCAAAAAGTACCATTTGAAATAATATATGTATAATTTCAAAAAAACTACTTTTTTTCCTCCCCCCACGGATATCTCCACTAAAACAAGGTTTCTTGATATTCGGCATAGACATGCGCTAAGACGGGATTTTTGGAAATTCCTACCGGAACGGGCAAAAAGGGGAAAAGTCTCCCAATAAACAGTCTCACAAATTGGAAAAGTGCCTGCCCAAACCCCTGGAGGTAAGAAGTTGAAATTTGGTATAAAGGTTCCTCCACTGTAGTAGACATCGACTAATTCCCTATAGGATATCCCAAAAGCAAATTCAGAATGTGAGTTCTTCCTTCTGTGTAGGCGTCCGCTTAGACGGAATTTTTGAAATTCCTATCGGGAGGGGAAATAAGGGGAAAAGTCTCCTCCTTGACTGCCTGCCCAATCCCTTTTGGCCAACCTAAAATTTTAAATATGTATTCCTTGGAGTAGGACTAACTCCCCGGTAACGTAATTTTTCTATTTTGGAACAGGAACATAGTAAAAATGGTGGTTGAAAGGGAAAAATGTCCCCACTAACGGCCTGCCCAAACCGCTTAGGCAATGCAGTTGAAATTTGGTATGAATGTTCCTCATCCATCGCAGATAGCCGTGAAGATGGAATTTTTGTAAATTCCTAAAGGGAGGGTCAAAATAAGAAAAGCCTCACCTTGGGGGCCTGTAAAAACCCCTTCGGCTAGAAACCTGAAACTTAAAATGTGGGTTCCTGGAGTAAGGGCTAACTTATTAGAAAGATACTTTTTTGAATTTTGGACAGGGTCGTTATAAAATGGGGGCTCAAAAAGGGAAAGTGGCCCCTTAACGACCTGTCCAAACTGCTGGAACTAGGAAGCTGAAATTCGGTACTTAGGTTCCTCTTCCAGCCTAATTCCAACCGGGAGGGACAAAAAAAAAAAGTGTCCCCCTTGACAGCCTGCTCAAACTGCTGGAACTAGGAAGCTGAAATTCCTTGTCGATGGATTTTCGGAAATTCCTACCGAGAGGGGCACAAATAGTAAAAGTTGGCTAGAAACCTGAAATGCAAAACATATGTTACTTGGAGTATGGGCTCACTTACCGGGAAGGTGCTTTTTGGACAGGGACATTGCAAAAATGGGGATTAATGAAGCGAAAAGTGACGCTTAAAGGCCTGCCCAAACCGCTGGAGGTAGGAAGTTGAAATTTGGTATTAAAGTTCCTCCTCTATTGTAGACATCCGCTAAGATGAGATTTTTGGAAATTTCCACAGGTAGGGTCAAAAACAGGAAAAGTCTCCCCCTTAACAGCCTGGCCAAACTGCTGGATCTAGGGAGCTTAAATTCGGTATTGGGTTCCTTCTCCAACGTAGACGTCCCCTAAGACGGTATTTTTGGAAATTCATACCGAGAGGGGTAAAAAGGGAAAAAACTTCCCCCTTGACGACCTGGCCAAACTGCTGGATATAGAGACCTAAAATTATGCATGTAGTAGGTTCCTCCTCCAACGCAGACGTCCTCTAAGACGGAATTTTTGGAAATTCCTACCGGGAGGGGTAAAAACGGAATAATTCTCCCCCTTGATGGCCTTACCGAACCCTTCGGCTAGAAACCTGTAATATATATGTTTTCCTTGGAGTATGGGCTAACTTATCGACAAGGCATATCTAGGACTTTGGACAGGAACGTGGTAAAAATGGTGGTTCAAAAGGGGAAAATTGCCCCCCCTCTTAACGTCTGCGTCTTTAGCTAGAAACCTAAAACTTAAAGAACAAGTGTATATGGAACACTAAAATTAAGAAACTAAGTGGAATTGAAACACTACACAAGTGGAACGAAATGGATATAAACGCTGAACGAGTGGAATTGAAATTATAGACAATGCAAATGGATTGGAAGAGGGAATTACCTGTTCAAACACTATCCACGGAATATGAAACTTATGTAGCATTGAAACATACTCTCGAAAAAGTTAAACAAATTTTCTAAAAGAGAAAAAACCTTAGAAAAGGAATGGAACTTATATACACTCTAAAAAAGGCATGTAAACTTACTGCTATTCACTCTAAAAACTGAATGTAAAACAGCTACATTAATGTGCGTAAATTTATATATAAAATAAAGCAAAATGCTTATGATTAAGCACATTGTGCTTTATAATGAAGTTACGCACTTTTACTTATAAAACCAAACACAAAATATAGTAAATTTTATGTTGATAAACATGTAGCCAAATATATAAGCACATTTAAAAGTAAATTACACATTTAATATAGTAAATATCTATTGCTGTGTCTGCTTAAGCATTTGTGTTTAATTTTAAATTTAATGCGTAACTAAGAATTGTCAATCAATAAAAAATTTTGTTTCATAATAAAATAATAAATCAGGAACATTTACCAAACAGAGAAGTAATCAATAGAACACCAAAAAACTGGCTAAAAGCAAAGATCTATTTATAACTATATTATTTTTCACGGTCAATCATAAACCCCTAAATGGTATTTCGGTGGTGAGTTTTTAATTATTTTAAAAGAATTTTAGAGATGTTAATGTTCACTTTATATTTTTGCAGGCATTATCGCCAATAAGTCTTTAAAACTAATAATGGAAAAAGCACAGTTATTTTTCACAATTTTTATGTGCAAACCAAGTACCATATATTATGCTCGAAATTAAGTAGATTTTGGTGCAAAAATTATTCGATTTTATCTGCAAATTTTTCCTTAACAAAGTACTGATTAATCTCAGGGTTCTAACCAGACCATATTTCTGTACACTCTAAGTATAAGCTCATACTTATGAGAAGCAGTGATGAGCGATTGTTAGAGAACCTATTATGATAAAACTTTTAAGGACTATTACTTGGGACTTCAAAAAATTCAAGAAATTTCGTAAGAAAAGCCTCAAGATTCTCCAAAACCACTGATTATGACTAAAAAAATTCGTCAGAATCTGATTACTATATATTAACAAGTTTTACCTATTGAAAAGACCTCAGAAGCTGTAGACATTTTTAGTATAAAAATTGTCTTAGATTCTTAGAACTTTTCATGTAGGAAAACCCTCAGATGTGAATACTTTTTAGTCCAGAAAACTCAAAGACTATGAGAAATTTTTCCTGCAGAAAAACGCTAACATTCTGAGGACTTTTTTCTTTATAAAAATCTTCAGATATTGAAGTTTTTACTTTAGGATATCCCTGAGAATCTAGAAATGTTTTCTATTGAAAACCATAAAATTGTGAAAACTTTTTTCTTTAGAAACCCCTTAGATTTTGCTCAGATTTTGATATAGAAAAATGAAAATACTCTGGTGAATTTTTCTTCTAAATAATCCTCAGATAATAACACTGTGAGACAAATGGTAGGGGTCAGTGATCGGGAAGGGTTCAAACTACCGGGGAAAGTTACATAAAAGAAGTTATACGTGTCCCGGCGTTTCGCTGGGTCACCCCTAGGAATCGAGATATATCGATTTGACCTTTGGTGGTCTTTTTTTTGACATAACTCGAGAACCACTAGTCCGATTTTGCTCAAACAATTTTAAAAAAATTAAAATAAAATTACAATTCCTTTAATCTGTTCATATAACGTTTTTCTATATACTCAACAGTTTTGCCGGTAAAAATAAATGTATGAAGAAAATAATATTTTTTGCCTAAAATATTAAAAAAAAAGTAATAAACAAAAGGTTATTGATTTTTATGGTAGCGGTAACAAACATTTATTTTTACCGGCAAAACTGTTGAGTATATAGAAAAACGTTATATGAACAGATTAAAGGAATTGTAATTTTTAAAATTGTTTGAGCAAAATCGGACTAGTGATTCTCGAGTTATGTCAAAAAAAAGATATATCTCGATTCCTAGGGGTGACCCAGCGAAACGCCGGGACACGTATAACTTGTTTTTGGCCGATATAACATTTCCCGTTGGTTTCATCCCATCCCGATTTTGACTGTCGCATAGTGTATTTTTTTTTAATGTTCTGAGCTTCTGAGGGGGTTTTCTAGAAAACCTAAAAATTTGAGAACTATAGACCAGACCTCAGATTTCGAGCACTTTTTATATAGAAAAACCCTCAGATTTTAAGAAAAAATCCTCCGATATTAAGTGTTTTCGTTTAGAAAAACCCTGAAATTTTAAGGACTTTTGATAAAGAAAACCCTAGAAATTGCAGATTTTGCAAACAGACTCTGAGGACTATTTTCCAAAGAAAAGCAATAAATTACTGAATTTTTTTTTATTTAATCTTTATAATGTGCATACTTTTCCAATGGAATATCCTCTAGTTTTGGGGCTGTTTAAAATGTTTTAAATATAAAGGAACTCTCAAATTCTCACGAATTTTTGCATTTGGACGGTCTTCAGATTTTTATGACTTTTTTACGGAAAGACTCTTAGACTCTATAGGGATTCTTAGATTCTGTAGAGGAAAAACTCCACAATAAATAATTTTATGCTAATTTTAATCAGTTTTTTTTTTTTATCTGAATTTCTTTTATTAATAAAATATTTATTTTCTTTTTAATGCATTTTGTTTTATTTGAAAAAATTATAAGATGAGGTATTTAATAAAAAACATGTTTTTGCATCACTAAACATGTTTCTATATAGCTTAAATGTAGACTCATGCATTTAAAGAAGCTTTTTTAGACACATAAAATATAAATTTAAACAAAATACAAATGTTTATCAACATTCTTGATACAATTAAAAATGTACATTTAGACACGTTGTGCCTATTATTTTTAAACACAATGTGTCTATGTATTTTAATTTTAAACACTGTGTCTATTTTTGCCCAACTTATAGTAGGTATCAAGTTACCTCCTTTTAATAGAGTAAATTTCAACAGAAATTTATTAGAGTGTTGAGTGTGCAAATTGTTATGTAAAAATAGGCAGAATGCTTGTTATTAGGCATAATATGTTTAATTATTTGATTTACGCACTTTTCATTTAGAATTAGGCACAAAATATATCAAACGGTATGTTTATAAACATGTTTCCAATTTTATAAACACATATAAAATTAAATTACACATTTAATAGGTCCATTCGATTACTGGATAATTTGTACAAATTTGTACAAATTTTTACTGGATGGCGTTCGTTTACATAAATACTCAGTAAACAGAAAGAAAAAAGAGAGAATAAAGTGACAGTTCTATGTTGAGAGTTTCTAAGTCTTCTTCTTTTTCTTGCAAATTTTTACTGGATAAATTTTTGCCAGTAAGAATTTGCAAGCAGAAAAAAACATATGTTTCGAAAACATATGATTGTTTATGGTAAATAAAAAAAAATTATTTTCCAATTATATTATTTTATGGAAATGCAAAGCAGTAAAACTTTCAAAATAAATGATGGAAAAGATAAGAAAACCTTCTAAAAATGTTCTGCTTAAGGTTTAACATAAAAATTGTCTTCTTTCATAGCGACCAGTTAAAATTTATTTGTATATTTGGTGTTGTAATCAGCTGTGTGTACAAACTTGCAAATTGTTGCAAATTTTCTGTTCGCGTACATGTTTGGGAAAATTTTATTTTGAGAGTAAATCTTGTCTTACTCTCTGAAAGTTTGTACTGAGTAATTCTTACTGGCCTTGACTGAGAAAAGTAATCGAATGGACCTAATATAGTAAATTTTTGTATATACGCATTTGTGTTTGATTTTAAATTTAATGCGTAACTAACAATTGTCAATCAATATTAGTATTTTTTCATACAATAAAAAAACGTAACGTGTTCATGAATATGGAAGAAAAAATAACATTTCTTAAAGTACCATGATGTGAAGCTATATTTCATTAATTATATACATATAAAACATTGCAGATTTGGTGATAAGTATTTTTGTCCTCTTAATAAATATATTTGTGAGGTTAATTTGTATCCTTTCAAACAGAAAATCACCGTTTTTGGGCAAAACCTAAATGAAGAATTGAAAGGAAATTGAATCTAGATTACTTCAGAGTCAAGAATCTGAAGGAATATTTAATGATCGCAACTTTTTTGTGGCAAATTATAGTGGCAGTTTACAAGCAAGATATTTCACTTGCCGTCCAACTATTTCGATGTAACTTATATAAAAATAGCTTATTATAATAGATAGAGAGACGGTAAAAATAAGTATGTTTACTAGGCCGGGTCGATTTGTGGGGAGGCAAAAAAATCGCCCATGGCTCAGGGAAAATCGTATTGTAGGGATCAAAATAAGAAACTTTGCCGAAGGAACCATACCTCTAAAACGAATTCTACTACCCCCCAACTGTTGACTTTTGTCCCGTAGGGTCAAGTTTTGAAAAATCACACTTTGACCCATTTAGAGTGCCCCAATCGAGTCCAAATGTATGACCGACCCCCACTAACTTTGGAGGGCCGATCCACCCATGCCAGTGGCACACCCCCTGGAACTCCCCTGGGGGGTTCCCCATACAAACATTTTAAAAAATCACCATTTTTGGCACTTTATTTTATTATTTTTTATCTCATATTAGCACTTCACACTTCGAGTTCTTCACAACGACTTAATGCATTCACAAAAACTGTTGCGTTATATATGGTCTAGGAGACGAGGTAATAAGAATGAAATGGTAATTTCAATTCTACCTGTAACCGATTTTGTTGTCAAAACTGCCCAGTTGGGGTAGTAGAATTCGTTTTAGAGGTATGGTTCCTTCGGCAAAGTTTCTTATTTGTATCCCTAGAATACGATTTTCACTGAGCCATGGGCGATTATTAAATCGACCCGCCCTAATGTTTACCCTTTTAACGGTCCTTTGCCTCTATTTCCGTTTTTTGGACTTTTTCTTGTTGGTTCCAGGGCAATTAATACAAATTGGGTATCAAATAAAAGTTATTTTTAGGATCTATTAAATAGTGTACTAAAAATATTAAACAGTTTTCACACAAAGAAGTGTCTAACAATTTTGCTACCTATTTGAAACCCTGAAATATCAATTTTGGCAGTTATATTTATAACCAAGAGTTAGTAGTTTTGTCACGTCTATGATATATCCAAATTTCTCCAAATCTGCAGGAAATCAGACTGTCCTTATACGTAACTTTTTATTTTGAAAACAAGAAATATCTAAATTTCTGATGTTATTTTTCTGTGGGGTAATATCCTGAAGACTATTTCTAAGAGAAAACCCCTAACATTAGAAGACCTGTTTCCAATATAAAAATCCCCAGCTTCGAAAGTTTCTTCTAAACAAAAGCACTTTAATTCTATAGAAAAATCGCCAGATTTTAAAAAGATTTTCTATAAAAGGGATCTTATATTCAGATAATATTTTCTATATAAAAACATCCAGGTTCAAAGAACTTTTTCTCTTAAGACTATTTAATTCTTCTAACATTTTTGTGGAGATCCGCTAAAAGCTCTGCCGTCTTTTTCCAACAGAACAGCTTCCGCATTATGAGGGCATTTTTCTATTGAAAAACCTGTATATATTTGAAGATTTGTTGTTACAGAAAACCGTTTAGATCCTGAGGACTTTTTGTGAAAGCAAAACTCGGAGGATTCTTCCAATATAAAACCTACCGTATTCTCAGAAATTTTTCCTATGCAAGAATCTTCACATTGTTTAGACTTTTTTATAGGAAACCCTTTAGACACTGACGAAGAACCTTAATATTTAGAAAAACCTTCAGATGTAGATGGATTTTTTTAGTAGAAAAACAGAGAGCTTCTGAAGACTATACATTTTTCCTTTAGAAAGACTTTATACATTTTTCCTTTAGAAAAACCCTGGGATATTCTGGTAAAGTTTTTCTACTAAAACTCTTAGACTCTCAAATTCAAAACACTTTTCGTAAAGAAAAACATTTCAAGATCCTTGAGAATTTTTCGTATGGAAAAGCCCTGAAATACTAAATTTTTCCAAAAAAAAAATAACCCGAGATTCATATGACTTTTTCTTAAAGAATAATCCCCTGGTTCTAAGGATTTTTTCTATAGAAATTTCTTTAGAATTTTTGTTTTAGAAACACTTTCAGATTCTGAGGACTTTTTTGTATAGAAAATCCATTACGTTTCCTAAAAAAGAATCCTTGTAATCTCGAAATCTGAAGACTTTTTAGTAGTTGTCTATAAGAAAAACTTTTTCTCAATATAGGTGTACGTTTTAACTATATATATATTGTATTTAATATTTTTCATGTTATTCGTTATTGTTAATGTTAATTGTCATTGTTTTCTTTCCTTAAGAATTGCTTTTGTTAATAAAAACATCCTACATACATCTTAAATGCATTTTTTAAGGGAGTATAATATGCAGTATTTAAAAAAAAAATATATTCATTGTATATATACGCATTAATAAGCGTGTTGATAGACATCCTAATTGTAGATTGAAGCACTTAATATAGCTTTTTTAGACACATAAAGTTAAAATTTAAACAAATTTCAAAAGTTGCTGAACCCTTTTTGATACAGTTAAAGACGTGCTTTTACACACATTGTGTCTATTATTTTTAAATACAATGTGTCTATGTATTTTAATTTTAAGCACAATGCCTATTTTTGCCCAATTTATAGTAGGTATCAAGTTACCTACATTTAAAAGAGTAGATTTCAACAAAATTTTATTAGAGTGTATTCCGATATTTAAACTTCATGTAACGAAGCACCGGTGGAAGAAAACGACGCAGTAAATTTTCCAACTGAATTTGTGAATTTACTTGAATTGCCAGGTCTACCTTTACATAAACTGGAATTAAAACAAAAAACTTTAAGGCACGGTAACAACCCTGCTTTACGTTATTTATTTTCATTCAAAACACAAATGAACAAAACTACTTACGGGTCTATCTACCTAAGTTCGCACTTTACCAAATTATCTTAACATACACACGTATATTGCAATTTATTATGGATTCATTACTAACAATCCACTTTCATGAGAAAAAGTGATCAAATATTTATTTATTTTAAACCCATTGTTGTGCAGAATTATTTATTTGTGGTGACTGGGTGAAGGCTTTTACTATATAAAAACTGTACTTTAAATAATAAAAAGCGAATTTTAAGACACGCTAACAACGTAGCGGGCTGCGCCCGCTAGTTGGATCATATGAGCTGTACGATATTGTCGATTTTATAAAGGAGGAATATGAGAGAGATGGATTGGGGGAGAAGAAAATTTTTATAGAAGCTAATAATAATACAATACAAGTCAAAGTATATAGTACGGAAGATTCGATATACTTTAACAAGAACAATTCGATAGGGCAATTGTTTGGCTTCAATAAAAAAGTCCTCTCTCCCTCTGTAAATAATTTTTCAGATCTACCAGAAAATATTTTTAAGGTCAATCTCTTGCGAATAGAATGTAATACCTATATAAACAATTCTCATGCACATACCTTACACGAGTTTGCAATAAATGTCCCACCTGGATATAAAATGGATGAAATACCTATAAATCTCATTTATTTGGTAGTGAACTCTAAAGAAGTAAGTTCACTAACACTACGGATAGTTGATCAACACGGCGATTTTATTAATTTTCGAGGAGAAGAAATAACTATTCGATTACATTTAAGGCCCAGAAAATAATGATAATTTACAGCAAAGAAATTGTAACAAATAACATTCCATATACCACATCATTACCACCATAATACATATTGCCACCAGTTACACCGAAGCCAACACCATCGTCATTGTTATCGTCACATTTAGCCAGCAAATTGACTGAATCAAATATAAATTTTCTCAAATTATTGAATTTCCAATTAAAAAAACAACAACAATGTCATCAACAATGAGTTCCTTATTAATGTTTTGGGTGTACCCTTATCGGATGACAATATTATAAAAAAAGATTATTACACATACACTCCGTACTTGCAATCATTTAACAATAACGATGAAATAAGAATCTCAATACAAAATCAGGATTTATACGTTTTGCCAAGTGAAAGTTTTATTTACATTGAAGGTTCCGTTGAAGATAGTAGCGATAGTAAAAAATTAGTACCGTCTTCTACTACTTTCAGATTGAAAAACAATTTTGTTGCTCATCTATTTGATGAAATTCGTTATGAGCTCAATGGTGTTGAAATTGATCGTACTAGGCACCTAGGCGTTTCAAGCACTATCAACAATTATGTTTCATTGATGGCAATGGACGGTGCTGTCATGGAAAATGCTGGTTGGAATAAAGTAGATGATCTAAATGTGCTAAATGGACACTTTAACTTTTACGTACACTCTAATAAATCTACCCTATTTATAGTAGGTAACTTTTTACCTACTATAATGTATGTAAGATTACTCTATGTGCGTAAATTCAAAGTCATACACACATTGTGTGTAATATTCATACACACAATGTTTGTAATCTTATAAGAAATGTATGTATAACATGTTCAGAACATTTTCTTCAGTAGTGTAAATGTACCCATTTTTGTGCCTAAATTTATGTAAAAGTGTTTGAAAACGCACATTTAAATGCTTAGTAATACAAATAATGCTCATATTTACATGAGTGGTAGTAAATAAATAAGCTATAAGTTTTGTTCTCATAATAAAAACAATATTTGAATTGGATTTTTATCATTTTATTAAATCATTATTAAATTTCTTTGTCTCTTGCACATTATCAACAAAATCGTTACTATATTGGCAGTGGTTATGATTCTAACGGCTGCTCCAGTTCGCTGGAATTCATTTACTGGTATTCATCCACTGGTATTCAACAAAACTACATCAAAATCAAGTTATGAGCAATAAGGACTGTAAAGAAATGAACAAAATAATTCAAATTTGCATAAGGACGACAAAGAAAAGTCTAAAATTCTAACATCTGATATTTTTTTTGGCTTTTAAACATTTTAAAAGTTATTTGGTGTGCCGAATTCGAATCAAAATTGTTCCATCACATAAGGTTTTCGAGAAGTCCTTATATTAAAATGAAAAAAATATTTTTTTAATATATTGGGGACTCTATATCGTACAGACATTTTTTTCACAAAACCAGTTAAAGTGCATTCTTTTTCCCTATCTTAGGTTAAAATTAATATTATTATATTTTTATTTTACAATATTTCCCCGTCAGAACGTAGTTTTGCCTTAGCCTGAATAAATGGTCTAAGAAATTTAAATTCGCATTTTTGGTTGATTATATACACCACATTGATTGATATAATGGCAAAAGCATATAATGAATTCCTTTTCAGCGCTAAAAAAAATAATATTATGTTTCTCTCGCCTATCGAATAAAGATTTTCTGGGAAGCCATTGTAACGAAAACGCCATTAGATTTAGTCTGAACGGAGAATTTTTTCGAGTAGAAGATATCTAAAAAAAACTTATATATCTATTTCTCAACTAGTTTTGCAAAAAAAAATGTGCTTGCGTTGTAGTAATAGCAAAAAACATGCGATTCTAAAATCAGATTATGATTCTTGGCGCCAAAGTCTGGTGTTTTATTTGATTTTGATGGTATATGTGAGCAGGGCAAATGACATACATAGTTCCATTTTACCTTTCTTGTATTCGACTTTGCAGTAGGCCTTGATTGATATTGTGTAGACACAGACCTCTCGCTTCTGTCACCACCATCATCTCTTGCGTGCGTACCACCATTACCAAAACCTAGAAATTTGAAATTTTAGAGTTCTAGTGTTAAATAAACAGGACATTATTTATTTTAAACCCATTGTTGTGCAGAATTATTTATTTGTGGTGACTGGGTGAAGGCTTTTACTATATAAAAACTGTACTTTAAATAAAAAGCGAATTTTAAAAAAAATGTCGGCTGCGCCCCCCCCCCCCCCAAACCCTTAACTTTAAGGCACGCTAACAATAATAGTTACCGTCTTTCTTGTAAGTTTTCCAGCGAAGAAGTTAGATGTCCTCCACGTATTAAAACTGAACATTTTAATTCTGCAATTTAAACTTTCAGTTATCGTCCAGAAAGTGAGAGTCTTGAAGTGCATATTAATTGAAACGATATGTATGCAAAAAAATTAGTGGGAATTCGGATGATATTTTAAGAAAATTCGATAATATAAATGATTTTTACATACCTTTAGATGAGGCGAAACCTTGCCACGAGCGAAAGCATTCTATTTTGCTATTCCGAATCATTTTTTAATAATTTTATCGCGATTTTATTTTTATTTCATCGTAGTTTATAATTTCTGTTCTTTATTTAATTTTTTCAGAAATATATAAATGACATATTACTTGTTACTTTAAAATGTTAGTACCTTTACACTCTTTATACCTAATAATTTCCTTTTAGGCACATACTAATAATTGTACACACAAAGTGTTTAATTACAAATAAAAAATGCCTATTAGTACGTTTTATGCGTATTTTTGCAGACAAAAATATGTAAACAAAAATTGTACACATTTGTTGTCTAAAATTAGGCATTTTGCGCAATATTCAATGAAATTTTACATATTTTATAGTAGTTAATTTACAAGCACTATTTAGAGTGTACCATTAAAGGTATTATTGGGATTTGCTGAAGACTTTAATAAAATTATTTTGAATTGTAAACATGAATTGATTCTACTACGTAGCAAAAGTGATGATCAGCTGGTATACTCAACTGCATCTACTGAAAAACCTAAAATTACTATTAAGAATATTTCATGGAGGATATAACATGTACACCTTTCCGACTCGAGTAAAATAAATATTATAAACCACAGTTAACAACAGGAACTAATCACATTTGGAATGTTAAATTGTCTTCAAAGAGAGAACGACCTCGTTTTGTCTTAATAGCCTTTCTGCATGACAATAAATTCGTTAATTGTGATTTAACCAACCTCAAAGTTCACTTAAACTCGGATTCATATCCTTATGATGATCTTAATATTAAATTTGATCAAGAACGCTTCGCCATCCTATATGATATGTATGTCAGATTTCAGCAAAGATACTATATGAGAGAACCTCAACCTCTACTCACTTGCCAAGAATTCAAAAATAAAGCTCCTGTTACCGTTATCGATGTAAGCCACCAAAACGAGTCGGTCGCAGGGGGTCTGACAGATATAAAAATTGAGTTTGAGACAGGCACTAATATTCCACCAAAATCATCAGCTTACTGCATCCTTATTCATGATCGTTTAATTGAATATACTCCTCAGACAGGGCAGGTTCATAAAATTGTTTAAGCAATAGAAATGACAAAAGTGGTTTTTATTGATCTTCAAGACTTTAGAGGAGATTCAAATAGTTTTATTGTAAAAGAAATTGCATTGGTGTTCGACGCTAAGGAGTATATAAATTTCATCGTAAATCCACCCTTCGATTACATTCATTTGTCAGCAGCGAACCAAAGACAAGTCAATTGGTTAACAAAAAACCATCATCATCTAGAGTGGGAAGATAGATCCGTATCATTCAAGTCTGTTTGTAAATTTCTCAAAGCAAATACAATGAATTCGTGCATTTTTGTAAAGGGTTTGGAAAAGAAAAAATGGCTGGAGGATATGTTGCAGAAAAATGTATTCAATATAGAAAATATCAATTGCTGTAATTTGAAACAACTCGATGAAAAATATCCCGATTTCATCCGTTGTAGTTCTCACAATCATGGAACTTGTGCTCTGAAAAATGCTCTTTTATTTCAAAAATTTTTTAAACTTCAAAAGAAGTGAACCCCCAATTTACCATTTGAATAAAAAAACAAATTAAAAATGCTTTATTTCTCAAAAAAATATTTATTTGTTTTCAAAAATCCTTATTTATATTTAATACATATTATTATTGAAAATTAACTAAATATAATAAATAAATTAAATAAAATCTTAATTCTTAAAATTAAATATATTAAAAAAAAAAGTGTTTTATTTCCTAATAATCGATACTATCAAATATTAGATCGTTAGAATCATTCTGGAATTGTAGTAAATCAATATTTACTTGCATAATAGTATTATCACCATCCTCATCAAAACTAAAATTATGATTTAGACATTTTAGACAGTTATCATCGGGGGTTTTATTATCCTCATCATATTCACAATGACCCCTAGCAACTGTGTTAACCTGATTGCTCATAATTATTCGTTTTTCGTCTTGATAACTTAAAACAATTTTATAGACATTTATTATGAAAACATTATGTAATTTTGATAAAAACAAACACATATTATCGAAAAAAAGCAGTTTTATAACACTGTGAGACAAATGGTAGGGGTCAGTGATCGGGAAGGGTTCAAACTACCGGGGAAAGTTATATCGGTAAAAAAGAAGTTATACGTGTCCCCGCGTTTCGCTGGGTCACCCCTAGGAATCGAGATATATCGATTTGACCTTTGGTGGTCTTTTTTTTTGACATTACTCGAGAACCACTAGTCCGATTTTGCTCAAACAATTTTAAAAAAATTACAATTGCTTTAATCTGTTTATATAACGTTTTTCTATATACTCAACACTTTTGCCGGTAAAAATAAATGTATGAAGAAAAAAATATTTTTTGCCTAAAATATTAAAAAAAAGTAATAAACAAAAAGTTATTGATTTTTATGGTAGCGGTAACAAACATTTATTTTTACCGGCAAAACCTTTGAGTATATAGAAAAACGTTATATGAACAGATTAAAGGAATTTTAATTTTTTTAAAATTGTTTGAGCAAAATCGGACTAATGGTTCTCGAGTTATGTCAAAAACAAGATATACCTCGATTCCTAGGGTTGACCCAGCGAAACGCCGGGACACGTATAACTTGTTTTTGACCGATATAACATTTCCCGTTGGTTTCATCCCATCCCGATTTTGACTGTCGCATAGTGTAATCAAACATGCAATATTTGTTTAAAGCTGACTTTTTAACCCCCTTTGATTTTTTAATTTCTTTATTGTCAATAGTTTTAATGGAATACATTTTCGATCTGAGACCGACAAATTCAGTAATAATTATACCATTATTCTCATCCTTCATTTTACCCAAAACTTTTTTATTCAATAATGGTATACCATAAGGATTATCAACGCGATAATCTGAGGTATCAAATTCAGACAAAAAATCATTAAGTATATCCTTGTAAAAATCTTCCGTTTTGATTCAATAAATAAATGAATCTGTGTCCATATAATTCAGGATAATATTTTCCCCATATTTTGCCTTCATTATCCTATAATGGATATCAATCATTTTCCATTTAGATAGTTTAAGCACGGCAAAACCTATGTATATGGGTTTGTCATATAATACTTCCCATCTGAACTGCAAACAAGTCATCGCAAAACTTGGCCATGATTTTAAAATTTGGGCGAGAAACAAAATATCTTACCCCTCGACGATTTCAATTTTCACTCTCCCAATTTTTAGCGATTTTAACATCTACCCTCTTCTCAACATTTTCCATGGTTTTCCCATAGACAACGTTATTCAGAAGTTTGAAAAAATCTTTTTCAAATGAATTTTGTGCTTTTGCTCTATGGTCTGTATTTAAGTTTATATATTTCTGAAGCCATGGAGACTGATTAAATTTTACCCCCCTATGATATTTTGTACAAATTCAACCATTTGCAAGACATTGCTTAAGGTTTCGATAATGAATCTGATAATTACTTTTATTAGTCAAGTCTGCAATAAGTTTTTTATATTTGGACTCTCCAACTAGTTTGCTTTCCGGAGCTAAAGGCAGATTATTATGAAGTTTATGAAGAGAGTGAGGATATGTTAAATCAACCTCTAAAATGTAACCGGTAGGAGAAGTATCGGATATTTTATTTGGATCAAATTCGTTTAAGGAGTTCTCGTCAAGGCACTAAAATTCTCCAGTTGGAAGATACTGAGACATTGCCCATCCATATAAGTTATTTGCATCTAAATAAGCTAAATATTCAGATGGTTTACTACTATCATAATCATCTATATACTTATTATTGGCTTTGGTATGTCTCTGGGAACATTGTACGAGACCCACCCTTATTCCTTTTTGTATAAAAAGATACATATCTTTATCTGTGAATAATTCTAATTCATTCTTTGTCGTTTTAAGCATGGCGTCCCATGAAAGACCGGGGGCTGTATAATAATGAGCTGGATCTAATTTATATATAGATTTACAAATTTTCCTAAAGTTTTCAAATATATCTGCCAACAACAGCACATCTGTTTTCAAATATAATTTTACATAATCCAACAGGTTCTCACATCTAAACTCATTCCAAACATTTTTCGCGTGTTCATAATCTTCTTCGGAACATTCGGCATCATTTAAAATATTAAAAAATTTATCTCGACTGGGGAGTTCAGTCTCATTGAATCTATCCAATGAATCTATATAAGAGTATGGAAAAATACCCTTTCTTCTTATTAAATTAAAATGATTTTCATCAGCGAAATTTTTGCGGACAATATATAAATCCTCAATATGTAAATTTTTTGCTAGGGAATCCAAACTGGAAGCCATAAATCTGAATGAATCAAGAAATCTTATTTCGAATTTTTCTTTAGTAGAATTTTCAAGAAATGGTAGATGCACAGACAAAGCTATGTATAATTCCTTGTTGAGAGGAAGAACATTTATATCACTATTTGGAATATTATTAAGATATTTAAAGAACATATGACAATCATATGATGAAAAATTGTGGAAAAATACGGGAATAAACTTGGGTTTCCTATATTTTAAATTACAATCATTGTGTGCAGCTCCTCTATACTTGCCAGTGAAATGACAGTGGTCTTTCACTATTGAGAAATAAATCTCCTCTTCACAAATATGACACATATTAGAAGAATTATGAAAATTGATATCTTCTGCCGTCATATCAATTTCAACTTCTTTATAAATATAATTCTTATAAATGTTTTTTAAATCCTCAACTTTGGCAAAAACTGTGGGTGCATCTTCACCAACATAAATTTTAATTTTATCTAAATTTTCGAGATACATTTTAATCATTATTAAAAAAATAAATTTTAAAATTTTTGCTACTAACCTTGAAATATCTTTTATTAACACATAATGTGATCTATCTTCCTCTATGAGAAGAAGAAGATTTATGTGATTTCGCTTCTCCTCCTTCGTGAGATAATAGGGTCCGACTATCCTTTTCTCTTCGTATCCAAAGACGTTGACACTGATATCTTCATTTTGTCTTTCAAAATTTTTCAAGTTCTTTAGAGGTAGTGGAAACGTGAGGTTGACAAAATTTAATTCGATGTTGTTCACTATTATTTTGTCTTCGGCTATACTACAGTTTATGTTGTATGATGAGCATTGTGTTTGTTCATCATGAGACAATCCTCTAGCATAATACAATGCAGCAATAAGACTCCATTTGAAACAATAAACATCTTCATTATGGATATTCGTAAATGCTTTTTTCATTCTTAATTCCTTTGGAAGTGTAATATATTGTGATCCTCTTATAATGTTTGCTTCATTCACATTAATATTTAAACATTTTATATTTATAAGAGACCACCCACTATCTCTTTCTTGGAACTCAGACATTTTGTTCCGGATTTTATTAGTTTGCATATCATAGGTACCTTTCAAGTCATCGCTTAGAGTGACCATTATCATTTGTGTTATGTGAGCTATTGTAGCTCCCAACACTTCGTGCTCAGTTATTTTCACATAATCACATACAAGCTCCATATTAAACTTGTATATTATGTGTTTGACTTGGCAATCCTTAAGCAATTCAATCAAAATTAGCTCCTCTTTTTTAAAAAATTCCTCCGGCATAATAATTTCCTCCTTCTCATTTTCTAACACATAATCTGCTAACCTTTCATTATAATCACTGCTTCTTACAGTGAGTCGAGGGTTAATTGTCCTTATCCCACAATTATTGCGATGTTGAAGTGTACGCATGTGTTGTGCATAGTTTATGCTGGCAACCGCTACATTGCAAGGAAAGCAAAATTTCATTGAAGTGGTTGCATGAGTCCTTTCATGCTCCTTCATCGAGGAACGGTTAAGGAAAAACTTTCCACATTCAACACAATGTTTCTTCTTATGTTGAAGCATATTACGTTTGCTGTTGAAAGCAGTTTGGCATATTAAACAGGAGAACATTTAGACTTATTTATTTTTAGAATTTAAATAAAATTTTTTATTAATTAAATAATTTTATATTTCTTTTTTTAATTTTATTTAATCTTTTTGTAATAAATTAAAAATTTATTGAGAGTCTTTTTCACAGTTGATTTTTTTAATAAATTTTAAATTTATTTAGAGTCTTTTTCGCAGTTGATTTTTAAAATTTTTTATGTTTTTTTAGAATTGAGAAATTTAAAATATTTAAGTATTTAAATTATTTTTCACAACGCCTTGCTAAAAATTTTAGTAGTACTCTATACGATGTAATATAAGATACTGAAATTAATTTACTAAATGAAACCAAAAGTATGATCAGTTAATCAAAAAGTTTCGTTAGAAAATCTGCAGCGGTTCAAGTTCGGTTGTCAAATGGTCAATCCAAAACAACAAAAAAAATATAGAATAATAACAAGAGGCAAAACTAAACAAAACACTTGCATGACATATATCCACATTTTTAAAAAATATAACATTTGTAGTATTCAAAACGATCCTCTGAACAACACATCTACCACACATATAGTATTATTTATGATGTTTTTATTTAGGAGTCATTACATAAATTAAAATTCTAAAAAACTTTTTCCTTAAATCAAAACACATAACGGACAATTCTTTCTTAAGTGGCTCACATTATTTCACACTATGCCCCACACAATTGATTTTTGACCATACAATACAAAACAAAATAATATATACAAGAGGCAAAACTAAACAAAACAAAACTGTAGAATTCAAAACGATCCTCTGAACAACACATCTACCACACATATAGTATTATATATGATGTTTTTATTTAGGGGTCATTACATAAATTAAAATTCTAAAAACCTTTTTCCTTAAATCAAAACACACAACGGAAAATTGTTTCTTAAGTGACACTAGGGTTTTTCTTTTCCCGGACTTTTTCATTTCCCGGGACAGCGGGATTTTTTTCGGAATTTCCCGGGATCCCGGGAATTCCCGCTCGTTAGAAAATATATAAATTCGACATATATTGCACTTGAAAAACTACTTTTTGGTTAAACACCGTTCGACAAAGTTTATCTTTTGGTTGTATCCATGAGAAAATGTTCTGAAAGAAGGGCTAAATATCCATGTTTTCCACTTTTTCCAGGTCAATTCGTTTAACAATTTAAATCGTGAATTAGTATTTATGTAATATATTTATATGGAAGGCTGTCCTAATTAAAAAAAAACTCTTAGTAATATATTAACTAAATATTAATTTCGCGGTTTAAGCTGTTAAACGAATTGATATAGAAAAGTGAAAGACACGGTTATATTATTTTGATCCCTTTTTTCAGGATATATTGGAATTGTTAATGGGTGCAAACTTGTGGCGGCCCAGTTTTATAGTCAGAACTAAAATCAATTTTTTGCTTAAAAATTTCTTATATGTACATGAAATCCAAAAATTTCTATTTCTAGATATTTCGTTTTTTTCTATGCAGATTTTCAGAAGTATCCGTATAGAATTAGTTTTATAAAAAAGTTTAAAAGTGAACATTTTTCACAGAAATTTTAAGCAAATTCGCCTAAATTGTTTTATAAAAGTAGACACTAAAATATTAAATAGTTTCATAACTTTAATTAGTTTTCTTGAATAGAAATTTTTTATGCCACAACTCCTTAAAAAGAAATTATTTAATTTTCATATTTAGTTGCATTTTAAATTAGCATATAAAAATTTCAAAATAATTTGAAAGAGCATCTGATATATTTATTATTTGAAAAATTAATATTATTTAAAAAATATATTTAAAATAAAGGAATAGCAATTGAACTTTAAATGAAATTATTTGAAGTAAAAGAAACTCAAAATACTTATATTAATTGAAAATACGAAAAAATTACTATTTTTTAACTTTAATCCTTAGTTTATTGGAGGTATTTGGAACTGAAATCATGATGTTGAAATGTTGTATAAGGCTGGTTTACACTATAAGATTTTCGGTACGATTTTACTTCAGTACACGTGCAAAAAATATAGGCAAGGTTGCAAAATCTTTACGAGAATCTTATAGTTTAAAACAGCCTATATAAATATTGCTTTATTTGAACAAATATCATCATCTTAAAGAAGAAAAAAATTCCCGAAGGACAAGTATTTTAGTTTGTAAATTTGGTAATTGCTAATATAATATTTTTCGGTTTAACTAAACCAAATTCAATTGGCATCCAAAAACAATTTGGCTTAATTCCGTTTATTAAATTTTAAACCGTATTTTTTAATTTTAAATATTTTTATTTAAATAAATTTAAAAAAATCAATGCTTTAAATTTAAATAAAGCTTCTAAAATTGCAATAAAACTAGCTAAAACTACTATAAAAAAATCCCGGGAAATCCCGAATAAAATTCCCGGGATTGTGGGATTCAAAACAGGGCGGGATTCCCGGGAATCCCGTCCCGAGAATTCCCGGGACATAAACCCTAAGTGACACACATCTATTTACACTATGGCCACACCATTGACTTTTATATTTAGGCTCTAATATAGAGTACAATTATAGACAACATCAAAAATATAATTCATTTAATTGTGGTCACTTATGCCTAAAATTTTTGTATGAAATTAATGATAAATAAAAACAATTATTACTTATATTTTAATATATTTTATTTATTTTTTCGATTTCTTTAATGCAATAGTTTATACATTTTAACAATTTCAATTCCATTGCGGATATTCCCCAATTTTGGGAATAATAAATTCATTAAGATCAAAAACCTCCAACACTAATCGGAAGGGTTGGCACCTACCGCAGGTACTTTTTTGATGCAGTATTTGCCCGATGAAAACTCCTTTACCTCTTCCTCTGTTATAGCATTAAATCTTTTTGGCAGAAAGATGACATAGTTTTCCACCTCAATCTGGATACTTTCTCCATATTTTGTTTGCATTTTAATCGCTTTCAAAATATTATATAATTTAAGATCCTCCATATCTTTTGTATGGAGAATAGGATTGTTGTTGAGGTCATCAAATTTGATACAGCACTCATGGTGGTGATTTCTTCTTCGACGACTTTTGTTTTTAGAATGAAACCTTAAGATGAATTAAATTTTAAATTAACTTCTTTAGAATTCCCCCAGAGAGTAGAATAAATTCAACGGACAAATACGAAAAAAGCACTTATTTAGATGCAAATAACTTATATGGACAGATTGAGTGCTGACTCTCTATTTCACAGTATTATGGAAACAACAATTTATTGTTGCTGTATTTAAAACTAATGGATTCAGAAATAAAGAAATACTCAGACGATTAAGATGTCAATGCGAGAAAATATTATAGAATTCCTTAATGAATATAAGGAGTTTATGTCTCTAGAAGATTTAAACTTTCTTTTGCAGAATGCTGCTTATCTCGATTCATATGAGAATAAAGAGATTGTTTTTTCAGTACATGGAAAGCATTTTGAAGATTGTCCATGGTCTGATGATGGGTGTACTGAAGGGCCTGATACTTGTAATTGCGTCATCTATAAATTTAGAAAAAATAGTGTTTACGATCTTATAAATATGTGCTATAAACATGTAAATTTTTAGTCATTTTAATTTATGAACAAAGATTTAATGATGTTTTTATTTATGAATTATTATATAAATTAAATTCTAATAAAATCAAATATATGAAATTTATTTTTAGTATACATTTTTTTATTTTTTCCTTAAATCAAAACACATAACGGACAAGTAAGAGGCAGAACTAAACAAAACACTTGCCTGACCTATATCTGCATTTTTAATATTACATTTTTTTATTTTTTCTTTAAATCAAAACACACAACGGACAATTGTTTCTTAAGTGGCTCACACCATTTCACAATACGAGATTTTACAACCCCAAAAATCCAAAACAAAATAATATAGAATATTTAGAAGAGGCAGAAACAAACAAAACAAACTGTAGAATTCAAAACGATCCTCCACCACCACCATACAATTGATTTTTCATTTTAATATTACATTTTTTATTTTTTTCCTTAAATCAAAACACACAACGGACAATTGTTTCTTAAGTGGCTCACATCATTTCACACTACTACATTTACAACCCACAAAACAAACTGTAGAATTCAAAACGATCTTCCACCACCACACAATTGATTTTTCACCAATCATTTCACACTACTGGAACACATAATCGATTTTTTAATTACCACCTATTTACACTATGGGAAGACATAACCGATTTTTAGGCACCAATCATTTTACACTATGGGCACATAATATGCAATAAGCAATTAACAGAATTTAAATCCCATAGTGGAAAATGATTAAAAAAATTAAAGTCACATGGAAAAACAATTAACACAATTTAAGTCCCATAGTGTAAAACAATTAACCAAATTTACTTCTCATCGAAAAGCAATTAACCAAATTTACTTCTCATCGAAAAACAATTAACCAAATTTACTTCTCATCGAAAAGCAATAAAACCAAATTGACTTCCCAATCTCCCACTACTAAAGAGTACTTTGGCTTGTATTTTAGTAAAAAATACTTAGAAAACACAAATTCAAAATACAAGTAATTTGTTGTTGTTTTGAACAGAAGTACTTTTATACCGCAATACGAGAGTGTGTACAAGGCAGATTGTGAATACCACAATTGCTTATTTTATTAAACTAAATTAATATACAGTACCGTGCAATTTAATAGCAGTGCATTGCTATGTTTTATAAAATGTGTTTTATTTTTAAAATTAACTTTTTAAGCGGTGTTCTTTTCATTCCTTTTTATTCTTAAATTAATGGCATACTTTAAGGCATTAACATTTATTAGCTAAAAATCACGTGTTAAAATTTACCGTTATTTTTTTCAACGCTACTTCATATTTTGTTTGCAAAATAAAAGCAGTGGAAGTAAGAACGAAAGAAAAAAGATATTAAACATTAAATTTTGGTAATTTTTTTGTTAAAACATTTTTATTGTGAGAAGTTAAATTGTAAAGAATATAAATTTTACAACCCTAGAAAAAAAACTTTTGAAAAATATGGGTAGAGGAAAACACTGTACTACTGAGAAACGTGAACTTATAAAAAAGTTAATTTCTGATGGAAAAACTTACAAGTTTATTCAAGATGTTGTTGGGTGTTCCGCTAAAATGATTTCTAATGCCAAAAAATGGTCTCTCAAACCAGAAACGCGGGGAAGAAATAGAAAAATCAGCCAGTATGATGTAAAAAGAATTTTGCGAACTGTAAGAGATGCACCTAAGACTGCAGCGACAGAGTTAAAACAAAAGTTAAATCTTGACGTCCATCCATGTTCTGTCCGTAGAGTTCTGCTGGAACATAATCTACCAGCAAGATCTCCCCGTAAGGTCCCTCTGCTGAAAAAAAGACATGTCACAAAAAGATTGAAATTTGCAAGAGACCACCGTAATTGGCCCCTATCTAAATGGCGTAACATATTATGGTCGGATGAGACTAAAGTGGTCCTATTTGGCTCAAAAGGTCGTCGTCAATACGTGAGACGTAAAGCTAATACTGCATATGATCCACGCCACGTTTTAACGACTGTAAAACATGGAGGTGCGAAAATAAACGTTTGGGGCAGTTTTTCATATTACGGCACAGGCCCTTTATTTTGGATAAAGGGAAACATGGATGCCCAAATGTACGTCAATATATTGGGAACTGTTATGAAACCATATGCGGATTGGAATATGCCGTTAAAGTTGGTTTTCCAAAATGACAACGACCCAAAACATACGAGTAGATTAGCAAAATCGTGGTTTGCTGACAATGGCATTGAGGTTATGGATTGGCCTGCACAATCACCGGACCTCAATCCCATTGAAAATTTATGGACAGACGTTAAGGAGGCAGTTTTTAAGGCAAAGCCAAAAAATGAGCAAGAATTGTGGAACGTAGTGGAATCGACCTGGCAGAATATTCCCGCAGAAAGATGCCACAAGCTAGTTAACTCCATGGCACGTCGGTGCAACGCAGTTATAAAAAACAAAGGATATTCTACAAAATATTAGCTAAATAAACACACTTGATGTAAAAAATGTGAAGAAAAATTATTGTTTTTTAAATTTGGTTCATTTTAAAAACAAACTGCTATTTTTTTGTTCTCAGATTTTCCGAACAGTTTAAGATATTTTAATTTTTTTCTTTTTATATATGTGACAAAATAAAATGTATTGAATTCAATGTGTACACAACATATTAATTAATAAATTTGTAAAAGAACTTAAATAAAATTTTCAGTAGTTTTTCCAATACTAATGAAATTGTAACTCCACAATGTACACTGCTATTAAATTGCACGGTACTGTATATTTAAGTGAAATGAAGAAATCTTTCGATAGCTTTATTGTAGAAAGGCCCCAACTTAATTATAAATTTCTTTAGCGAAGGACAAAACTTTATTAATTTTTAAAAGCTTTAGATATACAATTTCTTTAAATTAATTTTTTAATAAATTTTGACAATGAAAAAAACAACTGCACTTAAAGAATTTTATGTCCAATAAATATAAATTATGAATAGAATATAAATTAAGAATTTTCTTTTTTATCTAAAGAAATAAAAAATTGAGTTAGTGACTTTCTACATTAAGCATCCGATTTTAAAATTGAAATAAAATAAATTATCTTCCTTCAAGAAAGTCATATTCGACTCTCTTTGCAATTGTATCTAATATGTTTTCCGGAAATGTTTATTTATATTAAGATTGATTTACACGCTAAACATCCCTGTCCATCCTTATCCACTGTTTCCCAGTATTGGGGATATGAAATAATATTCTCAAAAGAAAATTGATTTCCAAAGTTGACACAGCCTTGGGATTTTATTTTTTTGGTATATCCCATTACATTTAATAAAAAATTTAGTAGTTTGCTAGTACTTTACTATACCCAGCAACATCTTTCATTACCAAATACGTGGTTATATAATAGAAATCCATAGCTCCGCACAACTTACTTTTTGGTGTCAAAAACCCATTATTTTTGTTTGGCGTGGTCGTTTTTATAAGTAGTCACGCTTACCCGCTCGCTTACAAAAAAAAGAGAAATAAGTAGTTATGAGATTTTGAATAATAAGTGGTTACACACATGCTTACAAAAAGTTGAAATATAAGTGGTTATCCGACTGCTTACTTGATTCTTAAAAATAAGGAGTTTAGCAAATACTATTAGCTTAAGAAAATACATTTAGAAAAATTTAAGTTTTCTCTAGTGTGTAATTTTAGGACTCGTCATAAAAATTTAAACATAAAACATATTTACATATAATAAATAAAAATGAATAAAATTTAACTGTGTAAAAAGTACTTATTTAAACTATTACGAGTAAGTCATTATTTTATATTTAGAAACAGTGAATACAATAGGCCGTTATTAGGAATTCATTATTTTATATTATAAAATAATGCAAAAGGTAATGATATATCATTTTTGGTAATGCAGATAGTAATGAGGTGTCATTACCAATATTTTGCTGGGTACTTTTAGTGCTCTTGACAGATTTTTAATTCATTCTTTCCGAATTTCATAAAAAAACAATGGATATGTCTCCTTTACATAAATAATTGTGTAAATTGAATAATTGGTCGTTAATTTATAGAAAACAGTACTGAGAAAGCAAGTTACGAATAGTACCGGCATTTTGATAGAAACCGTGCTTTCCCAGTACAATTTTTTTGTTACGTCGGCAATTTCTAACTGGGTAGCTTCTAATTCATCTTTTACAAATAATTTCAAAATGATTTTTTTTATTTTTAAAATACAGATGTAAATGGTGTTAAATTATTAAATATTTTCATTGACTAAATACAATAAGTGCGTTCCCGTACGTTCCCAATGTTACCGAAATTTACCCAAAGTTACCGAAATTTACCCAAAAGCGTTCTCGTACTCGAAAATTGGGTAAATGAGAGCGCTAATGAGAGTGTATTAGTGTTTCTCTTTTTACCAAAATTTACCCAGACTTTTTCTTCGGGTAAACTTTGGTAAAACAGCTGATGTAAATATAAACAAAAAACAATTGTGAAAATAGATTTAGAATTTTAATTAAATAAAGAAATAAGCAAAAGAAACTTCTTTTTTTATAAGAATTAATTGAATAACATCAAAAACAACTTTCAAATGTGAATAAATATGGATATTTGTGCCAATTTGCAAACTGAAATTATACGCATTTTCACATTAGTGATGGGATTTGTGGCACAATCTAAAATTGATTGGTACAATGGCACAACCGATACAATTTTGGCACATTTTGGTTATATACAAAATTTAAAAGAAAATGGGTTTAAAAAATAATAATTCTCTAAAAATTCCTTAATTTTTAGTTTCTAAGCATTTATTGGTATTAAAATACCTTTTCGAACAAAGCAAAACTAAAAAATGTCATCGAAAATATTACCGAATAAGGCACTACGAAATTAGCCCCAACGAAATAACCCCCAAGCAGAAAAATGCAAAAACCCCCAATGAAATAAGAGCCAAAAGAAATGATATAATACCCAAAGGAAAAAAATGAATTAACACCGAAAATAAATTAAATAATCCCTGAACGAAAAATGAAATTAAGGCCAAATATTGGTCTTTATTTCATAATGAAACAACTCCCAAAAAGAAATATGAAATAACTCCCACTGAAATTGACACCAAAAAAATTAAATAAAGAACAAAAATATTTCTTCAGAAATTTATTTTATACGAATATATATATATTCATATATGAATGCTTCAGTTGCCAAATCGATTATCTCCATAAAGAAAATGAGTCTCAAAGAAAAAAAATAGAAAATAATATATAATTGTTTTTTAAAATTCCTGTTAAATTATAAATTTTGCTATTTAGTAGTGTTAACATTTATTATTAGAGAAATTTGTTTTGAATATTCCAGAGTTTGGAGTCAATAAAGTGTTTTCAAATTAAAGTTTTAGAAAATTCAGAAAGTGGAGTTAATCGATTTGACAACTGAAGCATTCATATAATAATTAATTAACATTAGTTAAACACTTGTATAGTTTTGTCAACAGTCTAACGGCACACTGGGCATGAGAAGTTCTCCATGGAATTAGAAATAGCATATGCTTGCAATTTTAAAATGTACAGTGAAGTTTGTTGTAGTGCTTCTTTAGATACCGAAAGCCAGGTAATTTATTCAAAATAGAATTCATTCCATAAGAATTCTATTACGAAATGAAATTAATGTTGAAAACACGGATACTGAGTGAAAATTGAGTTTTGGCAGAATGAAGGCCCATTTGGCACATTTTAGTCACACACTTGGCACAAAATAAAAATTTTCAGGTCCCATCTGTTTCACATTATTTTTTTAAATAAGATTTTGGGCTAGAAAAGTGGTTTTTTGTGTTCCCGTACTATTGGGTAATTTTGTCATTTTGCGAGAGGATTTTGTGCTTACTCTCATTTTACCGAACTTTACCCAAAAAGTAAAGAAACCAGTGTTGCCACTTTTTGAATAATTATTCAAAAATGGGACTGTTTACACATTCCTTGGATAATTTTTGAATAATGAAATTTTTGTGTAGTTTTTGTGTAATTTCGCTTTTTACTGAAAAATTTACTAAATTCCATGCTTTCAAGTCCAACAGTAGATAAAATGAGTTTGTTTTTGTAACATCTACCAGAAGTTTTCAGTTTCTGCTGAATTTTTGTAAATTTTTGCAACACGAAACCCAATTTATTGAGACGAAATAAAACATGCTGTTTTATATTTTATTTGTTTATAAACCCCATATTTTGTTAGTTTTTTGAGAAAATTATTGTCAAACTGAATGCAAAATATTTATTTTTGTCTTGGGTGGCAAGAACATTTGAAATTAATGAATTAAACAAAGGACATTTGAGTTTATTATAGGGTTGGTTACCGTTTCATTTTTAAAATAACGGTAATTATATACCACGCCGATACTAAAATTTATTTTAATATTTTATATCCTCGATATCAGTTAGGGCAATTGTCTTCATATTTTAGCGTTTTCATTTTCTTGGTTTGCCGGTTCAATTTCTTATTATTCCCAAATTACCGTTATAATTTGCTGTTTTGATATTTTAGCGGTATTATAACGGTAATACGCATATATTACGCAATTGAACCAATAAAATATCGAAATAAAAACGGGTAAATATAAAGACAATTACTCTTAATGGTATCAGCATTTTCAAACGTTCATTTGGGGTTTGGTTTCGGCATGGATGGCAATTACCGTTATAATAAAACTGAAACGGTAACCAACCTTGGTTTATTATGATTAAGACTTTCTCATGACTGAAAAAAAACTTGTAATTTCCAAAGTTTTTGTAACAGTTACTGGGCTTTGATCAGACAAAAATTTTCTTACAGCAGCACAGTTGAACAGATTTAAATATCTTTAAGTAATTCATTAATTCAATCTTCGTTAACATGCAAAGGCTATTTTTATTACAACTGGCACTCTATAATTGACTTTTTATATGACCTTTGTAGGTAAACTGTGTCTAAATATTAACTCATTTTCTCCAAATTTAGCATTTTCTTCAAACACCATTCCAGCTTTCTGCCGAATATAATTTTGTGTTACGTTTTTAAAATCTGTGGATATATCGGAAAATGGCAAGCTTTCGAAATTTTCACATTTTAGAGGTGGCTTTCTTTGGAGCTGAATGGTCGAGCTCCTGTTGCGTTCTTGGGTTCCGGCCTAAAAACTTAACTCTATGACCTTGTGAAATTTCATAGCAATCCAACCAGCCGGTAAGAAGTGGCTGAATTATTTCGAAATTATTTCGATTCTGCCCACTGTGCGCAGGAGAGTTCAAAGAGCCACATAATTACAAAAATATAACTATTATTTTAAACTAATAAAAATATAAATTTTTTGTGTAATTTCATACGGTTTTGGATAATTTTTGACCTACTGCTGTGTAGTTTTTTGTTTTACTGGTCGCAACACTGAAAGAAACACACCTAATATCCGATTTTTTCATTAAAGTGAAAAAGTACGAACATTGATAAAAATAAGCATATTTGTATCATAAAAAAGTTTACTTTATTTGAATTTCAATCAATTGAGGAGATACACCCGCTTAAAGTGTTTTTCCTCCTGTAAGCGTTGTACGATAAGAATTACTGAAAAATCGTATTGGGGTTAAAGTCTTATGTTCGTATCAAAATTCCTTCCAAGTTTGGGATAAGTCTTAAATTTAGAAAAATCTTTGCCTCCATATTGGACATATCTGACATTATATAAGCGTGTGAAGTTAAATTTAAAAAATAAATTTAAAGCTCACATTTTCAAATTGCCTTTAATGGGTTAATATTTTTGAATTTAACTTCACACTTTGTGAAGTTAAATTCAAATTCACAATGTGTGAAGTTAAATTCAAAACATAATATTCTTTGAATTTAACTTCAGAAAGTGTGAAGTTAAATTCAAAAAATAAATTCAAAAATATTAACCCATTAAAGGCAATTTGAAAATGTGAGCTTTAAATTTATTTTTTAAATTTAACTTCACATGCTTAAAAAATTAATACAATGTCTCATCAAAAAACTTCAAAATTGATTTTTTATTTTTTTTAAATAAATATTTTCCAATTTTCGATAACAATTTACTACTATTTTTTCAATTATGATCAAGGACAATTCCAAAAAACGTAATTTTTTCAAACACATAAGTAATTCCCGACATAACAATAATCAATCAAATGAAAGTCAATATTATGTGGAATGCATTCCACATCAATAAAAAATATTTTGAAGTTCAACATTAACCAGTAGAGTATTCTATCCTAAGTCAGGGGTTAATTTCGGAAGGGTGATTCGATTAACTTTTTTTAACTTTAGATTTGGGCCTAGGAGACCAAAATTCTAAAAAAAAATATTTTATTAGGAGGCTATGCAAAAAGTCGAGTACTATAAATAACAAAGGCAATTAAATTATTTAAATCTCGATATTTTGAAAAGTAATACCCTGGGATAATATTTAATCCCATTATACTTCGGGATCACAGAATTTCTTCTGATTTTTAAAATTTTTTCGAAAAACTGTTTTTCTATAAAGAATCAGTTTTTATTTACAGTTTTTCTAAAAAAAATATATGGTAACACTGAGCATGATTAATATTGCCAGCTTACGACTTCAACAATAAGGCAACATTTTTTTGAGACTTAATATTTGCGAGATAAATGCAAAATTTTACAAAAATTCACCGAAGTACATAGAAAAAAAACAAATATTTTTCTTTAGAAAAATATAAAAAATATTGTTCACAGTCAAATAAAATAGTTATTTTTTTATTGTCAACAAGGACAGGTTAGTAAACAAGGAGCGCTAGAAAGAAATATTTCATTTGCTTTTATAGTTTAAAATTCAAAGCAAAATAGCCGACCAATGTGTATTCTGTACACTTTTGATCCTCACTGTACCTAAAAACTTTTATTTGTATAAGATAAAATTTATATGGTAAAGGAATGTATGAAAAGCTAGAAACCTTCTTCTTTTCTAATAAAAAACGCTAGTTACAACTGTGTGTAAATTATGACAGTGGATCAACTCAATTGAATTGCTAAATTTTTATAATTTTTTTGTTTTTTTTTGGACCACGGCCAAAAATAATAATAAAACGGTAATTCATTTGTATATGCTACTTTTTGCTATGTTTCTTTGAAATTTGAAATGGAACAAAAATGTAATAAAGAAAAAATTATGATTATAGTTTGCAATACATACTTTAGTTTTAACTTCTTTCTTCATAGTTTGTATCAGGGATGGAAATGAGTTTTTATATTTTGTACCAACCACATGAAAAAATTGTACTTTTTCGACCTTCACGGTACCAAAATTTTTCATATATAGAAAATTTGTCCGAGCAATGTCAAACTTGCAGAAAATATTCTTCTACAAAAATTGTACTATTCCAGCCCTCACCAATTTTTTTGACATAAAAAGTATGTGCGATCGAGGTCAAGCTTGCAGGAAATACTATTCTATACGACACAAAGGCCTACTAACTTAAAATAACCTATAGTTGTGAATATCATATTTATGTATGTATATGAAAATTGTTATTGTTTTGGTTATATTTTAGAAAAGTTATCCATCCTAAGAAAACAATGGTAGCATTCAGCAGAGAAACCTCAAACTGATACCGCTGACTTGTAGCGCTTTGTAATTAGTAACTCTGCTGAACGATGTTTACTTTGTTTTGTTTTTAAATACAATTTTTCTATATTTCCCTTTGGTTTCTTTTAATTTTTGTTTTTGAATTATATTTGTATGTTTTTATTTGTCATTCTTACAAAAAAAATATTTTTAAAATCAACAACAACAAATGTATCACTAATTGATCAAAAGTAGCAAACATTTTTGACGCTACCAAAATATGACAGCGCTACCTGAGCGGTTAGTGATCATATACGAAAGAGGCGGATTAAATTCTCGAATTTTATGTAGTAGCACAGCACTCAATCGACGCGTATTGATGAACTGATTACGGGAAAATAAGAATATATTTTTTTGATACATTGGGCCCAAAACTTGTCAATTACAAGTTTTTGTTAGAATGATTTTAGTCCACTTCTGCAATTCGAATATTTGTTTACAGCTTTAAAGTACAACAAGTTCATTTAATACAAAAATTTTAAATTTGGAAATTTTTGAAATTGTACCAAATGGATCGCGGTAGTACCACGGTACCAAAAAAGTACAATTGTACCATGTTTTCCATCCCTGGTTTGTATAATTAAAAATATTTACAATTAATGAAATCAATGGGTGAAATCAAAACATGTGATAAGTTTTTCGGCCAAATTTGTTAGAAGCAAAGAGTGTTAATATTTCGGTTTTTTCTTAATGGAATCAGTAAGTTTAGTCAATATAAATCTAATTGCAAAAAATCTCTCCTACAAGTTGTCGCAATAACTTTTTTTGAACAATTTTAATTTTTTTTTGTGGTAACGGAGTTTTCATTTCCACAAGCAAAAGATATAACAAAAAAAAATTGGGTACGAATTTTCTTCAATTTATTAGTTTTTCGTATTTGGGGTTTTCAACATGCTTTTCAATAATTTACCATTTGTGTTTATCAAATTGGCGGTTTCGGAAATAAAAATACAATTCATTCCACGCAAAAAAAAATTTTTTTTTTTTTAGTTTTGTATTCTTGGTCTTTTTTGGCATTTAAACTTTTGAAAAATATAAAATTTTTTAAATTACTAAATAATATATTAAAAACATAACATTTCTTGATCAAAAAATTATTAAATTGTGTGAAACAAATTTAGTTTATCAAACTAATGTCAGTAATGGCTCGAAATATCGATTCCAAACCAATGAAATGCAAAATCAATCGTTTTTCGCTCCAGCAGTTTAGGGTAAAAAACTAATATTTAACTTTTTTTGATTTGACGCAAAATTATTAGTTGAATCATATTTTGATGCATAAATATTAGTTGAATCACCTCTGTTTATGGTTATTTTAAAATATTTTAAACATTTACCTACATTTTTTTTAATGCAATCTGATGCAAACAATTTTGGTTACGGAGTTTACAATAACGGAGTTTACATTAGGTTACTTTTTTCGTTTTCTTTCAGAAACGCTTTGTCAGAATTTTCCTTCCGAAACAAAATCGTATAATGCCTACAAGGTGAATCCAAATATGTCATTGTTTTTCTTACTCGCTAAATTGTTTGGTGTAAAAATTAGGAACGGAGTTTACAACATTTTTTCAAATCTTATTAAAGACAACCTATTTCATCTCGAGAATGTTACATTCTGAAAAAATGCTTCAAGTCTGTTACGCGTACACTAGATGATTATTTACAGTCCAACGATCATTTGAGTATAAATAATATTTTACTTTTCGTAATATAATTAATAGATAACTCCAAAATTCTGGTGTATTCATTTTTATCAAAAATTATGACGAAAAATCCTTACAGGGTTGAAGTCGTGTTAGCATAGATATACGAAAAAGTTTGAAAACCTAGAAAGAAATTACTGCTTGCTTAGAAGCAGTTTTGTCAGGGAAAGTTGAGCAGTGAAGCGATTGCATTATTGATGATATCATGCCTGATTTTAGTTCGAGATAGCTCGCGTGAAAGCACTTGTTTCGAGATCCGAAAAGGTATGAATTCACCGCTTTTAATTAGTGCTCCTGTTTTTCTTTTAAAATGTCAGAAGTGCATATTTAAAGCTTTTCAACTACTTAAAATCATGCCTTCTCAAAAGCACAATATTCTTGCATATTTTTCCGTGAAGAGAAATACCTCTTATTTACATTAAAATAACTTTTCTCCGCATTTTAAAAAATGTTGATAAAAGAACCGCAAAAATATTTAAGCAATCAAAATGTAATGCTCATTTCATGCCTTTTTGAAAAGCACAGCAAAAAGCGATGTAAACAATTAATCAACCTTAATCAAGCCTTTCATTAGTGCTGTTTACGAAGCTACACATTTTTAGAAGCAGTAAAAGTAGCAGTAAGGAAACAGTAAACGTTTTTACTGCTTCCACATTTTTGCTGCGAAATGAATTAATTTTTGTTAAAGGCGTTACTTTTCCTCTTCATAAAAACTCTTACAGTTAGTGTTTAGCTCCATTGGTTATTAAAATATAAGCTCTTAAAGTTAAAAAAACCTTATGAGTTACTGGTTACGGAGTTTGCATTTGGCTTATAAAATTGGTCACAAATTTTATGTATTAACCAAAAATTGGTCAGATTGTTATAAATTTTGTAAAACAGGTGACAATGCGCTGATATATATCGCATTAGAAATTAGCTGGTTACACGGTTTTTATCACATTTTTTGATATCATCCATATACATTACGGCGTTCCTTATAAAGTGTTTGGTCGATTTTCGACACGCATACCCCCCAATTTTTTACAAATGGTCCCAAATTAACAAAATCGATTTTTTTTTTTTTGGAAAACGTTAAGCCGACCGAGTTGCGGCCGAAAATGGCCCATTTTGGAAAATAAGTGTATTACACAGTGCAGCACTAAAATCTTGAACCAATTGAGACGCCCAAAATCTGAAATCTTATGATGGTAGAAGAAAACCCCTAGCTGGATTTTGAATTATTAGCTAAGGTTTTTTTAATTCATTTTTGAAGTTTCGGACTGGGAGGAGAATTTTAGAACATTTTTCAAAGAACATGTACTGATTCTTAAGTCTATATCTCGTGAACTACACTCTAATAAATATTTGTTGAAATCTACTCTATTAAAAGGAGGTAACTTGATACCTACTATAAATTGGGCAAAAATAGACACAGTGTTTAAAATTCAATTATGTAGACACATTGTGTTTAAAAATAATAGACACTGTCACTGTTGGGAGCAGACGTATTTTTTTTCACAAGTTAAAATTAATCTGTGCTTTTTTATCTAATTTAAATGCTAAATAAACCTTAAAGTGAAGAAGATTGTTTTTAAACTGTAATCTGTTTTGATTTGTTTGAAAGTGTATTGTTAAATAAGCTATATTTGCTATAATTAACGCTTTATTAAATAAACAAAATTTGTCAAGTTGAAAAACAAACAATAAAGAAGAGGGAATAATAAAAACAAAAAACAATAATAAATAAAAACAACTTGTCACCTGCAACAATTGTTTTGTGTTGTGTTTCAACTAAACATCTAACTTTAGCAACATTTCTTATCAACATTGTTTACCTTACTTAAGGAAAAAAAAGAAACAGCCTATACATCAACCTGTGGACTGTTAATTTTGAATTTAGTAACAATCGACAATATATTTTATATTTTGTTTTTTTTAACATCTGAAAAGTTTTTTAATTATAAAAAAAAAAAATGGAGCAAATTTCCCCTAAAAACTTGCATGAACCTTCTACTCCAGCTCCAAAACGTGGAAGAGCGGACTTGGAAAAATCTTTTTTGGATATCGCTAAAAAAACACCTCGCATGCATAATTATGATTCACCTTTCCGCTTATTGCAATTATTGGACAGTCGATTTGCGAAACAAACTGATTCATTAAACGCAATGATAAAAACGCTCATCCAGGAAAGCGAAAATCGTATATTGGAAAAAATTGAGAATATCGAAAATAATCTTTGCGAAGTAAAAAAAGACTTAATTAAAGTAACCGAAAGAGTTTCAAAACTAGAAATGGTAACGGAAGATTTGCTATCGCTAAAATCTGAAATCAAGGAATTGAAAATGCAAAACCTTCGCCACGAAAATTCTTTAGTTGCAAGTGATTTACGTACAACCAATGTCCCTTATTTGAAAAATGAAAATTTATTTGACATTTTTGATAACGTCTGTGAGATTTTAAATATAAAAACACCACCTGTTAATGCTATATTTAGATTGCCAAATACAAATAAAAATAGCTCGCCCGACAAGGCTATCATCGTTAAACTCTTGTCTCCTTATGACAAGAATTTTATCTTAAAGTCAATATCCAATTTTAGAAAATCTGGTTGTGGCCCATTGATGTTAAAGGATCTGGGTTTTAATTCTAAAGAGCCATTCTTCGTTAATGAAAATCTAACGTCCCACAATTATAAAATTTTTGTCTCCGCTCTTGGCCTAAAGAAAGATGGACATCTACAATCGGCTTTTACTCTTCGTGGGCTTGTCTACGTAAAAAATTGCAATACAGATCAACCTGTTCGTATTGATAACATGGAACAGCTGAACGAGTTTTTTCTTCCAGCAAATGCTCATCAGAATTCTGAAGTTAATATCATGTGCTAAATCCTTCAGTGTTCTAAATTTATTTCATGTTCCTATATTTATAATATTTATATTATTTGTTCTCATCATGTATTTTAATTTGATTCTTAAACATTTTTTGCAGTACATAATATCAATTAATTCAATCTTTATTATCACACAAATTATAACATTTCATTTTATTTTGCATTGTCTGTTCATTTATACTTTTATTTACTGTTGCGTTGTTGTTGGTTACGCTTGTTTTTCTATATGCTATTTCCATAACATTAAACCAGATGGATAGGCAAATCAGTTGTTCCAAAGATGGTATCATGAATATGATTCGAATATTAACTAAACAGAAAAGGGGAGTTCATATCTGCCACATAAACGCGCAAAGCCTAAACAATAAAATTGATGAATTTAGGTTCATTTTTGAAAATTCATCAATGGATATTATTTGTGTATCCGAGACTTGGCTTAAGGAAACTACACCAGATAGCTTAATCAATTTGCAAGGTTACCAAATTTTTCGTGCTGATCGAAAGACTCGTGCCGGCGGAGTAGCAATTTTTGTTAAGAATAATATTAAATGTAATCTTAGGTGTAAATCCATGACTAGTAGTAACATACCAATGAATATTGATAGCGATAAGATTGAATATATATTTATAGAAATTGTATCGGATGGTAGGAAACTTCTCATTGGTTGTGTATACCGGCCTAATAAAAATATTAGTACAGATCTATTTATGAGGAAAATTGAAGATCTTACTGAGGATTACTCGGATGTGGTTATTGCTGGAGATTTCAATTGTAATATTCTTTTGGATACTACGATTATTGATAACATGATGTTACTTGATCTTATACCCGTTAATTGCTATAATCCTACCCACTACACCAATACAGCCAATACTTTATTGGATCTTTTTCTCACAAATAATGTCCATAAAGTTAAATTGTATGATCAGTTGGCTGCATCTTGTTTTTCTAGGCATGACTTGATTTTTATCTCTTATGATTTTAACTTGCTTCGTGAAGCTCAAACTGTTACCTACCGTGATTTTAAAAACATCAATTATCAAACTTTAACCGACAATTTTTCTTTGATTAACTGGAACTGTTTATATTACATGCCGACTTCTGATGAACAATTATTGTTTCTTGAAAATAACATTTCATATCTATATAATCTTACTGTACCGTTAAGAACTAAGAATATAAAGGAAAATACAAGGCCGTGGTTCACTAGAGCCATTAAACGTTTGATTGGTCTAAGAGATGAGGCATATGCACGCTGGAAGAAGTTTAAGATCCCTGAATTAAAGGATGAGTTCTCCATACGGAGAAGAGATGTAAACCGGGAGATAAGAAGAGCTAAAGCCACACATTATGCTGATCGTTTTAGAAAGGCTATTAATAGTAAGACAACTTGGCAAACTATACGCGATATTGGAATTGGTAATAGTAAAACAAATACAAGTTGTGATTTGACTTCCGATGAACTTAATAATGCATTTATAAAACTTCCGTCTATTGATAGTGGCCCTTACATAAACAGTAACAACTTTAATCAATTTAACCAAGCATCTTGTAACCAATTTGAATTCCACTGCGTTAATAACACTGACGTACTATTTAGTCTTTTGAAGGTCAAGTCAAATGCTATAGGGTATGACAATATGGATCCGAGATTTTTAAGATTATTATTACCACAACTGTTGCCATTCATCACCTATTTTTTCAATACGATTTTCACCACAAGCGTGTTCCCTAAAAAATGGAAACATGCAAAGGTAATACCAGTGCCAAAGTCTAACTCAGAATTTCGACCAATAGCTATCTTACCTTTTTTATCCAAAGTACTTGAAAAACTTATGCATATTCAAATAAGTGAACACTTAAATCGGTTCGGTTTATTATCTGATAGTCAATCAGGCTTTCGGCCGAAAAATAGTTGTATCACAGCTCTGATCAATGTTAGTGAGGATATAAGGAGTGAAATCGATATTGGTAAAGTAAATATCTTAGTATTGCTTGACCATTCAAAGGCTTTCGATACTGTTGACCATTCTATACTCTGTCTTAAATTAAGTCATCTTTTTAATTTCTCATGCATGTCAACCTTACTACTCAAATCTTACCTATCAGATCGTTATCAGTCAGTTTTCTTAAATAATAACTACTCATCGGCTTTGCCTGTTGAAAAAGGAGTTCCGCAAGGTTCGATTTTAGGACCGCTACTTTTCTCCCTCTATGTGAATGACTTACCAGACTGCGTAGTACATTCTAAACTCGAAATGTATGCTGATGACGTGCAACTCTATTTAGGTAGTTCTGTAAAATGCTTTCATGAAAATGTAAGTAAACTTAACTATGACCTCAACCAAATTTATCTCTGGGCCTCAAAAAATAGGCTCTGCTTGAACCCTCAAAAATCGAAATGTCTCTTAATACGAAAAAAATCCACACGCTTAAATACCAACTTTGATATTGTTCTTAATGGCAAGAAGATTGAAATTGTCTCATCTGTAAAAAATCTTGGGATAATTTTCAATAACACGCTTAGTTGGTCTAACCATATAAATTCTGTAGTTGGCAAGATTAATTATATGCTTCGAACGTTATGGCCAATTCAGTTCTGTACTCCTTTAGAAATCAGAGTACTTATTGCTAAAGCTTATTTGATGCCCAGTTTGTTATATGGCTGTGAGCTTTTTGCACATTGTGATTCTGCGAGTAAGGGTAAATTAAACGTGATATACAATAAAATTATAAGATATGTTTTTGGGCTTTCAAGGCGTGATCGGCAAAATAGAGTATCTTCCTTCTCGAAACAGTTGTATGGCATGTCCCTAGAAATTCTTTTGAATGTCAGAATACTCACTTTGCTTCACAAGATAATATATATTAGGGAGCCACAAAAACTTTATAATCGTCTTAACTTCTTTCAATCTGTGAGGGGTAAAAAGGTAGTCTCTGTCCGTTACAGAAGCCTAATTTCTGAGTGGCAATTTTATTTTAACGCCATCCGTCTTTGGAACCTTCTTCCAAACAACATACAAACCAACAACAATGCAACACGGTTTAAAAAAGAGATTGTTGAACATTTTTCTACGTAATTATATGCCATAAACTTAATTTCACTGTCTGTATTTTATATTGTTTTATTTAATTTATTTTATTATTATTATTATTTTTTTTTTTTTATATATATATTTATAATGTGTTTATATTATTTATTAGTCATTTCAATTATTGTTTATTATTTTTACTACCATTAATTAGTTAAATTAAAATTAATTTATATAAAATTTTAGAATGTAACTCATTTATGTACCTACCAATTTTTAAATCCCATACTTTAATTTAAAAGATATATATCTTGTTGTGTGGGATTGTCAAATAAATAAATTCAAATTCAAATTCAATGTGTGTAAAAGCGCGTTTTTAATTGTAGCAAAAAGGCTCAGCAACATTATATTTTTGTAGAAATTTACAATGAATGTGTCTAAAAAAGCTCATTTAAATGCATAAATCTACATATTATGTACTAAAAACATAGATTTTTTAATTAAAACGCTAAAATTTATATTTTATTTTTTTTTATTACTAAATAATAATAATGCATCTAAAATTTTACAAATATTTATAAATATTAATTTTAACATACAACACAAGTTCTTTTCGTTGTCCAAATTCAATATTAATTTATTTGATGCAAATTTAGGACTCATAGAATTTTATATGCAAATAACGTAATATAATTACAAATAAATCAAATAATAAGAGAAAATTGGGACTTTCAAAAACATCCTGTTAAAAAAATTTTGTTGTCGCATCCGTCAAAAATCTAAATGGCGATATATATGACAATCACAATTGAAAATGTTTAGGAAAATTAATATACCAGTTTCCAGTATCTTGTTGGGATATTTAACACAAATACCTGATTTAAAACACCGAAATGTAGATAAAAAAAAAATAATAATCTAGCGATCAAACAATTTTACTATTGTGAAAAAACGGGGAAAAACTGAAGGATTGATTTAAGATCCCAAAGTTTTTGATAATTTTAAATAATAAAACATTTAAAGATAATTTATGAGATCGTCTTGTCAAGATTGGTCAAAGCAAAGAAATTAATAGAGTTGCGAGTGTTGTTTCATTTCATTGTTACCAAAATATTTGCCATTAGTGGGTTCATGGAAATTAGAATGTTAAACTACGTATTTGTGAATCCCGGTTTCAATTTGCCCAATAGTGTGACTGCCATCACATTTAAATGTTTGTTATTGGACAGTCTGTTACTTTGAATATCTGCAAAAAAATATGCATAAATTATTTAGTTATTTAATTTCAACGCACTTATTCACCAAATTACTTTCAGTTTGAAAATCTTGATTTATGTAAGATGTCCAATAAAATAAAACAATTTATTTATAGTCAATTGATTTATTTTGTATATTTAAAATTCTTTATCTTGCCATTTGCTTTTAAATCCGCTAATTTGTTCCTTAAACTGAAATTTTTCTATAAATTGTTTTTTATTCTTTTCTTTGTATTTCTAGTTTTGACATTTTTGCTTTTACTAGTTAAAGTGCTTATAATTACGCATTTTGTGCCTAATATAAATATTAAGGCATAATGTGTGTAATTATAAAAAGTAAATGTTTACAAACTTGAAAACATGTATAGCAACATGCAAAATACAATACTTGTGTGTACTTTTGTAGGCAAAAGTGTCTAAATAAATTTTGAACGCATTTTATGCTTAACATTAAGCATTCTATGCAATTTTACATAAATCTTACTATTTTGATAACAGTAATTTTACATGCACTTTTTAGAGTGTATTCGAAATATTGCTTTTCTCTTTTCAGCAAATTTTTCCCTCTTAATTAGGTCTAAAAATGTTGCCTTGAGTTAAAATCAAAAAAACAACAACATCTTACTCAAAAGAGCAAAACTGTCATAAAACGTAAAATTTCGTCATATTTTTCTATGGTTTTTCACACTTATTTCAGAAATTGCTACGAACTCGACCAGACAATATATGACAAAAAGATAGCCAAAAGCAAAACAAACAACTCTTCTTACCAAGACGATTTTATTTGATGACTCCTTCACATAGTTATAGCCCCACAAAGTCATCAAAATTTCAATAAAAACCAAAAAATCACCACTTTTAATTGATTTTGTTGCTCCTTCTTTTATAAGAAATCAATCTTAAAATATACACAATATAGGAAAACAAAGCTAAACGATAACAAATCCTAGGACAGGTTACTGAACTCTCATAAAAAAAAACTTCTTCAATAAGAAACTCAAAATTTTGTACCTATTTCATTTAAAAAAGCATAGCATTTTTAATTTCGATAAACATACAATTGAAAGTGATTTCTTGGTTTTTTGTTGAATTTTTGATGACCTTGTAGGGCTATAACTATGTGAAGGAGTCATCAAATGAAATCGGCTTGTTAAGAAGAGTTGTTTGTTTTGCTTTTGGCTATCTTTTTGTCATATATTGTCTGGTCGGGCAATTTCTGAAATAAGTGTGAAAAACCATAGAAAAATATGACGAAATTTGACGTTTTTTGACAGTTTTGCTGTTTTGAGTAAGATGTTGTTGTTTTTTTGATTTTATCTCAAGGCAAAATTTTTAGATCTAATTAAGAGGTAAAAATTTGCTGAAGAGAGAAAAGCAATATTTCGAATAGTTCACGACATATAGGCTTAAGAATTAGTACATGTTCTTTGAAAAATGTACTAAAATCCTCCTCCCAGTCGAAAACTTCAAAAATGAATTAAAAAAAACCTTAGCTAATAATTCAAAATCCAGCTAGGGTTTTTCTTCTACTATCATAAGCTTTCAGATTTTGGGGGTCTCAATTGGTTCAAGATTTTGATGTTGAAAAATGTGCTACTGTGTTATTATTAAAAATTCCCAAAATTCAAAATTTTAAAAAATTTTATATTTTGTTTCATTTATTCATTTGACATAAGCTGTGTTTTCGACTTAATTATATCCGTTAACTTAAAAAAAAAACACAAAGTGCATAAAAACGTTTTTTAGACGAAAACTAACATATTACTTTTCGTATGCACGTTAACTTACAACGTGGATAATTATCAACGTTGAAAACTCAACCTTTATACATTTTCACACCTAGCGTAACTCCTTCGCGTTACCACCTAAAAAGTTTTGTTGACGTATGTTCGATTATAACGGAACAATTATAAACTTAACCTGTTAAAAATTTTTTATACTACGATCGGTTTAACGTAGATTTGCTTTAAATACTTAACGTTGATAGGCATGAGACAAAACACAGCTATAGTCAAAAGCATTCAGACATAGAATTTTGACTTCATCGGTATCATTAACCCACATTAGCCTGGAATCCAAAATGACCCACGAATTTGATAAAAATACAAAAACGTGTTTTTTATAAATTAATTCTAAAGATTTTTAAAATCCCTAATTTGGAGACCTTGATTGCTAGTTGCTCCACATAATAGTTGATATTAAATAAAAAAAATAATTTGGAAAAATGATATGACATTTTACAAAAATTGTTTATTGTGTTAAAAATTTAACAAAATTTTAATGTTTTTATCAAATTTTACATAATTTTTGGAAAAATATTACTTAAATTTGGTTAGACTATAATCATCTTTACATATGTTTAAAAAAATATTTAACCCTTAGTGGCCTGGCGTCAGAAAAGACCCATGAAAGTTAATATTAATTGTGACTACGATTACAATCTCGTCATTAAATTAAATTAATAAAAAAAAATTTCAACTGGATAAAAATAATTATTTTAAGTTACATGCTCCATATGGGGTTAACTTTTATACTTTTGGTCAAAAACGCCCCACTAGGAAATTTACAGAACCTTTGATAATTTTCGGAAAAATATCACTTTAAATGAATAACAAAAAAATTTTTTACACTTGATAAAAATTATTATTTTGAGCAACTTGATCCATATAAGGTTAATCTTCTCGCTTTTCACAAAAAAGACCCATTAGGAAATTTGCAGAATAACATTTATCAAATTTTTATTAAATTGGGATATGACTAAAAAATAAAAAATCGACCAAACACTTTATAAGGGACACCCTAATATACATGTATGCACACCTCATGCTCCGGGGATATTTTTTCGATCCACAGTTTACTATGGAGGCATTTGATTAATTTAGGGACTGTCCTCAAACTCTGAAGGCATTTTTCACTAATATACCGCATAGTTTGGAGACTTTTTTGGCGATGTCCCAGAACTATGCGCTGTACATACATTTCCAACACATATTATATATATATATATGAATATACACACTATTGTTTAAATACCCTGTTGGCCATGTCAGCAAGACATCCTTGAAGACGCGTGCACGACAATAGTAAATCGTAAACGACACTTTGGCCGTCCATGTAAATCGTCGACGACTTTTTCATACAAATGTCCGCGAAATCGTACACGACGATCTGGGCGACATTATCGCTCACAATATCGTGGACGATCACATGGGCGAAAATATGCATCACGCTGTCTTCGATTAATATATAGGCGACTTTTTTGTTGTATTATCGTTGACGACAATATACCCTACCAATATACGTCGACCATGGTGTGAACGACAATGTTCTGTATTATATCGTCAGCGAGCACCCAAGATAGTCGATTTATAATACAAAGATTCTACTCCTGAATAGAAAAAATACAATCTTTTGAATTTTTTCTGTAAAATAAAATTTGTAGATGTATTTTAGATTAGTTTTATGTTTTAAATTAATTGAATTAATTTTTACTAAAATTATATTAAAAAATAAAATAGAAATTAAAAATTTATCGAATTATTTTGAAAATTACATATTAAAACAATTATTTTAGTAATAAGCATCTATTTGATTTCTTCGTTTTAGTCGTTTTCTTTGATTGCCCAACTTCGCTGTTTTTTCTTACTCTTAATTTCTGCCATTTACTCTATTAATAGTAGTTTTGAAACGATGGAATACTGAGCGAAATTCTTTTATATAGGCTTCATAAGTTACTCTTTCTTTTGGTGGATTCTGCTATTAAGGCACGATATTAGATTAAGTTTTCAATTTGTCTGAAAATCATAAAAGAAAAATTTAATTTTTTATAGTTACTTACCGTAAAGAGCATTTAATATGACAGCTATTAATTATAAAATGTTTACGTACATGCACATTGAAATACGATAATAAATATGACTTTTCACCCGCACTTTCGAGAATCAACTAAATATTTTTACATTGTCTCTTACGCTTTTTTTTTTTTGGTTCTTGTGTTGTTTCTGTCCCGTTATTTTGCATTTTTTTCTTAATACAGCTAGTTATAGACATTGTCGCTCATCAAGTCGCCAATGTTATATAATACGCGACAAAATAGATAGAATGGTGGCTCATTTTGTCCTTAATAAAATCTTATTACATACAAGTTATAGACAATGTCACTCAGTTAGTCGTCAATTTGGTATGAAACTCGACAAAATGCATGTAATGGTCGCTCATTTTGTCCTCAATAAAATCTTATTTAAGACAAGTTTGTGAATTTGTCGCTCATCTAGTCATTAATAAGGCTGAAAACACGACAAAATATACGATCTTGTCGACGAACTTGTCCTCAACAGTGTAATATACACGACAAATTCTAAAATATCTTGAAGACATCCTTGACGACAATTTCATCTCAGACCATTTGGCCAACGGGGTATATACGTGCTACTTACGTATGTACAATCAAATGCATGAACAATAGTAGCATACGAACTATACGTAGAATAGTAGTGGCAGTAGTACAAGCATAAGCGGCAAGTACCTCTTAAGGTTCGTTTGTGCAAAAGTATTTAATGCCACGATTATAAAACATTTCAGTATTCAATATTGTTCCACTCTCAGTTTTCATATATTTTTTTGCATCTGGCATTTAGTACTTATAGAAATCGATGTATATATCCTTCAAACAACATGGTGCTGCACTGAGAAAAAAATTACGAGAAGAAAGAAAAAGTTTTTTCTTATTTTGAACCTCCAACCCCTTGTTTCTGTTTAAATGTTTTTGGAACTACTGTAAGTCGTGTGTACTGTCTACCTATAAAGATTTTTGTATAGTATATGGGTGATATCAAAAAATGTGATAAAAACCGTGTAACCACCTAATTTCTAATGCATGGATTACATTTTAGTTATATATTTCGATATATGTCAGCTCATTGTCACCTATTTTACGAAATTTATAACAATCTGAACAATTTTCGGTTAATACATAAAATTTGTGACCAACTTTATAGGCCAAATGTAAACTCCGTAACAAGTAACTCATACGGTTTTTTAATGTTAATAGCTTATATTTCAATAACCAATAAAGCTAAACACTAACTGTAAGAATTTTTATGAAGAGGAAAAGTGCCGTTTTTAATAAAAATTAATGCATTTTACAAACTTTTTCGTATATCTTAGCTATCACGACTTCAACTCTGTAACGATTTTTCGTCATAATTTTTGATAAAAATGGATATACCAGAATTTTGGAGTTATCTATTACACAGTACAACAGCCAATCTGGGGGGTGAGAAATTCCAAGTCAGGGTGATGGTACTAGGTCAGTATAGTAAAACCCTCAAAGGGTTTGGCGTTCGTATGTGTCATTTTTTTTTATGACCTTTTAAATTTTTTCCTTATCTTGATGTTTTTTCGCTTAGTTGTAACTCGAGAACCACTTGTCCGATTTTGATGAAACAAATTTAGAAAAATTTAGAATTACAATTTCTTTAATCCGTTCATATAACATTTTTCTTTATAATCAACAGTTTTGCCGGTAAAAATAAATTTGTGGAGAAAAAAAAATATTTTTTTGCCTAAAAATTAAAATATTTTTTTTTTAAATTCATAAAAAATTTTAATTTTTATTTGTGGAGAAAAAAAAATATTTTTTTGCCTAAAAATTAAAATATTTTTTTTTTAAATTCATAAAAAATTTTAATTTTTAGGCAAAAAAATATTTTTTTTCTCCACAAATTTATTTTTACCGGCAAAACTGTTGATTATAAAGAAAAATGTTATATGAACGGATTAAAGAAATTGTAATTCTAAATTTTTCTAAATTTGTTTCATCAAAATCGGACAAGTGGTTCTCGAGTTACAACTAAGCGAAAAAACATCAAGATAAGGAAAAAATTTAAAAGGTCATAAAAAAAAATGACACATACGAACGCCAAACCCTTTGAGGGTTTTACTATACTGACCTAGTACCATCACCCTGACTTGGAATTTCTCACCCCCAGACAATAATCCCAAAAATGTTCCATAGTGTTATTTATATTGCGAAAAGTATAATGTTATTTATACTAAAATGATCGTTGGACTGTAAGTAATCATCCAGTATAACAGACTTGAAGCTTTTCTGCAGCATATAACATTCTCGAGATGAAAATGGATGTCTTTAATAAGATTTGAAAAAATGTTGTAAACTCCGTTCCTAATTTTTACACCAAACTATTTAACGAGTAAGAAAAACAATGTCAATATTGGATTCACCTTGTAGGCATCATGCGATTTTGTTTCGGAAAAAAAATTCTGACAAAGCGTTTCTGAAAAAAACGAAAAAAGTAACCAAATGTAAACTCCGTAACTGTAAACTCCGTAACCACAATTGTTTGCATCAGATTTCATTCAAATAAATGTAGATAAATGTTTAAAATATTTTAAAATAACCACAAACAGAGGTGATTCAACTAATATTAATGCGACAAAAGACGATTCAACTAATAATTTTGCGTCAAATCAAAAAAAGTTATCAGTTTTTCACCCTAAGCTGCTGAAGCGAAAAACGATTGATTTTGCATTTCATTGGTTTTGAATCGATATTTCGAGTCATTACTGACATTAGTTTGACAAATTAAATTTGTTTCACACAATTTAAGAATTTTTTGATCGCGAAATGTTATGTTTTTAATATATTATTTTGTAACTGCGCAACCGCTGTTTGGATTTTAAAAAATTTTATATTTTTGAAAAGCATTTAAATGGACCAAAAATACAAAATTAAAAAAAAAAATAAAAATTTTTTTCGCGGAATGAATTGTATTTTTATTCGCGAAACCGCCAATTTGATAAACACAAATTATATATCATTGGAAAGCAAGTTAAAAACCCAAATACGAAAAACTAATAAATTGAAGAAAATTCGTACGTAATTTTTTTTGTTATATCTTTTGCTTGCAGAAATGTAAACTCCGTTACCACAAAAAAAAATAAAATTGTGCAAAAAAAGTTATTGCGACAACTTGTAGAAGAGATTTTTTGCAATTAGGTTTATAATGACTAAACTTACTGATTCCATTAAGAAAAAACCGAAATATTAACACTTTTTGCTTCTCACAAATTTGGCCCAAAAATTTATCACATTTTTCGATTTCACCTATATGCATGAAAACAAATGGAAAATTGTGGTTATGCCCGACCATTCGACACACTGCAATTAAATGACCTAAAAACTACATATATGCGAGTAATTAGAAAAAATTGTTTTTTAATCGATTATTAAAACCCAGTTTGGGAAATTATTACCGAATAATACGTTATGTAATCCCTTTTAACTGGCTACTTATTATTACTTTTACATCGGCGGCTAAAAAAAAAATTTTGTTGCGCCAAACTAAAAGCTTCTACTGTTTTCAAATGTATTTTTGTCGGTATACAGTAGTTTTGATTTAACTGCATTTTTCTTAAGTGCACATTTGCTATAACTGCACAAAATTTTGGTTTCGTTTCTATTTTACACAATTATGTACGCAATTTGTCTTCTTTAAGTGCACTTTTTGTACCTGCGCATTTAAGATAACTGCTTCATATTTTTGTCAGTTTTACATTATTTTCATAAAAAAGACCACCGTTAGCTGCCTCTTGTGTTTTTCTTTGTTTTTCAATTCTAGGAAAAAATATTACACATAAAATAAATGTGTTGTCAACTTTTTTGTGACAAAAATATCCTACTTTAGTCGCTTTTTAACCATAAAAATCACAAGATCTGGTGCAAAGCACAAAGTTGTCATCATTAGCTTCTTTGTTTTGTTTGTTTTCAGTCTGTATTGGTATACCTGCACATTAAGGCAGGTAAACAATTTGACTTAGCTGCGTTTTAGGCTTACCTGCACAAAAATTCTTTCAAAAGTTGGTTTTGCAGCAAAGTCAAAATTACTGTAAACATTAATTGCAGTGAAGAAATTAAATGCACCAGAATCCCAAAACTTATTTAACAAATTATGAAAAATAATCTGGTGAAGGCATACCCCTATCAGGATTTTATTCTTACCTAAAAAAATGGTAAGGAGACACGGAGGAGATTGGAAGATAAACAAAAATCTAAAACCAGAATGTCTGTGTTTTATCACTTCTGAGTAAAAACAATAACAGAAAGCTGAATAGAAAAGAATACTATGAAATAGGTACATTGTATTCAAGGCCTTACATGGGTGAGTTGATTAAGCTGTGGCTCCTTTGTATAGTTACGTTTGTAATGTAGAAATAGGCACAGATTCGACTCCTACAGCCCACGGGTTGTTGAAAAAATATCATATAGAAGACTATCTGATAATAAAATATAAAACAATTAATTTAATTTTTGCATTAAAAAATACAAAAATAGTTTTTTCGGACTTTCTATATCTTCATATATTTAGTTAGAATATTCTTCCACCTCAAGTCCAAATTCTAATATGATATTGTCATATTAGATTTTTATTTGTTGTTTCAAAAAGGGTTGATCATTTTCATGATATACAATACAATTGTTTCGTAGACATCACTCTACTCTTCAGTTGTCCGCAATAAGAAAATGATAACTTTCTTACTCAAACCGAGACATTACATAAGCTACAAAAAATCAACGGGACGAGAATTTTGTTCTTTCGTATATGAACTGTCTGATTTGGTAAAACAATTGTATTGTCTATCATGAAAATGATCAACCCTTTTTGAAACAACAAATAAAAATCTAATATGACAATATCATATTAGAATTTGGACTTGAGGTGGAAGAATATTCTAACTAAATATATGAAAATATAGAAAGTCCGAAAAAACAATTTTTGTATTTTTTAATGCAAAAATTAAAATAATTGTTGAAAATAAGCACACCACGGCTAAAATCTCATTCAAATATTTATTTTGTTTTGAGTTTAAAATTAGTTGTTTTTACAAAATGTATTGACAACAAGACATACATATAAATAGTACCCAAAGGGTACTTTTATGTAATTGTTGCTTTCAAAAAGGAGTTGATTTATAGCTGGTTTTACCAAATCAGACAGTTCATATACGAAAGAACAAAATTCTCGTCCCGTTGATTTTTTGTAGCTTATGTAATGTCTCGGTTTGAGTAAGAAAGTTATCATTTTCTTATTGCGGACAACTGAAGAGTAGAGTGATGTCTACGAAACAATTGTATTGTCTATCATGAAAATGATCAACCCTTTTTTGAAACAACAAATAAAAATCTAATATGACAATATCATATTAGAATTTGGACTTGAGGTGGAAGAATATTCTAACTAAATATATGAAAATATAGAAAGTCCGAAAAAATAAAAAATAATACAATTTAATGGAAAATCACTGATGAAGCCTGTCCTCTCGCCTATGAGCGTTATTCCAACAATAAAAATTCATATGTTTTCTATAAGTGTTAGTTAAATTCCCAGCTGGAAAATGTGTCTTAAAGACAATGTTTGCAGCGCCGTTTAAGTGGCAAATCAGTAGGCGCTGACATTTACCAAAGACGTCTTAAAAACCTGTCTACACTTTTTTACTTTTTCTTAAGTGACGCTGTCATACTGCCTATTTGTCATCATCACTGGAATTTGTTTTTAACTCGTGCTGACTCAGTAGCTATTTGTCATCATCACAATAATTTTTTCTTAATTCGCGCTGAATAACTGCCTCTTTGTCAGTATCACGTCCTAACAAATTTACAAAAAAAAAATAATTAAAAAAATTGTTTTTGTCGTGACAGCGATTTGAACCGCGAACTTCAAAACTAAAAACATTTCAATGTCTGAGCCTTTAGACATTTACACCATAAACGATTTAAAATTTGTATGTAATAGGGTATTTAGACTGGGCAAAAACTAGTAGTTTTTGGCCATTTTTAGTTTTTGAGCCAAAAACTACAAAATAATTTAATTTTTCCCTATAATTTTCATACAAACTGAAAACCAGATTCTACCTGGTTTTTGCCAAAAACAAAGTAAAAATATCTGAAATGTGCTTTTTTGATACACACGGTATCATTTATAGTTACAACAAATATAGATGTAAAGCAAGTATCAAAAAAATAATTTTTAATTTTTTAAGAATATTTCTATTTTAGTTTCAAATTGTGAGTTGTTACACTGTGAGACAAATGGTAGGGGTCAGTGATCGGGAAGGGTTCAAACTACCGGGGAAAGTTATATCGGTAAAAAAGAAGTTATACGTGTCCCGGCGTTTCGCTGGGTCAGCCCTAGGAATCGAGATATATCGATTTGACCTTTGGTGGTCTTTTTTTTGACATAACTCGAGAACCACTAGTCCGATTTTGCTCAAACAATTTTAAAAAAATTAAAAATTACAATTCCTTTAATCTGTTCATATAACGTTTTTCTATATACTCAACAGTTTTGCCGGTAAAAATAAATGTATGAAGAAAAAAATATTTTTTGCCTAAAATATTAAAAAAAAGTAATAAACAAAAGGTTATTGATTTTTATGGTAGCGGTAACAAACATTTATTTTTACCGGCAAAACTGTTGAGTATATAGAAAAACGTTATATGAACAGATTAAAGGAATTGTAATTTTTAAATTTTTTAAAATTGTTTGAGCAAAATCGGACTACTGGTTCTCGAGTTATGTCAAAAAAAAGATATATCTCGATTCCTAGGGTTGACCCAGCGATACGCCGGGACACGTATAACTTGTTTTTGACCGATATAACATTTCCCGTTGGTTTCATCCCATCCCGATTTTGACTGTCGCATAGTGTAATTTTAAAACGCTTTATTCTATAAAAAAAATTAGTTACATAACATAAAAATTTTTACAAATAAAGGAAAATTTATATCCCGAAATCCCGTAAAATCCCGGGATCCCGAAAAATTCCGTAGTCCCGAATTGATACAAAATCCCGAATCCCGGGATTTTCAAATATCAATCCCGATTGGCATCCCTAGTATATATGTTCCAATATATAATTATACAAAATTTTATATGATAACTAGAGGGCAAGCCCGCTAGATTTAGCGAACTGCCTTAGGCCTAGTTTTTGGGATGTCAGTTAAACCGAAAATGAAATGTATCGGGTTAGCGTACCTTAAAGTAGAGATGGGCACGTGAGCAGAATTTTGCTTGATTCACGTGAATCACGCGTGAGTGTGAGTGAAACCTTAATTTACTCACGTGAACGTGAATGAGTGTGAGTAGAAGAAAATTGTTCGTGAGTGAGTGTGCGTAAGTAAAATTTTTCCGTGAGTGAGTGTGCGTGAGTCGAATTTTAATGACTCACGCTGTTTTTTTTTTTTGGGCTTTTTATTCATATTTTCAAGTAATTGTTTTAGGCGACTTTATATTTTTGGGTATTTTTAATACAAAATAAATGGCAAAATTTCATACTGGACTAGGATTTCCCGGGAAGAAAAAGGAATGAAAATCATATAATAATATATATAATTTTCCAAGTTAAAAATACAGGTTTACACCGTTTACGAGTAGAATACGGGTTTATGTGAATACAGGTTTATATGTGATATTGGTAATTACTAGGGCAAGGAATTCCATGCAAATGCATGTTTTTTCTCGATAGTCCAAAACTAATATGGACTAAATATTTATCCGAATCATCAAATTTAGAACAAAATGGCATCGATTTGTAATTGCATATTTTGTTAAAAATTCATGTTTTTGCATATTTTGACTTTAAATGCATATTTGGTGCGTTTTTAATGCATTGTGCTTTTTAATGCATATTTGTGCATATTTTTAATTTTTAGGAACATTTTTTATTTTGTAAAAAAATATAAAAAATTTAAATTTTCATATTTTGATTCAATCAAAATAAACATTCTTAAAAACCTTATTGACCTATGGAAAATTTCCGAGTTGTGTGTCTGTTTGCAAAATAACTAACTTAAATATATTTTTTAGTTTTAAAGTGCGTTATTTTTGAATGAGTGGTATGTATATTTGATCTTTTTATTTTGTAAATGAATATTTTTAGTTCGATTTTAGATCATAAATTAATATTACTTTCTGTTTAAGTTATTTTTCAAATTAAAGAAAGATGATAAAATGTTCACAAGTAAATTACAAAGAATAAAAAATTTTGAAAGAATTCGATAAGGCCAGCAAAACAGAATACGTATTTTTGGCATTCGCTACAAAACCATCATCAGTGTCGTTTGCCTTGATGGGTTAATCATTGATATTGATCTACTTATGCTAAAGTTGAAAACATATTATTTTTGCAAAAATAATATTTTTTAGTGCATATTTCTTATATTTTTAATGCATATTTTTCTTTTTTTAGCCGCCTATCTTAGGCGCATATTTTCCATTTTTAAGTGCATGAAATTCCTTGCCCTAGTAATTACTTACCCACTAAAGTTTCTGTTCAAAAAAATCTGTTATAGAATAGCTACCTTTTCTTTACAGACCGTTCTACTCTCAATTCTAATACCGATGATTTTTGTTTGAAATTTAACCAAAAGCAACCACTTCTATAGCAACAAAGTGAAACCGGTTGCAATAGAATCAGTTCCGGAACTAGTTCTAATGCCGATTTTACGTCAGTCATGGTTTCGGAACCAGTTTCATGGAATCGGTTGCAGTGGAACCAGTTGCAGAACTAGCATGGTTTGAAACCGATTGGGAATTTCCGAACCCCAAACCCTATACTGGGCACATTTTCAAGTTTAATTTTTCTTAATTTTTGAATATTATTTTGTTTCGTGAATTTGCGTGATTCACGTGAATCACGTGTGATCACGCGTGAGTGTGACTGAAAGTTCAATTTACTCACGTGAGCGTGAGGGAGTGTGAGTAGTAATTTTTTTGTCGTGAGTGATTGTGCGTGATTAGAATTTTTTCTCGTGAGTGTGAGTGAAAATTGACTCACGTGTCCATCTCTACCTTAAAGTTTAAAATGTAATTTGTTTTGTATAGGAATTAAATATTTTTATGAAAATAAAATACAATGTTTTTTATTAATGTAGAAATCTTCAAAATAAAAGCCCCCTTCGATGAAAATGCTTATTAGGAGCTTATATAAAAAATAAATAATTTCAAAAATTATCATTCAGAGGAAGCTTAGATTAAAACAAATTTTCTACTTTTTAAGTAACAATAAAATCAAATAGGCACACTTAATAATTAACAATAAATAACGATGACGATGTGAGAGCTGTGGTGTAATGGTTAGCGCGTTGAACTGTTACACATGTGGTTGCGGGATCGATCCCCAGCGACCGCAACATCAATTTGGAAAAATAATGTGTATGATTTTTTATCCCTAATACAGTGTCCTCCTTTACTATTCCCATAGCACTTAACCCCACCGAAGTAAAATAATATAACAGGGCTATGAAATAAACAGCCTCAACAATCAAATGGCGCGCAACAACTGTTTAAAATTCAACATCTCGCGCAATTATAGTGTTGCCATATTTGAAGCCTCCTGTCTCCTATTTATCCCCTTTCCAAATAAAGCAACACGTTAATTAATTGGAAGAATTTAAGAATTTAGGGTTTCTTCTCTAACAAAAAAAAATAAAAAATTCGAATATGAAGTCCAAATTTCAAATTGCTCAAAAGCTATTGAGACATTGTTGAAATAAAATAGATGTTTTTTCATTAAAAGATTTCCAGGTTTAACTTTAAATATTGAAATTTTTACATTGCATATTTTTACTTTATTCAAAAAACATATATCCCTATAAATTCTACTTTCGAATAACACTGCTCTACACAATAAAAAAGGTGAATGTTATTGCAGTGGTTTTAGGATAATTAGGGGGTGTTGATTTCGAATCTGCAACCAGTTTGTTCAAATTGGCTCAAGGTTTTGCGCAATTCGCGATTTAACTTTTTTCAATTTTTCAGCCGATTTTTTCAATAAAAAATTTATAATTTAGTAACTATAGCCTCGGAAAGAAAACGCTTTACACAGTTTAAGCTTAATTCTGTGCCCTATTTTTCAAACTTATATGTGTGTCAATAGCTCAATAACTTTTCTAAATATAGTCGCTTAAAGTCAAGATTTAAAAAATTTTTAAGGTTTTTTAAAAAAAAATTTTAAATATAAGTCGAAGGCCGATTTTGAACATCAAAGCCAATTTGGAAAGAAAAAGGTCCAAAATTTTTATGCATGTCATATTCCTTTAACAAATTATGTGCACTTTTAGAGCCTTTTGCAATTAAATTTAGACTTAAACAAAATTTCCACAAAAAAAAACGTGTTTGCACAAAAAAAAAGTTTCCACAAAAAAAAAAAAAGTTTCCAAAAAAAAAAGTTTCCAAAAAAAAATGTTTCCACAAAAATAAAGTGTTTCCAAAAAAAAAAAGTTTACACAAAAAAAAAAAGTTTCCTCAAAAAAAAAGGGTCCACAAAAAAAAAGTGTTTCCAAAAAAAAGAACTTTTTCCACAAAAAAAGTGTTTCCAAAAAACAACTTTTTTCACAAAAAAAAAATATTTCACAAAAAAAAACACTTTTCACAAAAAAAATGTTTCCACAAAAAAAAAGTTTCCACAAAAAAAAGTGTTTCCAAAAAAAAAACTTTCCACAAAAAAAAAATATTTCACAAAAAAAAGTTTCCACCCAAAAAAATGTTTCCACAAAAAAAAAAGTGTTTCCACAAAAAAAAAATTGAGATAATATAAATGAGATAGGATGAGCTGAGATTAGATTAGGTTAATGCTATAGTGCTGCCTGGTTGTCATAGCAACACGAAAATTTTATATGTAGGGACGCCCTAATCCCCTAGCGGTATGAAGTATACTTTACGACCTATTCTCATACCTACCAAATACACAAAAAATTTCATCGGTCGAGCCGTTTTGGAGGAGTACGTACACAAACACCGTGATACAAAAAAGTGTTTGCACAAAAAAAAGGTGTTTCCACAAAAAAAAAAGTTTCCACAACAAAAAAAAAATTTACACAAAAAAAAAATTTTCCACAAAAAAGTGTTTCAACAAAAAAAAAATGTCAACAACAAAAAAAAAAGTTTCAAAAAAAAAAAGTTTCTCCAAAAAAAAAAAGTTTCCTGAAAAAAAAATTTACACAAAAAAAAGTTTACACAAAAAAAAAGTTTCCACAAAAAAAAAGTTTCCACAAAAAAAAAAGTTTCCAAAAAAAAAATTATTTTCCACAAAAAAAAAGTTTCCACAAAAAAAAAAGTATTTCCAAAAAAAAAAACTCCACAAAAAAAAAAGTCCAAAAAAAAACTTTCCAAAAAAAAAAAAATATTTCACAAAAAAAGAAAAAAAGTTTCCACAATAAAAAAAATGTTTCCACAAAAAAAAGTGTTTCCACAAAAAAAAATTTGAGATGAGATAAATGAGATAGGATGAGGTGAGATTAGATTAGGTTAATGCTATAAGTGCTGCCTGGTTGTCATAGTAACGCCAAGGCCTGGTTGTCAAGCAACACGAAAATTTTGTATGGGAATATATAGTGAAATCTAAATGCCATATCTCCGGAACCACTGAGCCAATTTCGTGCAAGCTTCACATAAACCATCTACAGACCATCCTCAACGTACCCTAAAATTTTGGTTGAAATCGGTTGACCCGTTTTCGTAGTTAGTGGTGACATCAAAATGTACACTTCTTTATATATATATATAGATATATGACTATATCAAAGCTTTTTTACTTGGGTCAGGATTGTTAATCCCACGTTCTGTCAACGCATAACCGACCATCGCCAACGGTATGTTAACATTGTGCCGATCGCATTTGTCTGCTTGGGCAGATATTGCATAACTTTTTTTATTTAAAAAATGTTTGTATATTGATAGATATGGTCATAATATGATAAAAAGTATAATGTCAATATTTAGATATAAATGTATCAAACTATGTCGACTTTTATAACATTTTATATAATTTTATACAAAAAGATATGCTATGTATGCGTAGCGATTGCTACGGGGACATTTTTCGATCCAGAGTTTAGTATGAAGACATTTGGTTTTTTTGGGGACTGTCCTCAAACTCTTCCTAGGTCTAGCGCATAGTATCAAGACATTTTTGGCTAATATACAGCATAGTTTTGGCACATTTTTGGCTATGTCTCCGAACTATGCGCACCACGTACATATATAATTGTATTTAATTGGATGAGGGCAAAATTCGAATACAATTGTATCGAATTCCAAAAAAATTGTATCAAATTGTACCAAATTGTATACAATTCGATACAATATGATACAATAAGACGTTCTCATTTTTCGGATATAATTATATCTAATTACATAAAAGATTATATATAATTAAATATAACTTTATATGGCTCCAGTGGTGGCAAATTTACTAGGAACGATTCAATTTTTTTTTAATTTTTATCTCGTTGTTTTTATTTTTAAAGATCAAAATCACCCCGAGAGGCGATTGTGCAGAATTTTAACGTAACGTCTGTTTATTTACTTTGTTACTTGTTTTAAGTGGGCGTGGCTTTTAATGAAAAATTAGCGATATCGACCTTTTATCAAATTACATAGCAGGTAGTCTAGAATATTGTGCAGAATTTTAACGTAACGTCTGTTTATTTACTTTGTTACTTGTTTTAAGTGGGCGTGGCTTTTAATGAAAAATTAGCGATATCGACCTTTTATCAAATTACATAGCAAATTTAGCCAGTACTGATCGGATCTATACAAACTGTATATTTTTGGAAATCCCACAAAATTTCCTTAAGTCTTGCATTTATCTAGAAATGGTCGCCAGACTTAAAATGACTGTGCATTAAACATGAAAAAATGTTTGTTTGCTTTTAGCGATTTTAAAATAAAGTTAACAACACTGAAATTTTAAAGTGAATAGTTTTATGTTATACTGACTACTATATAACAAATAAGTCAAGTTTTTTTTACGTTAAGTAAAAAGCATTTCGTATTAAAATTTCAGTGTTAACTTTATTTTAAAATCGCTAAAAACAAAGAAAATTTTTTTTATGTTTAAGGCACTGTCATTTTAAGTCTGTCATTAAAAATATACAGTTTGTATAGATGCGCTCAGTACTCGCTAAATTTTACTATGTAATTAGTAATTTTTCATTGAAAGCCACGCCCATTTAAAACAAGTGACAAAATAGAAAACAGACATTACGTTAAAATTCTGCACAATATTCTAGACTCTCGGGGTGAATTTAGCAACTATTTTGATCTTTAAAATAAAAACGAGATTAAAATTTAAAAAAAATTGAATCGTTCCTATTAAATTTGCCACCACAAATAATATATACAAACATATTTAATCGGGCATATAAAGCCCCATATAAATTTTTTTTAATCGGGTCTTTATATATTTGACGTCTTTGTGCCATTAAAAAGGGACAATGTGAGACTCCTGTATATCACAGCTTATAGTATTCAATAATTTTTGATGGCAAACGATTCAGTTATCTGTTATCTATAGGGTTTGGGGTTCTAGAATTCCCGGGCGGGAATTCCCGGGAAAATAATATATTTTTCCGGAAAAACGGGAAATTTTTAAAATATTAAATTTTTTAAATTATTTTTTTTTGGAATAGGATTTTTTAATTTTAGTCATAAAAAACATTTTAAATACCAAAACAAAAATGTCATTGTTAAAATCTTTTAAAAGGGAATCAGTTTATTTGGCACACAAAAAAAGCTTTGCCAAGTAATTAGGACCATTTCAACTAATAAAGATTTTTCGCCTTACTTATTCAAAATTTAAGTAGTAAAACCTAAAAACTTGGTAATATGTTTAAAAGAAATATGAAAAAAAGTTTTGTTTCTTACAAATAATCGCCCTTACTATCTAAATTTTTCAAATATATATTTTAGTTAAAGTCGACTTTAGTTAAAATATTGGGTGGCAGTATACCTTGACTTGGTTTATTTTTGGAGCATTCTGATTGGTTAATTTATTTTCAAATGAAAATATAAATATTTTTGTAAGCTTTTCATACACAAAATGAACAAACCCGTATGATTAAAAATAAAGTCGACTTTAAATTTAAAATACTCCCTTATATTTATTAAGGGCCAATAATTTTATAAGTAACGTTTTCATTAATAAATGTGATATTTTCAAGTAAGATTACTTTATTATAATACACCTGCTTTCAAACTAATATATTCTTTTATATTAAAGCCCGGTATTTTGTTCGGACTTTTGCGAAAAAAGCAGTCAAACTCCATATAAAAAAATGATTTTTCACTTGTGTGGAATTGCTGCGAAATTGCGGTTGAATTTTTTTTCGCATCAATTTAATAGACAGGACCATTTGAAAATGTAGCGAAAAAGTTACATTTGGGTTAATTATGATTGTAACTTTTTATAAACCATAAAAAATTTGTGCATTTTAATGTTTTTATTATAGTTTTTGAGTTCCAAACATAGAGCGAAATTTTTTCGCTCTTTTGAAAAAAATACTGGGCTTAAAGAATAAAATGTCGGGAGTATGGAAATAATACATAAAAAAGGACAATGCAGCGCAGTGCAATATTTGCCCTAAAAGACTAATGGTTAACGGAGGTATCTAAATTTGATTATTCGACATCTAAATTCACAAAAAAAAAAATTGATGGTCATGTAACTTCTCTTGAAGAAAACAACAACAAGAATAACGTTCCAGCTAAAATATCGGAAGAAAAAAGTGTAAGCTGAATAGGCATTGAACGTTTTATAGTATGGCAAACATTTCCTGAAATGGTATCCAAATTAGCCGCAGTCGACGAAATGTCAATCCGCACCATAACTAGATCTTCCTTTATTCGAGAAAGTTTTTATAATAAAAAACTGGCATTGCCAAAAAATGTAAAGAACATTACATATATTAGGTTTGTTCCACGTAGTTCTGGATAAAGTCTGGTAAAATGAGAGTAAACAAATAATAATCTCAAAAAATGGTAAAATTGCTCATAATACCTGGAACGCACAAAACCACATTTCAAGCCCAAAAATTAACGTCAAAGTTATTAATATAAACCAAAGCTATTTTTAAGAATAAAATATCGAAGGGAATAAAGAAAAAATGAATGTTAGAACGTGGTATTTTTTAACGATATTAATTATTTTTTACAAGTTTTGTTAATATTTAAACTATTTTTACAAATTTAAAACAGCTGATTTACAAACAACTAGTGATTTGACAGTTTTACCATTTTACCCGCAAAAAAAGTACGGGTAACTTCTGGTAAAAAGAGAAACAAATTATTCTCTCATCAACGCTCTCATTTACCCAATTTTTAACAATAGAAACGCTTTTTGGTAAGATTGGGTTCCCGCGGATATCCGCGGTAACGTACGTGGAACAGAGCTATTAAATTACTACAATCATGTAAAAGATATCATGATAAAAAAAATATCGAGCAAAATTTCTAACAATAGGAGATTTACTATAATCTTAGATGAATGGACAAGAATATCACAAAAGAGATATTAGAACATATGTATAAACGGAAATAATTCATTTTATAACCTGGGGTTGGTTTATATATCAGGAAGATGTAATGCTGATGAAATAAGAATTGTAGAAATAAGACTAGAAGAGTTTTATTTGTCTTTGGAAAATAACATTGTGGCCACCATATCTAATGGGCCAAGTGTGATGAAACGGTTTGTTTCCGACAGTCCAGTAGTGGGTGCTTTCTGCTGGAATCATGCAATTCATTTGGCAGTGCTTGGAGTAATTTATGTGAAATTAAATGTTCAATATTCTGATATTTTTTACTTTGAATTCTCACTACACAAACTGCATTTGTACTGAAATAGTGTTTTTTTTTTAACAAAAATTACTTATAAAGGTGCTATTCATTAACAATTTTGTTAAAAAATTTTTTATTCCCGTTTCCCGGGAAATAAAAAAGTCCGGGAAATCCCAAACCCTAGTTATCTATGATATTTTCTATGCCGGAATACGTTGAAAAACTGTTTTTTCTTCCTATAGTCGACCCTCCTTAAATTGAAACAATTTCAAAATCCCCCTCGCTCCCACAAAACGCTTGAACTCCAGCCAGTAGTAGTAGTGCCAAAGAGCCTTGGGCACCGAAGGATTAAACTGTTGAATTAATCAACACAAAATAAATGAATTGTTAAATTAGATTTTATTATCTTTATTTTTTATACATCAAAAATGAACTTCATAAAGAATATTCATTTGTATTAATAAAAACTACAGTTATGAATAATTTACACTACATTTAAATGTAATATTTTAATAGTATTTGAGTTCAAACAATTTTTTTTTAGTTTTTTTGCTTCTTTAATTGAAGTTGCAAAGTATTTGGTAAAAATTACTACAATATTAAATACTAAATTTAATGAATACAATTATTGTATGTATTAAAACAAAATTTTAAAACTCATGAATTTATAAAAAAACAAAAGAAAACAATGTCGAATAGAAAATGTTTAATAGGAGAAAAGATAAAAGAAAATATTAACAAAACACAAAAAAGAAATAGATAATAAAGAGATAAGAGAAGAAAGTAAAATACAAATTTACAAAAAAAAAAGTTTAAGTGGTAGTACCCCAGTATGGCATTTCAAAAACCGATTAAAAATATTTGAAGTAAGCTAGTTTTTTTTTTAAGTTTTGTGGTCTTCTGGATGAAGTCTGAACTAATTTTTCAAAAATAAAAATTGCTGAAAAAATTTAAATTTGATAATTTTAATAATAGGGGTTTTCATATAAACTCGTAAATTCCTTGTAAACCATATTATTTATGTATGGAGTTTGACATTAAACTCATAAACATACCAGGTTTACACCGTTTGCGAGTAGAATACGAGTTTATATGAAACTACGTTTAAAAAAGCAACAAAACCTAACTACTGAATTATTTTGAATTCGTATCTACTTTCATTGTAGATAAATAAATTGTCGGTGTGCATAAAGGAACACACAGTTTGCCAGGATGTCCCACTGATAAATTATAGATAACAGACGTGCCGGAGCAACAGCAACACGTAACAAACCATTGCCTTCACAATGGAGGTTCAGCGAGATGAGGCTCCAGCAAGACACAAAAAAACAGAAAGAACGAATGCCGATGGGTTTAACACGTGCACAAACAACCATTGCAATAGAAACTTAAACGATGCCTCCAAGGGAATTCGAACGGTTTGCATGTGGTTAGACTCCACAGTCTAATGGCATGCTGAAACAAAAACGATTAACCGTTATTCCCTATTAAAAAAGTAATACAGGTCACGAGATAACCTTCTTCCTCGGCGACTCACGGCGAACTGAGAGAATATTTATAAATTAAAAGTGTTAGTCGAGTCAATTGGAATGTTATATTCTCAACAAGTATTGCCAACTCCTGAAAGCAGAAATGCACCGTGCGCTTGTAAAACCGGTTATAAAGGGTAACAATTCAACAAAATATGGATTAAAAATACACGAAAGAAATTTTTTAAAAAAAATTTAAGTTAAGAATTTAAAAATGCATATTAGCGTCATAAAAAAGTTTAAAACAATTACTTAGAAATGGGTAAAAAGCATCAAAGTGCGGAGTTTCGATTAAAAATAGTATAAAAACACTGTGAGAAAAGGCTAATTAATATATTTTTTATGCAGTCCATATTATTTTTTCAACTTTTACAACAAATTTAAGAAAATTTAATTAAAACTGCAGCACCAAAAACATAAATTGTGCAAAAAGCACTAAAAGCACTGTTTAAAATCGAGAAGAGCACTGTATTACTCGTTTTTTAAAAAGGGTATTTGTAAAAATATCCGGTTACGGAGAGGTAAAAGGCATCCAAATATATAAAAAGGCACCAAAATGGAAACATTGTTCTCAACCTATGTTAACTATCTGTTATCAGAAAACGGTACATTTTTAAGAAAAGACAAAAGTGCGTTGGTAAATGTTATGCTTAAAATATAATAAATATGACGAAAACTATAAGTAGAAACATTTAAAAATATCAATTTATCAATTAAAATCCGTGTAAAATCCAATTTCCCATTTACAGGTACATTTTATATATTTTTTCTTAGTAACTTAGGGGTTTGCATTCTCTTTATTTTCTAATCTCTTTGATCGAGTTGCATACTGGGGCATAGCGGAAAACAAGTGAATAAATAATACAATAATAAAGACCTAAAATGTGTTTCAAAATTGTTCGAAACTTTTTAGTTTGAAAATATTTTCATATTTTTAATAGTCCAAACATCCAAAAACGGGGTAATTTTTGACCCCACATTTTAGGCGGATTGTGCAACTAAAACGGTACAAATTTTTGTATACCCTCTATCATTCCTTTTTTATAAGGATAACATTTTATATTAACATTCTCCATTTTTCATTGTTTGTTTGCTACACCTTAGGAAATCCCGCTTTGTTATAATACATTTACAAATGATAGATAAAAGTCAAGAGATTATTAGTTAAAGATTAGGGCCGTATGCATAATCACTTTTTAAATTTATAAGTGGCATATAAAACAAATTTTTCATACAAAATTCATTTTATAAACGTGTTAAGGTTTCCAAATTATTATGCATAAGCACTTAAGAGTAGAAGAAAAATGATTGAATAAATCAATTACGACGATTTCGTCTACTGCTAGATCCCGCATAAGCGGCGGTATTTTGTTGTTGCTGCTGAGGATGCTGGACACTATATAAATTATCAAGGAACTCATGTAACGATGCTTCACTATTTTTTGAAAAAGGCAAGAAATTATAATCATGAATAACCAGTTAAAAATAGTATTAAAGTTAAAAGACATTACCTGTGCGGTATATTATCACGTTTAAATTTACCACCAGGTCCACTGCCGGGATATTGAGGTCCTGCATTCTGTTGATGTTGCTGCTGTTGCTGTGCTTGCGCCTGGGACTGTTGTTTTTGCTGTTGCTGCTGAGCACGCCGAACGATGCGATACTGTACCATATGCGAATTAGGATCCAAATGAGCTAAAGCGCCTTTTTGACAATTAGCCCATTCGGTAATGTCATAGACTTTTCCCTCCATTAATGCCAAATATTTCCAACGTAAACCTAACATACTAGTTTCGGCCCAAATATCGCCCTTAATAATACAGAACTTATTATGAATACAAAATTGCAGGCTTGGGGATTAATCATTTTGTAATTAATTATACATGCAATTACGTAATTACATGTAATTGTAATTAAAAAAAAGTCAATTACAATTATATTTTATTGGGAAAAGCAATAATGACAAAAAGCGCGAGTTAAAGATCAAACCAACATGACGTATTCCTTTTTCCTTATTTTTGCAAAATTTTAACAAAAAACATTCTTTTATTCTAAATGTAATTGAAAATGCAATTAAAATTTGTAATTGAAATCACTTTCAATTAAAATTATATGTAATTTGTTATTGAAAATTTTCAATTACAAATATATGTAAATGTAATTGACCTTTTTTAACATCAATTACATTTATTTGTAATTGAAAATTTTCAATAACAAATTATAAGTAACTGTAACTGAAATGTAAAAAAAATACCCAAGGTCTACAAAATTGCAATAGAAAAAATATATGTATGTTCGATTGCTTACTTCTCTTGCCGAATGACGTATTTTACATGAAGCACATTCACGAGCAGCATAATGAGGACGATCTGTTATTTGACGAGGATGACGTAAACCACAAGTACTACAGCTGGGACCGAATTACGGCATTCGTGAACGAGCGAAATTGTTCGAAATTCGTTTTTTCAATGTGTAAATACGTAAAAACTAACAATGATAATACCATATTTTAATTTTATATCCAATCTAGGGCCGAATTGTAGAATCCCTGGCTCAAAAAACTTCATCCAAATGCTTAATTTTCCGAAATAAAAAATTCATTTCGACCGAAAAATTTCGATCACGGATGCCGTAATTCGACCCCTGTTATGAGAAAAAGGGAAACAAAGAAAGCATGAGTTAATTTATTTTGCTGGAAAAAGTTTTTTTTTAACATTAAGGGCGGGTAATTTATCTACATAATAAATAACCAGAGTTAAACGTTGACCACAGATATGAATTTGACATTAAAAGAAAAGTTAGAAGGTATTGGTATGCTTATATGCAAAACATTTATATTTTTATTGATATACTCGAAAAATAAAAAAAATTATACGCATATCGCACTTGATCAACAAGAGGGTATTAACTCAAAATTTTGAAAATTTCACTTTTTGCAAGAAATCAACTGACAACATTTATATCTATCTGCCCGAGTAAAACTGGTTATACATTATTTTATATTATTTAATACAATTTTGTCTCGTTATATATTGCTTTGTATGTCACTATATATAATAAGACGAAATTTTATATGACCCAATATCTAAATATATCTTTTTACATATGTTGTCATATTTAATCAAATCTCGACCATGGAATTTAAATTGTAAGACCAAATATAGGCCAGTTTCATGTTCAATTTAAATTTCATTTAAGATTTTATAGAAATCAATTACAATCCATTTTTAATTGGAAAATATTTTTTACAAAAACAAATTTTGGTATAAAGTTCAAGTGATTTATAAAATAATAATATGAAAACGAAAAACAGGTAAAATATTTTTGAATAGAATCTGAGTGATATTATCTGACAGATGACCCATACATTATCGACGTTGAAAATATTATGTTAAAAGAGTTAATACTTAACATACGCAGCCAGGCTTTGTATGGGATTTCGTACCACATATGTATAGCAACAAAACAAGCCTATTGATTTAAAAAAGAAACATTTATTTTCCCTATATAATCTATGGTATATTATTGTTTTAATGAACTCAAATGAGCTAAATTCAAATTGAAATTCATTTTCATTTAAATTGTTACATCGAAACAACAGATTATTTTATATTCAAATTGAATACTGGGTCATATTAATAAAAGTTAGCCAATTCTTCGAAGTAATTATTTTGGTTTAGGAATAACGTAGCACCAAATTTATCAATAGGCTTGAAGGATATCATGAAGTACAAATGAAAATTAAAACAAAAAATTGTCTACTCGCAAGCAGACTAAAATTGTGTAATTATTTACAAAATTTAAAACATTTTTAAACGATTATTTCATGACATTTAATTTTATTAAAAACTGTTTCATGTCAAATTTGTTATCACAATTTTAATGTATATAAAAGCTTCATTTGAACTTTACTCACTTTCAAAATGAAAATCTCACCTTCAGTGAAAATTCCAATAATGTTTTATGGAAAATTATTTGAAATTTCATTTTATTTAGAATTTTTTTATTTTATGGATTATTCTTGAACTATACTATAGCTCCTATAAGTACTGATTAATAAGTAGATACTTTTTATGTATGCAGTTTCACATAAAGATTCTAAAAGTTACTAGATTTGCTTAGTTTACACGATACACGAAACCTTACGTGAATCCCCCATTGTTTTTCAGTGCAAACTTTAATAATAAAAACAGAAATTCGAAAATTTTGATGAAATTGGACCTAATTGCATCAAATTTAACTATTAAGATATTATTTAATACAATAATGTCTGGTCAAAATTCGGATTAAATTGTATATAATTAAAGTAATTAAATCCAATTTGATCCACGTAGATACAATTGTATTCACCATTTTTCAGATTAAATTGTATCTGATTAGTTATTGTATTTCATCAAATTAGATATGTCACCATATCATCTTTTTTAATCGGGTACTGTACAATTTTCAACGTATTCCGATTACTCGTTCATCTCGAAAACCACATTTGAGACCATTTTCGTGATAGTGTAGTGGCTACCTCTATATCAACAAAAAGTTTCAGAAAAATGGTATTAACTCAAAAAATAGGTTTTTTTGCAATATTTGCAAAAATTTAAAAGAAAAACAAAGAGTGCGTTTACGAGACTCTCAACTGTTGCTAATCAGATACCCAACAATATGGTGAACGATTTGATTAGCTACCGCTAAGTCAACATGTTGTGGTAGCGCTACCTTGTTTTGATAGCGTAAAAATTGTACGCTACTTGTGAGCAATTAATGATACATCAGCTGTCGTTTGTTTTTTTGTATATTTTTTTTTAAAGAATAATAAACATATCCAAATATAATTATAAAGGAATAAAAATTTTCGAAAAAATCAATGAAACATCTACAAATATTTTTATTTTAAAACAAAAACAAAAGTAGCATCGTTCACCAGATTAAGGTAATCATAAAGCGCTACATATCAATTGTCCCCCAATCTCTTTATTCTATATACTCTTTGATCAACGTAATCAAATTCCATTTGAAAATATATTTACATTGGGCAGGTTTACCTGGTAGGTTTACCTGCCCAATGCAAAGAGTATATAGAATAAAGAGATTGGGGGACTCTCTATCACTGAGAAAGTATTTATTCTATTATGTGCCTTGGAACAGGAACATACTCAAACCAATACTAAATGTATTATATCAAACATCACCCAGCGAGCATGGCAATACGAAGAAGATTCTCCGATCATATCGCCAGGAAGAAGACATTTATTGCTGGCGATATCAATTTCGTATTCTGGAAGTTTCCTCCGTCGGAAACAACTATTTCCCCAAAACAATACTTCCAGGCAATACGAAAGCAATGACCCATATGGAAGATAAAATAAACTCCCGGGTACAAAATAAACGATTTACTTTTTTCATTATTAAACTTAAGCCTGAAAAACAGTTGTCAAGTCTTCGACCTATTTGAAAACCCGGTTTTCGAATACTTCTAATAACCGGCTTTTTGAAAACCCGGTTATCGGTTTTTTTTAATTCAAAACCGGTTCGAATAACCGGTTTTCCGGTTTTTGTATATAATCATTTTGAATTGCTATATATACAAATTTTCTTAAAGAACTTGCAAAGAATTGCTAAAAATCTTGAAACTTACTATTTTCTTCCTTTCTTGAAAGCAAGTCGCAGCGTAAATTATTCCATTAGTACGAATCCACCTTTAAAACTAAAGGTTATTTCAAAGGCGCTGTTTCTGCTTTTTTTTGTCTCTAAATAAAAACACTTTCGGACAGATCTAAAAGCCCAGTATTTTGTTCGTAATTTTTGCGAAAAAAGCTATTAACCTCCATAAAAAACAAGAATGATTTTTACTTCCTCTGGAATTGTTACAAAATTGAGGTAGAAGTTTTTTTTCGCATTAATTTAATAGATAGGACGATTTGAAAATGTCACAAAAAATAACTTTGGCCTTAAGAAGATTCCCAATAAGCATATAGGTTTTAAAAATTCAAGTGCTTTAAATTTTGCTTGAAGTAAAGTATATTTCAAATTCTAGCACTTGTTTATTTAACAAAAATATTTCAAACTTGAATTTTTGTTTCCCTTTTGCTAGAGTATGCTATTGAAATAAAATGTAGTAAAAGTTGAATTCAAGCCTTGAAACTGGAAAACAGGGCTGGAATTGAACTTGATTTCAACTTGAATTCCAGTGAAAATGTTTGTAGGGTTGTAGTTTTCCAATTAATGTGAAACCATTTGTGACTGTTAAAATTTTTATTACAATTTTTTAGCTAAAAAATAAGAAAAAACTCCTTCTATTTATTGAGGAAATGGAAAAATTGAGCTTATATGCATTTTACGACAAACTTTTAGATCTTTCCTACTTAACTTATTGTCAAAAAAGGCAAGAATGAAATCCGGATAGGGACATGCCTACAACGGATTATTTTTCACAATTTGTTAAATACGTTTTAGCATATTTAATTCCTTAATTAGATACCAGCCTTTATGATATTGGATATGGCATATATGATTATATATAGCATATCCAATAGCATGGCTGATCTTATTGCATATATAGTTGTATATAGAGCTATATCTTATAGTACCCGAGTAAAAAAAATTATATATAATCATATATGGCATATATTACAATATATAATTATACATGTCGTTATGTATATCCATATATAATTATATATGACGTTTTTTCACAAAATTTTTCCTTATATTATGCCATATATAATTTCATCTAATTAGATATTGGCCTTCATAATATTAGATATGGCATATATAATTATATATTACATGACATGGTTGATCTTATTGCATATATAGTTATATATAGAACTATATCTTAATATATATGGTGGCATTTTAGCAATATATAATTATATATGGTATCCTTTAAACAATATATAATTATATATGGTGACAGTTAAACTAGATATTATCATATATGGTGCCATTTAAACAATATATGGTCATATATGGTACCTCATAAACCAAATCTTTAATTCAGTTCCAGATATGATAATATATGGTACTATATATAGTGCGATATATATTTATATATGGTGTTATTTAAGCTATATATTATCATATATGGTGCCATTTAAACCATATATTGTCATATATGGTGCCATTTCAACAATATATGCTCATATATGGTACCTGATGAACGACATTTTTAATACAGATGCAGATATGATAATATATGCTACCATATATAGTCCCATATATATTGATATATGGTGTCATTTAAACAATAATAATATATAGACATATATGGTATCATTTAAACAATATATTGTCATATATGGCACAATTTAAACAATATATGGTCAAATTTGGTACCACATCAACATTTTGAATACAATTCCATATATGGTTTAATTTGAATAATGTAAAACTATGTATGGCGCTATAAAAAATATTATCAGATATGTTACTTCATTAACAATATTTATAATACAGTGTCATATATTATAATATATGTATATCATTTAATATATATTGATATATGGTAATGGTACAATAATTCCAATATCAGTTGTGGGTCCATATCAACAATTTGTTCACGTACATTTAACATATATATATGTACATTTAAGTTATAATTTATAAACACTTTATAAAGTTAAATAGTTCCATAAACCTCGTCTAACTGTACCCGAGTAAAAAAGTTTTGATATAATCATATATTATTTTATGTAATTGCATATAGTAACTTATAGTTACATATGGCCACATATGCTTTTAAATTCAAGCTGATATACTTTTATATAGTCATATGTTAGATATTTTTTCCTCAAAAGTTTTAATGTGGAGACATATGTGATTTTATATTATTATATATTGGCCTACATATATATGTATGTGCTATATATAAGTACATAAAGTAACATATAAAAGACATAATTACATGTACGTTTATATATAATTTAGTATGACACTATACATAATAATATAAAACTATGTGGATCCATATAAGAAATCTTTTATAATTTGTGTTAGTTATGATTACACTGTGAGACAAATGGTAGGGGTCAGTGATCGGGAAGGGTTCAAACTACCGGGGAAAGTTATATCGTTATATGAACAGATTAAAGGAATTGTAATTTTTAATTTTTTTAAAATTGTTTGAGCAAAATCGGACTAGTGGTTCTCGAGTTATGTCAAAAAAAAGATATATCTCGATTCCTAGGGGTGACCCAGCGAAACGCCGGGACACGTATAACTTGTTTTTGACCGATATAACATTTCCCGTTGGTTTCATCCCATCCCGATTTTGACTGTCGCATAGTGTTATATATTGACGAATATGAACCCATATATAACTTATAACGTTCTTTATAAAATCATCTATAATTATATATCATCCCACATAGGCAATTTTTTCAAAGTGATTTTATATAAAAATATATAAAGTCCATATAAAACCGTATTGTATTATATTTGGTTCCATGTTATCAATGATTTTGAACTAGTTTTAGATTTAGTAATTAATAGGGATTGGCGCGTGACACGAAATGTTCGTGAGTCACGTTATTCACACGTGATCGTGAGTAATAATTACTATACTTAAGTGATTCGTGCGTGAGCGTGAGTAAGAATAACCCGTGATTGATTCGTGTGTGAGTTTATTTTTTGCATCATATGTTTTTAGTAATTTTTACTGTTTTGCGTGAGAATTTTCTGATTGTAAGTTTAATAAGTACACTCATAGAAATAAATCCGTAAAAATAGCAGAAAAAGTTACTAAAAATTAGTTAAAAATGATGCTGCAGAAAAAACTGCTAAAATTAGCAGATTTTTTTACTAAATACTAGTAAAATGAGAACAGCAAAATTAAAACTGCTAAATTTACAGAATTTTAGTTATATTTAGGCTAACTTTTAGTTAATTGAAAATAGCAAATTGTACTGTAAAATCTGCAGAAAATTTTGCTAAATATTTGTAGACTAAAAATAGCAAAAATAAACTGTTAAATCTACAAAATTTTTGCTATTTTTAAGCTAAATTTAGTTGAATGCAAATAGCAGTCTATTCTGCTAAAATCAGCAGAAATATTTGCTAAAAAATTGTAAACTGCTGTTTTCAAAAGGCTCGATTTTTATTTGCATTTAAAAAAAAAATCGAAAAAAAAACTTCGAAAATTTTTTGGTGATTTTTTAGGCTACTAATTATTTAGCAAAATTTTTTGCTGATTTTAGCAGGTTAATTTGCTAATCTCCATTTACAAAAATTTAGCTCATATATAACTAAAATTCTGTATATTTAACAGTTTTAGTTTTGCTGTTCCTATATTACTAATATATAGCAAAAATAATCTGCTAATTTAGCAGTTTTTTTCTGCAGCATCATTTTTAACTAATTTTTAGTAGTTTTTACTAAATTTTTTACGGACTTTTTTCTATTAGTGTAAGTTAATATAATCATGTGTGCTGAGTAAAAAACGAAATGCTCGTGCGTGAGTAATTTGTTTTTTTTTTGGTTTTTTTTTTTGAGCATGAGTCAAAAATGGCCTACGCACCGCACCCATAATATTAACAACACTGAAGCTTTAATACGAAATTCTCTATACTATAACGTACACTTGACTGATTTCTTATATCTTGGTTGTATATCATAATCCTATTAACTTTAAAATTTCAGTGTTGTTAACTTTATTTTAAAATTACTAAATTAAAAGAAATCTTTTTTCATGTTTATTGCACTGTCATGATAAATCTGGATAAAAGTAATGGAAGATTTATCGAAATTATAAGATCTCCAGCAGGCCTGGGGTTAATCATTACATTTTGTAATTAATTACACATGCAATTACACAATTACATGTAATTGTAATTAAAAAAAACTCAACCATAATTACATATTCGGCCTTATTACGAGTGTCGTAGTCGTAGTCGAAACTAAGTCGAATTTGCTGAAAATTCACTAAAAACGCAACTTTTGAACAATTTTTCAATTGGATTTACCATATATAGCACTCAGATTTAAAAAAATCCAGCATCAGAGTTTCATTTCTTTATAATTTCTATTATATACAAAATCATTTTATATGGAGTCGAAAATTTCGACTACAAATTCGACACGCGTAATTAGGCCGATTATATGTATTTGCAATTCAAAAAAGAACAATTACAATTACAAGTAATTGAAAATTTTTTTTTATTTAAAAAAATTATTTTTGTATGTATATTGTTAGATATGGTCCTATATAATATGATAAAAAGTATAAGGTTAATATTTAGATATAATTGTATCAAAATATGTCGACTTTTATAACATTTTATATAATTTTATACAAAAAGATATAATTTGATGTAATTGGATGAGGACAAAATTCGGATACAATTGTATCGAATTGCATAAAATTGTATCAAATTGTACCAAATTGTATACAATTGTATACAATTCGATACAATATGATACAATAAGACGTTCTCATTTTTCGGATATAATTATATCTAATTACATAAAAGATTATATATAATTAAATATAACTTCATATGGCTCCATATCATTTTTTTTTACTTGGGTATAGAATGTTTATGAATATACAATTTAATATATAATAATTACAACTACAAATTGGTGCCATTATCTAAAATTTAATTTAATGTTAACTTATAATAAAATAAAAATGTATTTCCTAAAAATAAAAATATAGTGTTAATTAATGTTAATATACAATAGGTTTAAGTTTAACATCCCAGACAGAAAAATATAATTCGGCACAATGCTGGCAAACCGTTGGCGATGGTCGGTTATGCGTTGGCAGAACGTTGCATTAACTATCTTGGCAAAAAAATAGATTTCAAAAAACATTTTTGAAAAAATTGAGAAAACTTTTTTTAATATTTGCTTTTAAAAACATGAAATTTAACCCAGTCCACCAGATTGTCAGCCAAGACCTCTACACTCTAATCTAACGAAACTTGTTATAGATGTGTGATAGCTACAAATGAAATGAATGATAAAAGCATTTCGAGCTAACTTATAAGCATCGAAAAAACGTATTCCAGAAATTATTAAATGTATTTTAGAAAATTTTAATTGTATATCACAAAATATTATTTGCACTTCAGAAACTACAATATTACGCAAATTTAATTATTTATTTATTTAGTTGTGTACAGAAATAATGAAATCTATTTCAGAATTCCATAGCTAATAGAGAAAAATTTCTCAAATACATTTCATAATTTCGGAAATACGATTGATAATTTCTGAAATACAGTTTGATAATTTCTGAAATACAGTTGTGAATTTCGGAAATACAATTAATAATTTCTGAAACACAATTGATAAAACTGAACTTCAATTGACTAGTTCCGAAATACAATTCATAAATGTGAAAAATAATTGATGAGTTCTGAAACACAATTGATAAAACTGAAATTCAATTGATTATTTCTGAAACACAATTGATAAATCTTAAAACAATTAATACAATTGGAAATTGTGTAGAGCGTCAAAAAGATGTAAATAAAATTATTTTATTCAAAGATTTCAATTTAATAAAAAAATAAATATATAATTTTATAAAAAAATTTATAGAAAAAAAAATTTTAATTTTATAAAAAGAAATTAATTTTGTAAAAGAAATGCATATTGAACTCGTTACCTTCTGAGTTTAAACTCTCTGCCAGTCTATTATTTTTTGAAGAGTTGGCAATATATGTCTGGGATCTTATTTAATCCCAAATAAATGGAGATCTTACGTAGTACCCAAATATAATGCGGCATCTAATTTTATCTGTCATTTTTATGGATACTTTTAGATGTCAATCCCCAAATATATTGCTGTTTCTAATTCGATCTGCCATTTTAATACCGAAATAAATTGCTGGATCTAATTCGATCTGCCATTTTTCTGATAAATTTAGATCCAAGTTTATCCCCAAATATATTGCTGGATCTAATTTGATCTGCCATTTTTCGGTTAAATTTAGATCCAAGTTTATCCCCATATATATTGCTGGATCTAATTCGATTAGGAATTTTTCGGATAAATTTAGATCTAAGTTTATCCACATATATATTTCTGGATCTAATTCGATCTGGCATTTTTCGGATAAATTTACATCCAAGTTTATCCCTAAATATATTGCTGGATCTAATTCGATCTGCCACTTTTTCGGATCAAATTAGATCTAAGTTTATCCACAAATATATAGCTGGATCTAATTCGATCTGCCATTTTTTGGATCAAATTAGGTCTTACTAAATCCCAAAATATATTGCTGGATCTAATTTGATCTGCCAATTTTCTATTCAATTTATATCCAAGTTTATCCACAAATATATTGCTGAATCTAATTCGATGTGTCATTTTTCGGATCAAATTAGATCTAAGTTAATCCACAAATATATTGCTGGATCTAATTTGATCTGCCATTTTTCAGATCAATTTATATCTAAGTTTATCCACAAATATATTGCTGGATCTAATTCGATGTGCCATTTTTCGGATCAAATTAGATCTAAGTTTATCCCCAAATATATAGCTAGATCTAATTCGATCTGCCACTTTTTCGGATCAAATTAGATATACGTTTATCCACAAATATATTGCGGGATCTAATTTGATCTGCCAAAATTGAGATCAAATTAGATCTAAGTTTATCCCCAAATATATAGCTGGATCTAATTGGATCCGCCATTTTTCGGATCAAATTAGATCTAAAAATATCCGCAAATATATAGCTGGATCCGCCAATTTTCGGATCAAAATAGATCTAGGTTTATCCCCAAAGACATCACTGGACCTCCCAATTTTGAGATATAACTTGATCTTAGTTTATCCCCATATATACAATGGGATCTAATACGATATGATTGGATACACCCAATTTTGAGATCTAATTGGATCAGCTAGATATTACAGCAGATCTTAAACAATATCAAATTGGATATAATTAGATATTGCGCGAGATCAATTTTTTTTACTCGGGTAGTTTTGATTTAAATGCCTTTTTCTTAAGTGCACATTTGCTATAACTGCACAAAATTTTGGTTTCGTTTCTATTTTACAAAATTATGTACGCAATTGTCTTCTTTAAGTGCACTTTTTATACCTGCGCATTTAAGATAACTGCCTCATATTTTTGGCAGTCTTATATTATTTTCATAAAAAAGACCACCTATCTAGCTGATCCAAATAGATCTCAAAATTGGGTGTATCCAATCATATCGTATTAGATCCCATTGTATATATGGGGATAAACTAAGATCAAGTTATATCTCAAAATTGGGAGGTCCAGTGATATCTTTGGGGATAAACCTAGATCTATTTTGATCCGAAAATTGGCGGATCCAGCTATATATTTGCGGATATTTTTAGATCTAATTTGATCCGAAAAATGGCGGATCCAATTAGATCCAGCTATATATTTGGGGATAAACTTAGATCTAATTTGATCTCAATTTTGGCAGATCAAATTAGATCCCGCAATAAATTTGTGGATAAACGTATATCTAATTTGATCCGAAAAAGTGGCAGATCGAATTAGATGTAGCTATATATTTGGGGATAAACTTAGATCTAATTTGATCCAAAAAATGGCACATCGAATTAGATCCAGCAATATATTTGTGGATAAACTTAGATATAAATTGATCTGAAAAATGGGAGATCAAATTAGATCCAGCAATATATTTTGGGATTTAGGAAGACCTAATTTGATCCGAAAAATGGCAGATCGAATTAGATCCAGCTATATATTTGTGGATAAATTTATATCTAATTTGATCAGAAAAATGGAAGATCGAATTAGATCCAGTAATATATTTGGGGATTAAGTAAGATCTAAATTTATCCAAAAAATTACAGATAAAATTAGATCCAGTAATATACTTCGGGATTGCGTAAGATCTTAACTTTTCCGATAAATTGCAGATCGAATTAAATCCAGTGATATATTTGGGGATTTGGTAGGATCTTAATTTATCCCATAAATTGCAGATCGAATTAGAAACAGCAATATATTTGGAGATTGACATCTAAAACTATCCAGAAAAATGACAGCTAAAATTAGATCCCGCATTATATTTGGGTACTACGTAAGATCTCCATTTATTTGGGATTAAATAAGATCCCAGACATATATTGACAATAGTTCAAAAAATAATACACTGGAAGAGCACTGATTTTATAAAAATTACAATATTTTGTTAAAATAAGGTTTAAAATCAGAAGGTCTCGAGTTCGATATCTTTCACGGTATGCATTTTTTTTTTTTATAAAAATGCGCATTCTCCTTGCTGGTCTTATCGAAATTTTTTCAATAATTTTTATTCTTTGTAATTTACTTGTAAAAATTGTATCATCTTTTTTTGATTTGAAAATAATTTAAACAGAAAGTGATATTAATTTATGATCTTGAGTCAAACTAAAATAACATTCATTTACTTAAAAATAACAGATCAACTAAAAACATTTCCCCCATTCAAAAGAATTAAGATTTATCAATTGTATTTTTATTTTTAAGATTTATCAATTGTATTTCAGAAATAATCAATTGAATTTCAGTTTTATCAATTGTATTTCAGAACTTATCAATTATTTTTCAGATTTATGAATTGTATTTCAGAACTAGTCAATTGAATTTCAGTTTTATCAATTGTATTTCAGAAATTATTAATTGTATTTCCGAAATTCACAACTGTATTTCAGAAATTATCAAACTGTATTTCAGAAATTATCAATTGTATTTCAGAAATTATGAAATGTAATTTAGAAATTTTTCTCTATTAACTATGATAAACCATCAATAAGTTCTGAAATATATTTGATTATTTCTGAAATACAATTAATAAATTTCTGAAATACATTCCATAATTTCTACAATACATTTAAAATTTCTGAAATACAAATAATGGCTTCTGAAATACAGTTAATATTGTAGTTGCTGATCAGTTACCATACACTCAGGGAATTATGTAGGTAAAATCAACTGCAAATGACAGTTAAAATAACTGCATTTGCACTTAAAAAGGTGTAGACTACATTTGCAGTTAAATTAACTGCAATATGAAGTAATTTTTAACTGTTAAAAATCAACTGACAAATGTAGTAAAAACAACTACACATGCAATTGAAACAACATACATTCAAATTATTGTAAAACTGTACAAACAACTTGCAAATGTAGTTAAAAAACATAAATAAATTTTTTTTTTTAATTATTAATTTAATAAAAAAAACAAATTTATGTAAACACTATTCACTTAATTTTATTCTATAATAAATTTAAAATTGAGAAATCAAAATTTACACTTAATGTCACTTTTTTTTCACTATTAAGATATTGTTGTACATGTCCGTCTGTGAGGGATGAAATATGCTGTTGTTTGGCTTCCTTTTTTTCTCCAGGTAGAAAGGGATGAGAATATAAAAGAACTGGAAGAAAATAAATACAATATTTTTTTAACATTCCCCGTAAATAGATTTATATTATAAAACTTACCTTATTATTTTAGTAATTTAATAAAAAATATATAACCTTTTCCGTATTACGCGTGCTCACTCTTTGGCGTTGTTTTATCACTAAGACAAGAGAAAACATGTTATACTCATATTCTTTCACTAGAAATTTCTAAACAAGTGATTCATACACATACTTCTGTTTGCTTCGTGTGTATGCATACACACTTGAAAATTTAAGTATTTGCATACACACTTGAAAATTTAAGTATTTGTAAATAAAATTCAAAATAACTGCATAAAATAAATGTTACTACAATGTAGTAATTTTTGTAATTTGTTTAAAAAAATAACTGTCAAAAACATTGAAAAATTTTGTTCTAAGTAAATTAACTACAATTGTAGTTAAAATAACTACAACCGCATTACTACATAAATAACTGTCATGTAGTAACTGCAGAACTTTTCTGAGTGTATATGATGGCACCATATATGACAATATATTGTTTAAATGGCACCAATATGGAGTTTTATATGGTAATATATAACTTAGATTATTTGATTTGATCCGAAAAATGGCCCGATAAAATTGTATCAGTTCTTATTTGTATCAGTTGTTATCTAATTGCATCAGTTTAGATCTGCCCTGATTAAATTATGTGTTAATCAGATGAAATTGTATCAGATTTTTGACCTGATACAATTTTATTGGTTTATATTACATGGTATCAGTTTAGGTCCAAATAGATATATTTGTATACAAAATTATATAGTTATATCCCAATTTTGACCTGATATCAGTTTAAAACTTTGATACAATTGTATAAGGTAAATGTCGGATACAATTATATTTTATTTATATAAAATTGAACCAATTACGATCAAACCGATAAAATTGTATCAGGTCAAAAATCTGATACAATTTCATCTGATTAACACATAATTTAATCAGGTCAGATCTAAACTGATAAATTTAGATAAAAATTGATAAACAATTGATAAAAATATATCGGGCAATTCTTCGGATGAAACTGTATATTTATACAGATATAACTTAATCACATATATGAATATATGTAACTATTTTTCCTCGGGTTGTTTAAATGATACGATATATCAAAGTATATGGTACTATATATGGTAGCATATATTATCATATCTGCATCTGTATTAAAAATGTCGTTCATCAGGTACCATATATGAGCATATATTGTTGAAATGGCACCATATATGACAATATATGGTTTAATTGGCACCAAATATATTAATATATTTCTTCAATAACAGCATATATAAACATATATGGCACTATATAGTAGCATATATTATCATATCTGGAACTGTATTAAAAATGTTGTTCATGAGGTACCATATATGAGCATATATTGTTGAAATGGCACCATATAAGATAATATATGGTTTAAATGGCACCATATATGGTAGGGTAGAGGGGGGATCCTTCGCCACTTTTTTTTCAAAGCATTTCTTAACCCCTAATTATTTTTCGAAAAATACTTTCAAATTGAAGATCTACATATCTTGGCTTTAATTTCTATGATTTTTATTCTAATTATTTGCATATTTTCTATTACTTTTGTAATGATTTTCAAAGTAACCCAAATCGGCGTAACTGCCCCAAACTTGGGGGATATTCGCCAAAAGAGCTAGATACAATTTCAACAAAAAAAATATTGTTAATACGGCAAAGTCAATGTTTTAATGACTGAAATAAATAATTTAGAATAAGTTCTTGAAGGTATATGATTCTTTTTAATCAATAAATCTCCACTATATTAAAAAAAAATAATTTAGAACTATAATATAATGATTTTTCAAAATTATAAAAAACTGAATAATTAATATAAATTTAAGAATGAACACGATTGTTTTAATTTACTATTAAACATATTTTAAACATATAGAAAAATCTTATAGAGCATTTTAGGCAGGGATGCACCAACTCTTTGTATCTCCAGGGGCCATCTGGTGATTATGCCCCAGAAACAGGCACTAACATAAAATTAATATTTTTTCATACTTCTTAAGCATTTATTAATATCAAATTATTATTATTTGAAAGATTAGGATCATAGGTCTAACATAATGAAAATTTTTTTTTTTTACCACACGATTTGAGGAAGTTATTGCAAAATGTAGCTACTTTTAATTATTTTTTTGGCACCCCAAAAAACACAAAAACACGTCTATCTACGACCACATGTGATATAAATTCGTAAAAGTCAATGCCAACAAAGGGTAATTGAAAAATGCACAAAATATATTTTTTTCAATTTTTTATCTCCCTTAACATTGGAGAAAAATGGGATTAGTGTATGTGCCCCACTGGCGAAGGATCCCCCCTCTACCCTAATATATTGCTTAAATAACACCCCGGTGAAAAATGCTCATATACGCTCAAACATGTTCATATATGGTTTATGTATGGACACATATGAACAAATATGGATTTTTTATGAACATATATGGATTTTATATGAACATATATGGAAGTATATGTGATTCCATATATGGAAAAAATTTCATATACAGACATATATGGAAGCATCTGTTATTTCATATATGGAAATGGCACTCATATATGGACAAATATGAAAGTATATGCTATTCAATTTATGCAAAAGGGACTTGTATATGAACATATTTCGAAGAATACATTTTTCCATATATGTAAAAGGAACTCATATTTGGATAAATATGGAATTATATTTAATGCCATGAAAGGAACATATGTAGCGCCTAATTTGAATGTCATACATAAATTTATATCTATCGTACAACCTTATAATAAAGGACAGCAACGTTCGCATGTATTCGCATATATTTAATAAATGTATATGTTCATATATGTCCATATATGAACATATACTAAGGTGTTACCTCATTTTTCGGATCCATACATATATGGTTGAACCATAAATGTTCATATATGGACATTTTTCACCGGGACCATATATAAATATATATGGCACTATATATGGTAGCATATATTATCATATGTGGAACTGTATTAAAAATATTGTTCATGAGGTACCATATATGGGCATATATTGTTGAAATTGCACCATATATGATAATATATGGTTTAAATGGTACCATATAATGATAATATATGGTTTGAATGGCACCATATATGATAATATATAGCTTAAATAACACCATATATAAATATATATCGCACTATATAGTACCATATATTATCATATCTGGAACTGAATTAAAGATTTTGTTTATGAGGTACCATATATGACCATATATTGTTTAAATGGCACCATATATGATAATATCTAGTTTAACTGTCACCATATATAATTATATATTGTTTAAATGATACCATATATAATTATATATTGCTAAAATGCCACCATATATATTAAGATATAGTTCTATATATAACTATATATGCAATAAGATCAACCATGTTATGTAATATATAAGTATATATGCCATATCTAATATTATGAAGGCCGATATCTAATTAGATGAAATTATATATGGCATAATATAAGGAAAATTTTTCGGAAAAAACAGATATGATAATATATGCTACTATATATTGTATAGTACCATATACTTTGATATATCGTATCATTTAAACAACATACCATGTATGGTACCATTTAAACAATATATTTTCATATATGGTACCATTTAAACAATGTATTGTCATATATGATAACTCATCAGCAACTACAATATTAACTGTATTTCAGAAGCTATTAATTGTATTTCAGAAATTATAATTGTATTTCAGAAATTATCGAATGTATTTCAGAAATTATTAATTGCATTTCAGAAATAATCAAATCTATTTCAGAACTTGTTGATTGTATTTCATAGTTAATAGAGAAAAATTTATGAAATACATTTGTTAATTTCTGAAATACAATTGATAATTTCTGAAATACAGTTTGATAATTTCTGAAATACAGTTGTGAATTTCGGAAATACAATTAATAATTTCTGCAATACAATTGATAAAACTAAAATTCAATTGACTAGTTCTGAAAACCAATTCATAAATCTGAAAAATAATTGATAAGTTCTGAAATAAAATTGATTATTTCTGAAACGCAATTGATAAATCTTAAAAAGAATTGATACAATTGCAACTGGAGTAGAGCTGACCCTCTGATGTAAGATGTAAATAAAATTATTTTATTAAAAAAATTCAATTTAATAAAAAAAATATAATTTTATAAAAAAATGTATAGAAACAATGTATTGACACATAAACTAACCACTGACGAGTCTTTGGGTGAGACGAAACTGCGGCAGTCTGGTGATTCCCTTGTGTCTGTTAAAATTTTTCAATAAAAATGTTTTCTTCTTCTTCTTCCTATAAATCAACTCTAAAAAATTCTTTAGTAATTAATTCTAATATTAATTACGATTGTCCTATGCGACGGTTACAAACACTTAACTAAAAAATAATAAAAATTGAAAAAATTTGCACAGCAGCAACACAACTTCTCCAATCAACACTCGGTATCCAACTATTGAATGTGAAAAAAGCGCATCATAATGTGATAATTACTTGTGAAAAAGGAGAAAAAACAATAGGATTAAGAGAGGAAACATTCTAATTGAAAAAAAATAAATTGCTCAAGTATTAGTTAATTCTGGCTCTTCTGATTACAAAACATACATTGTATACGCTGTGATTGAAAAAAAAAAAACTTCAATTAGCCACACTCAGCGCTATGCCGGCCGTGGTGTAACTTGTTAAGAGGTGATGCTATGAGTCATAGCCTGTGCAGTGGGCTGCCGGTTCAATCCCCGGTCATGGCAATACACAAGAAGTTTTTCATATAGAGACAAATTAACAATTAAAAAATTACTTTGATCAGTTGACACATAAACTAACCACTGACGAGTCTTTGGGTGAGACGAAACTGCGGCAGTCTGGTGATTCCCTTGTGTCTGTTAAAATTTTTCAATAAAAATGTTTTCTTCTTCTTCTTCCTATAAATCAACTCTAAAAAATTCTTTAGTAATTAATTCTAATATTAATTACGATTGTCCTATGCGACGTTTACAAACACTTAACTAAAAAATTATAATTTTATAAAAAGAAATTCATATTGCAAAAAAAAAAAAAATTTATCCGAAAAATGGTGGATCGTACTGCAGTAATTTATATCCACCTTGGATCTAATATGATGAAATACGATCCGAAAAACGAGTTTATCTAATTATATAAAATTGGATGTGACATAATGATAATCAAGAAGTAATTTCAATAGAATGGACAATTTAATGCAATCTGAGCTATATCTGAAGGAATAATTTTGTCTAATTGTATCAAATAAAATGCAACTTTTTGTATTAAATCTAATTTTATATAATTAGATTAACCCATTTTTTCGATCTGCCATTTTTCGGATCACATTAGATCTAAGTTTATCCCCAAATATGTTGCTGTATCTAATTCGATCTGCCACTTTTTCGGATCAAATTAGATCTAAGTTTATCCACAAATATATTGCTGGATCTAATTCGATCTGCCAAAATTGAGATCAAATTAGATTTAAGTTTATCCACAAATATATAGCTGGATCTAATTCGATTCGCCATTTTTCGGATCAAATTAGATCTAAGTTTATCCGCAAATATATAGGTGGGTCCGCCATTTTTCGGATCAAATTAGATCTAGGTTTATCCCCAAAGATATCATTGGACCTCCCAATTTTGAGATATAACTTGATATATACAATGTGATCTAATACGATATGATTGGATATACCCAATTTTGAGATCTAATTGGATCAGCTAGATATTACAGCAAATATTAAACAATATCAAATTGGATATTATTAGATATTGCGCGAGATCAATTTTTTTTGCTCGGGTTCTGAAATAACAATACTAGATCAACAGTTTCGGGTATGTAATTTTATTTTACTAAGGGTGGCTCTCATACTTCTGGTTTAAACTTTAGTTAATAGTTAACCCAAAAATTTGTTGTTGTTTTGTGTACATTTTGTTGGCATTTTCTTTTGTTTTTAGTTAAGTTAAAGTTAAACCTACAGTATGAGACCCACCGTAATAGTATTATTTATAGCAAAACCTGAAATTATTTGGCTATTGAATTTTTTGATTCTTCTTCAACTTTTTTGTGATATATCGCCTAAATAATGCGATAAATTAATATTTTAGTAGTTGTTCCATGGGAGGTTTTCAATGCCAAATATATAGTATAAATATTATCGCAAATAGAAGAAACATAGTAATAGGGTTAATACATCACCACGATTTCAAACTATCAAATTTTTAGGCCAAAGGACAATATAAATCATTTGGGAAAAATATTCCAAACCGCTAAAAAAGTATTATACGCTAATAGAAAAAAGTTAGTAAAAAATTTAGTTAAAACTACTAAAAATTAATTAAAAATTACGTTACAGAAAAAATTGCTGAAATTAGAAGATTATTTTTGCTATATATTAGTAAGGTAAGAACAGCAAAAATTAAACTATTAACTATACAAAATTTTAGTTATATTTGAGTTAAATTTTTATTAATAGAAAATAACAAAATCAGGAAAAAATTGCTAAATAATTAGTAGGTCAAAAAATCACAAACAAGTGAAAAACCTTAAAATTTTTTTTCCATTGTTTTTAATGCAAATAAAAATCGAGTCTTCTGAAATCACCAAATGTTTCTGCTAAATTTACCAGGATAGGCTACTATTTGTATTCAACTAGATTTAACTTAAAAATAACAAAACTTTTGTATATATAACGGTTTTCTTTGCTATTTTGGGTCTACTAATATTTAGCAAAATATTCTGCAGATTTTAAAGAATAATTAGTTATTTTCAATTAACTAAAAGTTAACTCAAATATAACTAAAATTATGTATATTTATGTTTGCTGTTCTTATTTTACTGGTATTTAGCAAAACGATCTGCTAATTTCAGCAGTGTTTTCTGCAAGGTTATTTTTAACTAATTTTTGGTAGATTTTTCTGCAATTCTTACTGGTTTATTTCTATGAGTGCAATGTTGCATATGACACCACAAGTAATATTAACAGAAGCCCATCATCCAATTTTAATATAATTACTTTGTAAGAATTCAGATCCTTATAAAGAAAAATAGCTATTTGTATAAAAAGCAAAATTGAGATACCCCGAGTAAAAAAGTTTTGATATAATCATATATTTTTTTATGTAATTGCATATAGTAACTTATAGTTACATATGGCCACATATGCTTTTAAATTCAAGCATATATACTTTTATATATTTATATATTAGATATCGTTTCCTCAAAAGTTTTAATATGGAGACATATATGATTTTATATTATTACATACTGGCCTACATATAATTGTATGTGCTATATATAAGTACTTAAAGTAACATATAAAAGATATAATTACATATACTTTTATATATAATTTAGTATGACACTGTACATAATACTATAAAACTATACGTGGAGCCATATAAGAAGTATTTTATAATTTGTGTTAGTTTTGATTATATATTGACGAATATGAACCCATATATAACGTTGTTAGCGTGCCTTAAAGTTTAGAATTAAATTTCTTTTAGATAAAATAAAACACAATATTTGTTGTTAAGGTAAAATAATTGTTAAGGTAAATTTATTGTAATGTTTAAATACAAACACTATTTTTTGCCTGTTAATTTTTTATAAATAAATCATTTAGTGTACCAACACGTGAGCATGTAACAACTAATTGTCTGTTGTTCAACCATCGGCGTAGATAGTTCGTATTCGTGGTTGGGCGGGGAGGGGCTGTGCCCCCCCCCCCCCACAATTGTTTTAAATTCGCTTTTTTATTTAAAGTACAGTTTTTATAATAAAAGCCTTCACCGAGCCACCACAAATAAATAATTCTGCACAACAATGGGTTTAAAATAAATAAATATTTGATCACTTTTTCTCATGAAAGTGGATTGTTAGTAATGAATCCATTATAAATTGCCATATACGTGTGTATGTCAAGATAATTTGGTAAAGTGCGAACTTAGGTAGATAGACCCGTAAGTAATTTTCTTCGTTTGTGTTTTGAATGAAAATAAATAACGTAAAGCAGGGTTGGAAAGCATTTTATGATATTAAAGATAGCGACCAAAGCCCGCTACGTTGTTAGCGTGCCTTAAATTTTTTTTTAATTCCAGTTTATGTAAAGGTAGACCTGGAAATTCAAGTAAATTCACAAATTCAGTTGGAAAATTTACTGCGTCGGTTTCTTTCACCGGTGCTTCGTTACCTGTAGTTTAAATATCAGAATATATATGTAAGTTCCATTCCTTTTCTAAGGTTTTTTCTCTTTTAGAAAATTTGTTTAACTTTTTGGAGAGTATGTTTCAATGCTACATAAGTTTAATATTCCGTGGATAGTGTTTGAACAGGTAATTAAAGGAGTTCTTCACCCCTTTTTGTTCCTCTCAGTAAAAATCCCAAACATATATAATCTTGCTTCAATCGCATGCGAAATTTCAAGTACCAAACCATAGTATACTATTGTAGCCCCACTCATTAAAAAATTAGGAGCTTGTCCCTATCTCATGTAGTTGTAGTGGTATTAAGAACCATATTGTACAAGTAAAATTACAAATACTACTTTATTTTTTCAAATGACAGAAAATGAGTAAAGCTACTATATTATACTATGTACCAAACTCCGGCAGTTTGAGTCCCTTTTGAACCACCATTTTTACGACGTTCCTGTCCAAAGTCCTAAAAATGCCTTGTCAATAAGTTAGATTACAGGTTTCTCGGCCGTCAAGGGGAGAATTATTCCGTTTTCACCCCTCCCGGTAGGAATTTACAAAAATTCCGTCTTAGAGGACGTCTGCGTTGGAGGAGGAACCTACTACATACATAATTTTAGGTCTCTATATCCAGCAGTTTGGCCAGGCCGTCAAGGGGGAAGTTTTATCCCTTTTTACCCCTCCCGGTATGAATTTCGAAAAATACCATCTTAGGGGACGTCAACGTTGGAGGAGGAATCCAAATACCGAATTTAAGCTCCCTAGTTCCAGCAGTTTGGCCAGTCCGTTAAGGGGGAGTCTTTTCCTGTTTTTGACCCTACCTGTGCAAATTTCCAAAAATCTCATCTTAGCGGATGTCTACAATAGAGGGGGAACTTTAATACCAAATTTCAACCTCCTACCTCCAGCGGTTTGGGCAGGCCTTTAATCGGCACTTTTCGCTTCATTAATCCCCATTTTTGCAATGTCCCTGTCCAAAATTCAAAAAAGCACCTCCCCGATAAGTGAGCCCATACTCCATGGAGCATATGTTTTACATTTCAGGTTTCTAGCCAACTTACTATTATGCCCTTCTCGGTAGGTATTTCCGAAAATCCATCGACAGGAAATATCAGCTTCCTAGTTCCAGCAGTTTGAGCAGGCTGTCAAGGAGGACACTTTTTCTCTTTTTGTACCTCCCGGTTGGAATTAGGCTGGAAGAGGAACTTAAGTACCGAATTTCTTCTTTTTGCCCCTCCCTTTAGGAATTTACAAAAATTCCATCTTCGCGGCTATCTGCGATGGATGAGGAACATTCATACCAAATTTCAACTTCATTGCCTCAGCGGTTTGGGCAGGCCGTTATGCGGGACATTTTTCCCTTTCAACCACCATTTTTACTACGTTCCTGTTCCAAAATTGAAAAATTACATTGCCGGTGAGTTAGTCCTACTCCAAGGAATACATATTTAAAATTTTAGGTTGGCCAAAAGGGATTGGGCAGGCCGTCAAGGAGGAGACTTTCCCCTTATTTCCCCTCCCGATAGGAATTTCAAAAATTCCGTCTAAGCGGATGCCTACACAGAAGGAGGAACTCACATACCGAATTTTCATTTGGGATATACTGTAGGGAATTCCAAAAATACAAACTTAGTCGATGTCTACTACAGTGGAGGAATCTGTATACCAAATTTCAACTTCTTACCTCCAGGGGTTTGGGCACACTTTTCTAATTTGTGAGACTGTTTATGGGGAGACTTTTTCACTTTTTGCCCGTTTCGATAGGAATTTTCAAAAATCCCGTCTTAGCGCATGTCTGTGCCGAATATCAAGAAACCTTGGTTTAGTGGAGATATCCGTGGGGGCAGGAAAAAAAGTACTTTTTTTGAAATTATATTTTTTTTAAATGGTATTTTTTTAAATGGTACTTTTTGGAAAAATCGAAATTTTTTGGAAAAAGATACTTTTTTGGTTTTACAAAGTATCTTTTTTGAAAAAAGTATTTTTTTTGGAAAAATGTATTTTTTTTGGAAAAAGGCTCTTTTTTTGGAAAAGGTACTTTTTTTGAAAAAGGTATTTTTTTGGAAAAATGTATGTTTTTTGGAAAAGGGTACTTTTTTTGGAAAAGGTACTTTTTTTGGAAAAAGGTACTTTTTTTGGGAAAAGGTACTTTTTTGGAAAAAGGTACTGTTTTTATCACCTTTTTGCCCCTCCCGATAAGAATTTCCAAAAATGTCTTCTCAACTGACGTCTACACCGGTCGAGGAACCTACATACCAAATTTCAACTTCATAGCTCCAGCAGTTTGAGCAGGCCGTCAAGGGGGAGACTTTTTCCCCTTTTTGCCCCTCTCTGTAAAAATTTCCAAAAGTGCCGTCTTGGTGGATGTCTACGATAGTGGAGGAACCTTTATACCAAATTTCAACTTCCTACATCCAGCGGTTTGCGCAGGCCGTCAAGGGGGGCCTTTTTCCCTTTTTAACCCGCATTTTTGCAACGTCCCTGTCCAAAATTCCAGAAAAGTTAGCCCATACTCCTAGGAACACATATCTTAAATTTCAGCTTTCTAGCCAAAGGGGTTTTGGCAGGCCGCCAAGGGGGAGACTTTTCCCCTTTTTGCCCGTTCCGGTAGGAATTTCCAAAAATCCCGTCTTAGCGGACGTCTACGCCCAAAGGGGAACCTACATACCAAATTTCAACTTCCTCAGCGGTTTGGACTGGGCGACGTTGAGTCAGTCAGTCAATCAGTCAGTCAGTCACGTTATTCTTTTATATATAGAGATATGGTTCCATATCTACAATATTTTATGATTTCTTTAATACATAACAACCCGAGTAAAAATAGTTATATAGGAAATTATATAATTTAATATGGACTAATATGTTTATATATAGTCAAATGCGACACTATATCTTTGTGGATATAATTATATATAGCTTTGAGTTTTCCAAAAATTTCTTATATGATGTCATATATAGATCAGTATAAATATATATGTCCCCATATATATTAATATATACCATATTTAGTTAAATATGCTATGACAATTTTAACACAGCGTCATATATAATAAAAAATGGCTTTATCGGTAAACATATAAAGTCTTATATAGATCAATGTTAAATTTTATTCTGAGTTGTTTTAGATATGTTTAAGTATATGTAAAAAAAAATTCTATGTTTTTCTGAGATATATTTATGTATGTATGATTTCAAAATATAAAAGGCGTACTCATTATAACTCTTAAATTCCTTGTAAACCTTGTATAAATACAAGCCATATTTTTTATGTATGGAATTTGACATTAAACTCATAAACACAGGAGGCTTATGAAACAAATTCTGTATGGAAAATTTGTTTTGAGAACCTCCTATAATTTTATAAAAGATTTATGAATTTAAACATTAAAGTTTTATTTAAATTTTGAAATCTTAACTTAAGGGTGTTATTTTTTAGTACTTTTTAATAGTTTTTGTTTTGATCCTGAAATATAATGCGTTATATAATTATGTCTTTCTACATAAAATTATATATGATTATATCGGTTCAAAATCCGGATAAGATTCTATATGATTTAATATATTTAGATCTTATCCGACATTATTTTATCCACCATTTTTCGGATCATAGCATATCTCAAATTATATTAAATTAGATATCATTACATATGACATCATATTATTTTTTTTACTCGGGAATATAACGATCTTTATAAAATCATCTATAATTGTATATCATCCCACATAAGCAATTTTTTCAAATTGATTTTATATAAAAATATATAAGGTCCATATAAAACCGTATTATATTATAATATGTGGTTCCATGTTAACAATGACTTTGAACTACCCAGTGTAGCAACGGTAATGACATATCATTATTTTTTGGACTACCAGTAATGACACCCACTTACCTTCTTCATTATTTTAAAACATATAATAATGAGTTACTGATAATGACTTATTTTTATCATTATTTCAAATAGAAAATAATTTTATAGATTTTTTTGAAATCTATTTTTAGACTCCATATTTTTTAAACACTAGTAAGGATATATGTAACCACATATTTTTTGATTTTTTGTATGTTGGCGAGTAAGCTTACTTGTGTGCAGCAGGTCAATTATGTTTTTATCTATTAAATATTACATGTCGATATAGCTCAGATGGTAGAGCTGTTGACTGGCAATCTGTAGACCCAGGTTCGATTCCCGCACCAGCAAATTTTATTTAAAAAAAAAAAATACAATAAAAAATATTTTTTTTTATATAATTAATTTTTTTGAAAATCTATTTTTAGACTCATTATTTTTGTCAGTACTGGTAAGCACATAGGTAACGATATATTTTTTGATTTTTCGTATGCTGGTGTGTAACGATAACTCATTTTTTTCGCGACATCGCCATATAAAGGTAATAAGAAATGTAATAACAAAAGTAAGTAGTTACCTTTACCAAGTATGTAGTTACATAACCACATATCTGGTAATGATTTTCTACACTGGGTAGTTTTAGTAATTACTAGGGATTGGCGCGTGACACGAAAGTTTCGTGAGTCATGTTATTCACACGTGATAATTGTAATTCAAAAAAGAACATTTACAATTACATGTAATTTGTAATTGTAAATTTTCAATTACACACATAGGCGTACCTATACCATTTTTGGGGTGGGTAAGAGACCAATTGAACTTCGGCTGTTTATTTACCCATTCTTAAGTGTCTATGCATAATAATTTGAAAACATATTTATAAACTTATAAATTTTAAAAGTGATTATGCATATGACCCTTTGACTTTTGAAATTATACTTACAAATTTTTCTAACCAAAAAAAAAAAAAAAAAAACTTCAAAATTACGCCCTCACTTCTGATCAAATTTTCATAATTCAATAATATTTTTAAAGAAAACTCTTAAAAGTGCATCTGTTTTTTGAAGAAACCCTCGTACAAGGAATGTATTCCAAATAGATTAGTATGAAATTTGGATATTTGATAGAGAAAAGAAATCTAAGACTAACCTGTCTCATTATTTTCGTCACATTTCGAACCCATTCTAATCATTTATTTTAACTATTTAAATTACCGAGGTGGGAAAAAACCGTGAAATGTTCAACTTAGAAATTTTGTTTCTACAACTTATTGAAATTTCATCAAAGTAGTAGTGTTTAGTTGAAGTAACTCGATTGTTAGATACTACCTCTGTTCCGAGAAAAAAAATAAGTTAAAATAACAGTTCATGTGCCACTATTGCAGTGTTGCCACAACAAAAAATTACACAGCTGTAGGTCAAAAATTATCCAAAACCGTATGAAATTACACAAAAAATATATTTTTCATATTATTTCAAAATAAACTCTACTGGGCAGAGTGGAGAAGAATACAAATATTTTGGGAAGAATTTCGCCATTTCTTACCGACAGATATGAAATTTCACACTGTAAGTTTTGGATGGCCGAAACTGCGGGAGCTATGCCATTCACTCCAAAGTTTTGCTATGTTTATATTACAAACCGATTTTTACATTATCATCTACAAAGTGCAAACGTTATTTGCATTTTAAAACTTAAATTTAGCATTTTTACTATAACCTGGTCCCCGTTTTTGCCTTCTGCAAATCCAGGCCAATTTCTCTGAAAATATTATAACAAATTATTCTATTAACTAAAGGGAATTTCAATGCAATATCGTTTTCAGGATTAAAATAGCGTACTTTTAAATTTGAATATTAATAAAATGGTATTTTATCCACATTAAAAGTTTTTTTCAGAACAAAGTATTTATGTTTTTCAGAAAGGCTACTTCATTTAGATGCATTGCGTGCAAAAATATTACTTACTTGCTAATTATTCTCTCCCATACTCCTCAAAATTGAACCGTTTCTATTTAAATTAACCAATTTTTCTCTGAATGCAAAGCTGGAATTTAAAAAAAAGCTGGAGTAGATCCTCCAAGGAGTCCGTAATGTGATGGCATAGCCCTGTTCAACCCTAGCTTTAAATATCGGCAAGACAGAGAAAATTTTAAAAATTCCGTATTTGTAAAATTTTTCCTGTTTTCTTTAAGTTTTATGTTTATGGTAGCAAGGCAGACTTTAACATGAAATTTCTCTGCAGTATGTGTATTTTTTTTTTAAATATAAAATTTTTTTCAAAAATTTCATACGATTCTGTTGAAATCTGAAACAAGTTGGATTTACAGAATTCTAAAATATTCTGATTCTAATTGTAATTGAAAATTTTGAATTACAAATTACAAGTAATTGTAATTGAAGTGTAATTGAAATCCCCCAGGTCTGATCTCCAGATATTGCATATCTTTTTTTATTAAAAAAAATAATTTTTGTATATTGTTAGATATGGTCATATATAATATGATAAAAAGTATAAAGTCAATATTTAGATATCTAGTATATTGTATCAAACACTAAGTCCACTTTTATGACATTTTATACAAAAAGATATAATTTGATGTAATTGCATGAGGACAAAATTCGGATACAATTGTATCGAATTGCATAAACTTATATCAAATTGTACCAAATTGTATACAATTGTATATAATTCGATACAATAAGACGTTCTCATTTTTCGGATATAATTATATCCAGGGCAAGGACTTTCATGCAAATGCATGTTTGTACTCAGTGGCCCAAAAATGATTTTGACCAAATACTTTTCCGAATCAAAGAATTTGCAAAAAAATGGCATCGATTTGTTGTTGCATATTTTTGCATATTTTGCTTTTAAGTGCATATTTTATTGCATATTTTATGATTCTTATTGCATATTTTGCACATTATTGCATATTTTTTAATATTTTTAAATATGAAATTCGATTTAAGAATTCATACTTTAAAACTAAAAAAAATGCTAAAGAATTAATTATTTGGATGCTCTGTTGGCAATATAACACTACAGTAGAAAGAGAAACACATAGTATACACTATGTTGTCATCCACTAACACATTTTTTATAGATGTAATTTTAAATTAACGTTTTCGGATGTTATTGCTCACAAACAGAAAGTTGAAAAATTTAAAAAAAATTATTTTAATGAAACTTGTCCCCGAGCATTAATTTCTACCACTTTTTTCTCTGAGTTATGAAAGTGAGTACATTTTATAGTACACATATTTAAGTTCTATTTTTTTCAGGTAAAATGCCACACACAAAAATATATTTAACTATGTGTATTTGAAGACATATTGAGTGTGTTCGTTTACTCGTATTTCTTACTACTTTTACTACAATTGCAAAGTTTTGTTTACTTTTTGTATTTAATTTTTCCAGCTGTAGTAACTTGTAGTAAGTAAACGAACAAGCTTATTGTAACCGATACCTGCATTTTTACGTTTATGTCAGTTTTTAATAAATATAATTTAAAAAAACATTGTTTTTAATTGCATATTTTTTGGTTTTTTGTGCATATTTCGTTATAAATGCATATTCCATTTTATAGTGCATATTTTAAGCGCATATTTTCGATTTTTTAGTGCATGAAAGTCCTAGCCCTGATTATATCTAATTACATAAAAGATTATATATAATTAAATATAACTTTATATGGCTCCATATAATTTTTTTTTACTTGGGACATCAAACGGCAATTTAAAAATAGCTATGTGTAGTTTTTGGGAAAAATCTTTAATAGCGCCTATGCGCCTTAAAAAGCTGGATTTTTTGTGGTATAATTATGGGAAAGTGGTAAAGGAATACCCGATTAAAAAAGATGATATGGTGACATATATAATTTGATATAATACAATAACTAATCGCATACAATTTTATCCGAAAAATGGTGAATACAATTGTATCTACGTGGATAAAATTGGATTTAATTACTTTAAATTATATACAATTTAATCCGAATTTTGACCAGACATTATTGTATGAAATAATATCTTAATATTTAAAAGTTGATGCAATTAGGTACAGTTGGATAAAAATTTTCGTATTTCTGTTTTTATTAAATATTGTACTGAAAAATAATGGGGGCTTCACGTACGGTTTCGTGTATCGTGTGAACTAAGCAAATATAGTAAGTTTGCGAGTCTTGATATCAAACTGCATACATAAAAAGTATCTACACATTAATCAGTACTTATACGAGCTATATTATAGTTTAGGAATAATAATAAATAATCCATAAAAAAATTCAAAATAAAATTAAATTTCAAATAATTTTCCATAAATCATTACTGGAGAGATTTTCATTTTGAAAGTGAGATATGTTCAAATGAATCTTTTATTTTTGAAAAAAATGGGAAAAATGCATTAAAATTGTGATAATAAATTTGACATGAAACAGTTTTTAATAAAATTAAATGTCATGAAATAATCGTTTAAAAGTGTTTTAAATTTGTAAATGGTGAATAAAAAACTAGATTTCACTAATGGGGGAATTATTTATTAGGTTTTTAAGTTATTTATTACACAATTTTAGTCTTTCTATTTGCATTTATAGTCTGCTTGCGGGTAGACAATTTTTTGTTTTAATTTTCATTTATATTTTATGGTATCCTTCAAGCCTATGGATAAATTTGGTGGTACGTTATTCCTAAATCAAAATAATTACTTCGAAGAATTGGCTAAGTTTTATTAATATGACCCAATATTCAATTTGAAAATAAAATAATCTGTTGTTTCGATGTAAATTTATAACATTTTAAATGAAAATGAATTTCAATTTGAATTTACTAAGATATTAAGAGTTCATTTAAAACAAGAACATACCATAAATTATATAGGGAAAATAAATGTTTCTTTTTCAAATCAAGAGGCTTGTTTTGTTGCTATACATATGTGGTAGGAAATCCCATACAAAGTCTGACTGCGTATGTTAAGTATTTAACTCTTTTAACATATTTTCAATGTCGATAATGTATGAGCCATCTGTCAGATAATATCACTCAGATTCTATTCAAAAATATTTTACCGGTTTCTCGTTTTCATGTTATTATTTTTTAAATCATTTGAACTTTATATCAAAATTTGTTTTTGTAAAAAAATATTTTCCAATTAAAAATGGATTGTAATTGATTTCAATAAAATCTTAAATGAAATTTAAATTAAACATGAAACTGGGCTATATTTGGTCTTACAAATTAAATTCCATGCTCGAGATTTGATTAAATATGACAACATATGTAAAAAGATATATTTAGATATTGGGTCATATAAAATTTTTTCGAAAGACGAAAATTACGTCTTATTATATATAGTGCCATACAAAGCAATATATAACGAGATATAATTGTATTAAATAACATAAAATAATGCATAACCCGTTTTACTCGGGTAAATAAAAAATATAACATCAAGATATGACCATATCTAACAACGACGATATATTTCATGAAAATTTTTCATTGAGTATATAATACTTTTAATAACTAAAATGAAGATTTTCACAAAATTCTCAGACAAGGAGCATAGGACCGTCCGAATATTTTTTTTATTGTGTATTAAATTGTAAATTAAAATTAACATACTTTTAATATCACATTTACAATTAATCAAAAACTATTTAATAGTTTTTTAAAACTGCTTGTATTTACTTTTCAAATTTAAAACAAATTTTTAATTAATAACTAATGGTGGGTCTCATACTGCAGGTTTAAGCTCTAACTAATAGTTAATTGTTGTTTTGTATACAATTTTCTGACAATTTCTTTTATTTAATAGTTAAGTTAAAGTTAAACCTACAGTATGAGACCCACCGTAAATGTTTTTAAAAACGCCAGTTTTTTTCGAATAAAAAAATTAAAAACACTGGAAAATATTTAATAATATTTAATTTGTCTACAATTTTTCTTAAATAATACGAAAAAACACTTATGTGTAAATTCATAAATGTTATAGGAGGTTTACAAAACAAATTTTCAAAAAATTTTTATTTATTTCATAGCTTTAAAAAGTATTTATGAATTTGCAGATAATGATATTTTAAATGGCGTAATTTTTGCTTAGATATGTGATTTTTTTTATAAAAATATGACTCCGAAACTGTTGTGGGATTCTCTAGCTTTTTAACGACAAAATTCGGTAGTTAAGCTGTTACTATGAAAACTTGACAATTTAACCACCAAATTTTGTCGTTAAAAATTATAGAATTGCCCCTCTGATATTTTTTAAATGCCTTAGAATTAACAGTCTTTTTTTTAATGTAAAATTTTTCTACGATAAAATGTAAAAAAATATGAGGAATTTCTTCCCAAAAAGTTTTAGAATTTGCGAATTTTCATATCAATAAATCTGAGGGCCGATATTAAAACCAAATAATAATTTCAAACAATTGTTAAAGAAGTTCACTTAAGAACATAAGGGTTTTCTTAAATACTTCTTAAGTAGTATCATTCCATATAAAATGGATACAAAAATGTAAGATTTTGGACATGGTATGCGTTCTATCGCTGTTTTAAGTTGATTTTTTTCAGTAAATTTGTGAAAATACATAATGTTCAAATGATTACAACTTTTGAACGCGTTATCCGATTGTTATAAAATTTTCACCTAGCAATGCCTATATAATGTACTTTCAAAATAAATTGCAAAAATAAAATGTGTAGTGGAAAAAGGATAATGCAATTTGAAAAATATCCTTAATTTGCAAATATCTCAAAAAACCCATCTTTAATTTTCTTTAACTCAATATTTCAGCTACAGACTGTTCAAAAGAAACACGCTTTTTTTAACAAAGTTTTTTGAATTTTCACAAATAAACATAACACTGCATGACACAATCTTGACTTTTAAAAAATTAATAGAGCTCTGACCATAAATTCTATATATTTTGGACATGCTGATTACAATGGCGTACTTTATTTTTCGATCAATGGTACATATTTTCCGCGAAATGCCTTTAAAATTTAGCGGTTTTCCATTTAGTTTTTTATATACAAACATTTTCTAATGCAATCAATATAAATTTTTTGTGGTGAAATGTAGGCAAAGGACCTGTATTCAAATCTGATACATAAAACTCAATATTAAAACCACTGTTCGCCTTTTATATTGATTTTTACTGTTTTTTAAGGTTTTAGCCAATTGAATCGTTGAAAGCAAAATCGGCCTTAATAAATGATATTGCTTACTAAAGAAGCAATTAAAAGGAAATATTTCAACAAAAAAAAATATATTCATCTGTAGCGGCCTATACGTTAAAATCGCCTTTCCAGTTTCCATTTGCAAAAGTTATCGCAATAAATACAGTTTTTACTAAGGTTAGTATCGTACTAAAGGCACACTCTCAAAACAATTCCGTTGTGACAACCGAATTTTTTCCAACCGAATTGGCTTGGTTGCTGCAACTTCGTAGTTCGGTTGCCCCAACCAAATTGAGTTGTGGCAACCGATAATTCGGCTGTCGCAACCGAATTGAAATCGAATTCGGTTGCCACAACTGAATTCGGTTGCTGCAACCGAATCAATTCGGTTGGCAAAAAATTCAGTTGCCACAACGGAATTGTTCTGAGAGTGCACTTAGTAAAAAATGAATTTATTGCGATAACTTTTGCAAATGGAAACTGTTTTGCTTGAAATTTTGGAAAAACAGTTTTATACTAAAAGTTGGACTTTGGGGACAACTTGGAAAGCTATGCTGCCATACAAAATTTTTGAAAAGTCGCGATTTTAACGTCTAGGCCTCTATAGTTGAATATATTTTTTTTTGTTGAAATATTTCGTTTTAATTGCTTCTCTACTAAGCCATATCATTTATTAAGCCCGATTTTGCTTACAGCGATTCAATTGGCTAAAACCTTAAAAAACCGTAAAAATCAATATAAAATTTAATATTAAGTTTTATGCGTCAGATTTTAAGCCTAAATATGAATACAGGTCCTGTGCCTACATTTCACCACAAAAAATTTATATTGATTGCATTTGAAAATTTTTGTATATAAAAAACTAAATGGAAATCCGCTAAACTTTAAAGACATTTCGCGTAAAATATGTACCTTAGATCGAAAAATAAACTATGCCATTGTAATCAGCATGTCCAAAATATATAGAATTGATGGCCAGAGCTCTATTAATTTTTAAAAGTCAAGATTTTGTCATGTAGTGTTATGTTAATTTGTGAAAATTCAAAAAACTTTGTTGAAAAATAGCGTTTTTCTTTTGAACCCATTGGCATTCCGATTTGAAATTTGCACAGTCTGTAGCTGAAATATTGAGTTATCTGCTTCAGTAATTTAAAGAAAATTAAAGACGGGTTTTTTGACATATTGGCAAATTAAGGATATTTTTCAAATTGTAATATCCTTTTTGCATTCAACAATTTATTTTGAAAGTAGATTATATAAGCATTACTACACTAAAAAAAAAAGTTAGTATACAAATTAGTAAAAGCGTTTCCAATTTTGTTATACTACTAGTATTATACTAATTTTTAGTATAAAGTTGATTTTTAGTAAAATAATTTGGTATTCTCATTTTACAAATTACAGAATTTTTTACTAATTTGAGTTGCTAAATCTACAAATTTAATTTTACTAAATTTTGAAACCCGATTAGCTAAAATTAGCAAAAAAAAATACTAATCTTTTTTATTTTGGAAGTTTAAAAAAATTTTTTTTTCCAAATACACACAACTCGATAGAAATTTTTCTTACAATATGATTACCAGAAAGACCAAGTGGTTTTTAAGCGTTTTTTTTTTTCGTTTATAAAAATAGATTTGTTCTCTAACAGCGGTATTCAAAATGAAAATTTAGCATAGAGTTAACATGAGTTTTATTCATAATACTGTTGTTAAACTCATTCTAGTATTGTTGCTAAATTCCTTCTAAGTATCTGTTATCAAACGCCAAAAAAAAAAATTCCATTCACAATAATACAAAAGCCTTGTATTTTCAAACACAGGGTTGGTCTTAATCGGTGTGCTAAGAAATCATTTTGAATAAACTCTATGCTAATATGATGCTTGGTCTAAAAAAACATTCTAGTTAACATCTCGTTGTGTGCGACGTATAAGAAGCTACTAACTTTTCATTTTGAATACGGGGGTAAATTTTTTTGTTGTTTTTTAATGTTTCTATTTCCAGTTTTTTTTTGTTGCTTTTTTCGAATATTTCTTTGCTATAAATACAATTAGTTTTGCAATTTTTTCAATATGTATTTTTATCATACATATTCGTACACTCGGTGAAAAAAAGAGTTATCATATTGATGAAACTGCTTCATAAATCGTTCATCGGCAATAAATATGACGAAGCGTTTCATAAAGCGGATGATGTTTTTTATACGAAAATTGATGCCAAAACGTCTTTGAAATTAATTCGTATTAACCGATAATTCGTCTTAACCAAGTTCAGCTTAAAAGAATTTTACTGTAAATGGTACAATTGTTTTCTATTCTAAAGCTGCCTACACACGGAGGAACATTCGTCACAAAATGCCCTTCGTGTATGCCATACACTGTATGGCAATGTTTCGTGTTGACTTTCGTGTTATCAACATTTTTTGATATTTTTTGTTTCCAAACTCAATTTTCCATCTTGTGTATCGATGTTACTGTTTTTGCTTTGTTAGTTCATTGAGAGCAGTCGTAATGTGAGGTGCTTTTATAATTGCGCATTATGGGGACAATTACAAATAATGAAAACTGCATTAATTTTATAAATGAATAAAAAAATTTTCAACAATTATGGGACATAAAATGTGACAAACGAACAGAAATGATGTTTCGTTTGAGATTTTGTTGTGTGGCATCGTCTGTACAAAAAAAAGTAAAAAAAAATGAAACACATGCTCTGTGACGAATTTTTTATCGTGTGTAGGCAGCAAAAAATTTTGATAACACGATACATTGACATATACGAAGGAACATTCATCAAAAAATGGGCATTTTGTGACGAATTTTCCTTCGTGTGTAGGCAGCTTAAAAAGTATAACTATATCATTTTGATGACCGCTTTTTCTAGTTTAATTTGTTGTAAAGATCAAGCTCGCTATTCTAGTTCAATCGCTTGACAATTTCGTTCAATCGTTCATGAAACAATTTTTCCGATCACTCATTTGGCTATTTTGTTAGCTACCTATTCATTTTGCTCGTCTTTTAGTTATCAAAGATATAAAATTCAGACAAATTAAGAATTTTAAGAAAAAAAAGAAAAATATTTAGTGTAAAATACGTTTCTAATTAATTAAAAAATAACACTATGCGACAGTCAAAATCGGGATGGGATGAAACAAACGGGAAATGTTATATCGGTCAAAAACAAGTTATACGTGTCCCGGCGTTTCGCTGGGTCACCCCTAGGAATCGAGATATATATTTTTTTTTGACATAACTCGAGAACCACCCGTCCAATTTTGCTCAAACAATTTAAAAAAAATTAAAAATTACAATTCCTTTAATCTGTTCATATAACGTTTTTCTATATACTCAACAGTTTTGCCGGTAAAAATAAATGTTTGTTACCGCTACCATAAAAATCAATAACCTTTTGTTTATTACTTTTTTTTAATATTTTAGGCAAAAAATATTTTTTTCTTCATACATTTATATATATTTGTGTATATTGTCCACCTGTGTTCGGTAGTACTGTTCATGCTATACTTCCGTGGGAATTATTCTTTAATGATTTTAGCTAAGTAAGCATTTTTATAGTATAAATTAAGCCCAATTTTCTCAATAAAGAACATTCAAAAAAACCAAGCTCAAACGGCATTTTCAATTAAAACCTTCTTATATGGCGATCCTGCCTGGTTTTAAAATAAATTAAAAACAACCGGTGCTCACAAATGCACCTATATAGCAAGTGCTCCTAAAAGCACTAAACAACAAAAAAAAAACGATAAAAAACGGTGCTCCTAAATGCACATATCCAGCAAGTACTGGATATATAAATTCAGAAAAATTTAAATAAAGAAAGGTCTAAATGACCACAGCATGATGACTACCGATAACCAAAGGACTACCAAATACTAGAGAAGCCCAAAGCCAAAACTAACAATCCACCACCAGCAAGAATGAGAAGCCAACAACCAATACCAATCATGGAATAGATGGCACTGGGTAGCAATCAAAGGAGAGCAACGCAACATTTCAAGGACAACAACGAACCAGAATATATATAGGTATAAAAAAAAAATATATATATAGCTTTGACAGAATGCGTACTAGATATGCACCTGTAGGGAACGGAGGCGACTTCGCCCATGTTCAAGTAAAATAAGATTTTTTTTAATAAAAATTTAAAGAAAAATATGAAATTAGAAATAAGTTCCAAGAACAAGATTTTTTTTAATATTTAGATATCCGGGAATCGCCCGAGTTCAAAATTTTAATTTGAAAAAAAAAGGAAAAAGGAAAACAAATGGAAATATATAATAATTTTAAATAAAATAACCTTTTAATTAACTTCATTGCTACTAAAATACTTTTTGCAACATTTTTTTATCTGGTCGTTTATAATGGTAAAACCAAAGCATAGGCAGAACAGTTTAAATTTCGAAAATGAGAAAAGGGAAGAATTAACATTAGAACAACAATTTGAATGGTTAACTAAATTCTGTGAATTTTTGGGTATAGAAGAAACTCCTACCATAGAGGAAGTTAAGAACCGCTCTAAAATAGAACAAGAATTTAATTTGATGAAGGAAAAATTTTTGAAATAACAATGGGACAGCCGGAGTCCAAGATTGAGAAGCCTAATGCTAATGTAGTTAACGAGGTAATAGTGAAAAATAACAATCCTCATTTTGTTCCGATCAAGATCTACCTCTTGTTAATCACAATAATACTCTCAACTAATTTTGTTTTAAATATTTACCAAATGCATAATAGAAGATTGAAGAAGAAGTATATAAGTAGAGCAAATGATTTAGATAAGATTTAATGGAGTGGCAACAAATTTTGAATAAAGCCAGAACGATTAGGGATATTTTCGATAGATCTTATAAAAGCTTAAATACTGATAGAAATACTAAGGAAGAAACCATTCTAAAACTCTTGGATATACTAATTGGTTGTTTGGAAAAGATTAGGGTGTTATTTAACGTGCATTACTCTAGATTCACAGTCGCGCATAAAGCCGCAGCCGACGGTTTTTTTTTGGATATCAGGGAAAAGCTTGTTACTGTTGTCCTTGAAATCCCTGCCTCCATACATGAGAATATTTTCTTGGTACATAGGGAGGAATCCGTAGACAGAAAACTTTTAAATATGCCACAAACAGTAGTAGAATTTCTTAATATAGCCTCAAGGCTGATTTGTGATTACGATGGTAAACACGAAAATCTGCGTACATTTTTGGATTCGCTCCATCTATTAGATTCACTTAAGGATACGCACGAACAAGTAGCGGTATCTCTGATAAAAACGAAACTAAAGGGAACTTCTAGAAATCTAATTAGCAATCAGAATTTAATCGCTGAAATTATAAATAAGCTGACTAGTTCAGTAAGAGGAGAATCAGTCGAGGTCTTGTCTGCAAAGATAATGAATACACAGTACAACAGCCAATCTGGGGGGTGAGAAATTCCAAGTCAGGGTGATGGTACTAGGTCAGTATAGTAAAACCCTCAAAGGGTTTGGCGTTCGTATGTGTCATTTTTTTTTATGACCTTTTAAATTTTTTCCTTATCTTGATGTTTTTTCGCTTAGTTGTAACTCGAGAACCACTTGTCCGATTTTGATGAAACAAATTTAGAAAAATTTAGAATTACAATTTCTTTAATCCGTTCATATAACATTTTTCTTTATAATCAACACTTTTGCCGGTAAAAATAAATTTGTGGAGAAAAAAAAATATTTTTTTGCCTAAAAATTAAATTTTTTTTTTTTTAAATTCATAAAAAATTTTAATTTTTAGGCAAAAAACTATTTTTTTTTCTCCACAAATTTATTTTTACCGGCAAAACTGTTGATTATAAAGAAAAATGTTATATGAACGGATTAAAGAAATTGTAATTCTAAATTTTTCTAAATTTGTTTCATCAAAATCGGACAAGTGGTTCTCGAGTTACAACTAAGCGAAAAAACATCAAGATAAGGAAAAAATTTAAAAGGTCATAAAAAAAAATGACACATACGAACGCCAAACCCTTTGAGGGTTTTACTATACTGACCTAGTACCATCACCCTGACTTGGAATTTCTCACCCCCCAGACAATAATCCCAAAAATGTTCCATAGTGATATTAAACAAAACAACAAGTCTGCAAATGTTTATTGTAGTGAGGTGGAATAACTAGTTAAATCACTTGAGAATGCATACATATCAGATGGTTTGACCTGCGATTTGGCAAATAAATACTCCACCCAAGTTGCTGTAAAAACACTTACGAAAAACTGCAATATTGATAAAGTAAAATTGATCATGGAAGCTGGTCAGTTCAATAATATGAATGACGCAATCAGCTAATTTGTAAATAGTTGCACTGAGGCAACTGGTCAGCAAAATGCTATATTGTACTATGGGCAAGGACCCAATTACGGCAATTACCGCGGGAACAAGCGAAAATACCGTGGAAGAGGTAAGTTCTCCAGGAATAACAATAATAATAACCGCAACAACAATAATGGCAATAATAATAATTATTCAAGTAATAACTACAGTAATAGAAGAGGACGTGGAAATTATAATGGAAACAGAAACCACGCAAGAGCAATAACTGCAAGTGAAAACAGTTCGGAAAACTCGAACAATCCCCTAGGATCAAGCCAATAAATGGGAAAATATATAATCTTAACCTTAACTTTAGTTGTTTCATCCAAATTAAAATAGACATAATTAACACAAATGTAACTTTACTGGTAGACACTGGAGCAGATATATCCTTAATAAAACATCAATGCACATTTAGGAAAATAAATACGGCACATTTTACTACACTTACTGGTATAGGAAAAGGAGGAATTAAATCCATTGGTACAACATTTTTTGATTTAAAAACTAACGAATTTTTGATACCCCACAATTTCCCAATACCATGTGATGGAATAATTGGTATGGATTTTATGAAAAGATTTAATTGTGTTCTTCAATTTAACCAAGACCAGGATTATCTTATCCTGAGACCACATTATCTAGAACAACAAATAGTAATACCAATGACCAATACTTGTGAGGATGATATTACCTTGCCAGCAAGATCTGAGGTAATACGACGAATTAAACTTTCATCATGCAATGAGGAAGTACTGTTAACTAATCAAGAACCCTAACCGGGTGTCGTCATAGCCAGTACACTAGTAAAAGCTGAAAATGCATTCATAAGGATACTAAATACAAACAATTCTGTAACTACCCTAAAACAAAATTAAATTATAACGGAAGATGTCAATGATTATGACATAGTAAACTGTAAAACTAACAATGAAAATAGAAAAGATAAAATTCTAAATATATTAGAGAAGAATTTTCCAATACATTTTAAGGAAACTTTAACGGAAATATGCACCGAATATAGCGATATCTTCGGATTAGAATCAGAAACAGTTACAATTAACAATTTTTACAAACAAAAGTTAAGAACGAAGGATACGGATCCTGTGTACATCAAGAACTACCGTATACTACATACCATAAAGAGGAAATCGAAGAGCAAGTAAATAAATTGATAGATGATGGAATAATAGAGTCATCATATTCCGAATATAATAGTCCAATTTTATTAGTTCCAAAGAAATCCTTGCCAAATTCAAAAGAAAGAAGATGGAGACTGGTGATAGACTACAGACAGGTAAAAAAGAAATTAATTGCAGATAAATTTCCATTGCCAAGAATAGATGATATTTTAGATCAACTTGGCCGAGCAAAATACTTTTCTTGTCTAGATTTAATATCCGGATTTCATCAAATAGAACTAGAAAAGAATTCTAGGAACCTAACTTCATTTTCAACCAACAAAGGCGCTTATAGATTTACCAGATTACCATATGGTTTAAAAGTGGCACCAAATTCATTCCAGAGAATGATGACAATTGCTTTTAGCGGGCTAAGACCAGATCAAGCCTTCCTATACATGGATGACTTAGTCGTTCTAGGTTGTTCAGAGAAACACATGCTTTCAAATTTATCGGATGTTTTCGAACTATGTCGCAAACACAATCTCAAACTACAACCTGAAAAATGTTTATTCTTCATGCACGAGGTTACATACCTAGGCCATAAATGCACCAACAAGTGCATACTCCCAGATGATAGTAAATATTCAGTAATAGAAAAATACCCAAAGCCTACTGATGCCGATAGCGCAAGAAGATTTGTAGCGTTTTGCAGCTACTACAGGCTATTTATTGAAAATTTTTATGAATATTCAAGGCATCTTACTAGATTATCGAAAAAAGGAGTACCATTTGAATGGACAAAAGAATGCGATATTGCTTTTGAACATCTTAAAAGTGCACTAATGACACCAACATTGTTGCAATACCCAGATTTTAAAAACCAATTCTGTATAACAACGGATGCAAGCAAACACGCTTGTGGTGCCGTGCTCACACAAGAGTATGATGGAAAGCATTTACCAGTTGCATACGCCTCTAGAAGTTTCACCAAAGGAGAAAGCAATAAATCCACTATTGAACAGGAATTGACAGCCATACATTGGGCAGTGAAACATTTTAGACCCTATATTTATGGAAAACATTTCCTCGTTCGATCAGATCATAGACCACTTTCTTATCTATTCTCGATAAAGAACCCCAGCTCAAAATTGACTAGAATTAGACTTGATCTAGAAGAATACGATTTCACTGTTGAATATCTTAGGGGAAAAGATAACTACGTCGCGGACGCTTTATCGCGTATCACGATCGACGAATTAAAGGAATTAAATATACAAAATAATAACATACTAAAATTTACAACAAGATCAATGAAAGATAAGGCACAGAATATGGCTAAAAACAAGGAAATGAATAAGCAGCATCAATTCAAAGAAAATGAAAAGCCCAGTTTATATGTACCGATTAAGAACACTGACGTCAGAAAATATTATAAATTAAAGATTACCCCCGGAAGATGTTACATCAAAAGAGGAAAATCTATAATGGCATATATACCAATTGATGATTTGTTTACTAATGGGAAACTTGACTTAGGACAATTCTTCCCAAGGCTCGAAGAAGTGGCCGGTAAACATAACATTACGAAATTACAAATGGCACCTAGTGAGAAAATTTTCGAATTTATCTCCATTAATGAATTCAAACAAATGGGCAATAAATATTTGAATCATATAAAAGTAGCGCTACTAAATGAGGTGACCCGAATTGATAATAATAATACTGAAGCTATTCAAGATGTACTGAAACAATACCACGAAGACCCTGCAGAAGGGGGTCACTGCGGTGTTTTCAGAACATTAAACAAAATTAAAAGATATTACCATTGGAAGAATATAACTAAAGACGTGACAAAATACGTCAAATCATGCCAAAAGTGTCAAACAGCCAAAACTACAAAACACTTAAAAAGTCCTATGATAATAACTCCAACGCCGGCAAAGCCAAAATCCTACAATGGAAGTGAATATGCAGTTACTATAATATGTGATATGACAAAATATCTAGTAACAATACCCGTACCAGACAAAAACGCTAAAACAATTGCAAAGGCAATTTTCGAACATTTTGTTCTTACCTATGGTCAAATGAAGACGTTCATTTAGGATATGGGTACAGAATACAAGAATTCTTTACTGACGGAACTATGCAGTCTTCTTAAGGTGAAGAAACTCACCTCAACTGCTTATCACCATCAGACAATGGGCACGATAGAAAGGAGTCATAGAACTTTCAATGAGTATGTAAGATCCTACATATCCGTTGACAAAGACGATTGGGATGAATGGCTTAAGTACTTTACGTACTGCTTTAACACCACACCGTCTTCAGTTCGCGAGTACTGTCCATATGAATTAGTTTTTGGTAAATTACCAAATAAGTTTGAACAATTTAGTGAAGTAGATAGAATTAGTCCACTTTATAACATAGATGATTATGCTAAGGAAGTAAAATTTAGATTAGAAGTAGCACATGGAAGGGCGCGCCATATGTTAGATAGATCTAAGTTACGACAAAAGTCAGGTTACGATAGAAATACATTAGATTTTAATTTTAAAATAGGAAATCTAGTTTTACTTAAGAATGAAACAGGGCATAAATTGGAAAACCAATATAAGGGGCCATATGAAATTCAAAATATAGATTTAAAAAATAATGTAACAATAGTTGATAAGAAAAATAATAAAGAACAAATAGTTCATAAAAAAGACTTTTAAGAATTATGAACAATAATACAACAAGATAATAAAGAATAAAATAATGGGATCCCAAAACAAAACAAAAAAAAAAAGAAAATATTTTTTATATAAAATTCAGATAATAAAGACAAGTAGTTAGTAAACATAATATTAATCCTAATAAAATTTATATGTAAAAGAATGTTCATAAAACTTTGTTATACGAAAAAGGGAGGTGTAGTATGAATATTAGTCGTTTATACCGACACAATTATTTTATGATGTGGATCCAACTACACCAACAGTCAACTCTTCTAATGTTGAACGAAATACGACTATTACTTGAATTGTATGTGTTGTCCACTTGTGCTCGACCGTACTGTAGACGGTATGAAATATGATCACCATATTGCACAAACAGTCAACTCTACTAGTGTCGCACGGCAAACTACTGTAGCTGTATATTTGTTTATATTGTCCACCTGTGTTCGGTAGTAATGTTCATGCTATACTTCCGTGGGAATTATTCTTTAATAATTTTAGCTAAGTAAGCATTTTTATAGTATAAATTAAGACCAATTTTCTCAATAAAGAACATTCAAAAAAACCAAGCTCAAAGGGCATTTTCAATTAAAACCTTCTTATACCACCGCCGTCAAAATATTAAGTTGTTGGAAAAGTACCGTCCTGAATCGGCCATTGCAAAAAAGCAACGCTTGAAGAAGATTGCTGAAGCGAAGGCTAAGGGTAAAGATGTCCAACCCAAAAAGAAGCCCAGTTTCATTCGTGCTGGTACCAACACAGTCACCAAGTTCATTGAACAAAAGAAAGCTCAATTGGTAGTTATCGCTCATGATGTTGATCCCCTTTAGTTGGTGTTGTTCTTGCCTGCTTTGTGCCGCAAAATGGGTGTAACATACTGTATTGTTAAACCCATCTTGGTTTGTTGGTACGTCGCAAGACCTACACCGCTTTGGCTTTAACCAATGTTGGGGTTAACGATAAGGCAAACTTCAGCAAGGTCGTTGAAGTTATCAAGACCAACTATAATGATCATCACGATGAAATCCGCAGACACTGGGGTGGTGGTATTTTGGGTTTGAAATGTTTGAGGTCGATTATTTGTTTGGAAGATATTCATGAGATACAAATACAAAGGTACAAATTTTCAAGCTGTTAGTAAATTTATGTGTGCATTTTTAGTAAGTTTATTGTCTTTATATTAATATATATTTATAAAAATTAACTTATATTTTGTTATCTACAGCTTTGTAGCCCACGTGAAGCTTGGATGAATAAAGGTATCCTTTAAGCGGGGAGGCGAATGCGGCGATAATGGTATCAATGATTTAATAGCACGCAATTTATAAATATATTTTCTTTTTATTTATATAAATGCTTTACTATATTTATAAGTTTGTGCTGATGTTTGTAACACCAAAAAATATTGGTCGTAGACCCACCTTATAGTATACCGATCGGTTCAGAATTTTTTTTTATTTCGGTTTAACGATGTCCGTCTGTCCATCCGTCCGTCTGTCCGTCCGTCCGTCTGTCTGTCCATGCAATCTTGTGCGCACTCTACAGGTCGCAAATATTAAGATATTTTAATGAAATTTGGTGCGCTGACTCACATTATAGAAAATTTTGACACAAGCCCCATTTTAACCCATTCGAATTTCGGATCCAAACAATACACCAGACTGGTGTAGGGTATTGTATAGTCGGCATGCCCGACTTTAACCTTTTTACTCGTTTTTTAACTAAATTTAGATTTTTAAGGATATTAAAGCATTATTCCTGTTATTTCAATATTAACCCAACCTAAAAATTAATTTTACTAAAAAAATAAATTTTAGTAAAAAAATTGCCTGATTTTACACTGAACCAAAAACAGCTGTGAAATCAACTAAAATTCATATTAAATTGATGAATGGGTGATCACCATACAACTAGCAAAACCTGTCCATCAATTTAACGGATTGTTTAGTGGATTTATATTTTGACGTTTAACTATTTTAAGTGGTATTATTTTGACAAAATATTGTCAAATGTATTAACAAAAATTAGTTGTCTTAACAATTATATTTAATTAAATTGCATAATGATTTTGTTGTTTTACCAATGCATTTTATTAAATTCAACAATGCATTATATTTAATTAATTAATTTTTTATCGATTTATGATTAATTTTTAGACTTATATTTCATTATTTTTTATATTTCACAAATTTCAAATTTTTTTAAGCAATATACATACAATGTCTTTTTTATAATGAATTTGATAAAATATAAAAATATTATATAAAATTGAAATTATAATATAGCACATACTAAAAACTCTTTATTTAAAACACATGTACCATTTTATATAGAAAAACATATAACTTTATTTAAATTAATAATTCAAATACATTATATTTATAACTTTCATTAATAGTTTGCCTTCAACAAAATAACAAAAAGATAGATAATATCAAAATGAATAACGTTCAAAATTATATAAATTTATTTAAATTAAAATTAATAAATCTTCAATTAGCAATTCACTTCAAGTCACTGAATTTGTTAATTACACTATGCGACAGTCAAAATCGGGATGGGATGAAACCAACGGGAAATGTTATATCGGTCAAAAACAAGTTATACCTGTCCCGGCGTTTCGCTGGGTCACCCCTAGGAATCGAGATATATCTTTTTTTTTGACATAACTCGAGAACCACTAGTCAGATTTTGCTCAAACATTTTTAAAAAATTAAAAATTACAATTCCTTTAATCTGTTTATATAACGTTTTTCTATATACTCAACAGTTTTGCCGGTAAAAATAAATGTTTGTTACCGCTACCATAAAAATCAATAACCTTTTGTTTATTACATTTTTTTAATATTTTAGGCAAAAAATATTTTTTTCTTCATACATTTATTTTTACCGGCAAAAGTGTTGAGTATATAGAAAAACGTTATATGAACAGATTAAAGGAATTGTAATTTTTAATTTTTTTAAAATTGTTTAAGCAAAATCGGACTAGTGGTTCTCGAGTTATGTCAAAAAAAAAAGACCACCAAAGGTCAAATCGATATATCTCGATTCCTAGGGTTGACCCAGCGAAACGCCGGGACACGTATAACTTCTTTTTTACCGATATAACTTTCCCCGGTAGTTTGAACCCTTCCCGATCACTGACCCCTACCATTTGTCTCACAGTATTATCTATACTTTGAAAAACAAAAACACTTATTGTCAATTTATTGATATTTCCGACAATTACAAATACACATGCTAGCACGAGTAATGACGTGACAAAACTAACCCCACTAAACTTTTTTCCACAGATTTAATACTCTTTTTTTTTCAAATTGAAGAAAAATTATATCAAATCTACGTTGCTGCCTTTTTACAAAATTTTTTAGAGTTAACAAAATAAATTTTGTTAAAAAATGGGCAAAAAATTATCAAAACAACAATTGTTTTGTAGAGAGTTATTGAAGGAAATAAGTATGTTCATTTAAAAAAAAAGTAGTTGATTTAAAAAAAACACACATTAATTTGAATAAAAAATATATTGTTTTAACAATTCGTTTCATCAAAAAGTAACAAAATTTTTATGTTGATTTCACTTACGACTTTTGGTTCAGTGTAGCAAATCGATTTCCAATATAAGTTTACTAAAACTTTACTAAATTTTAGTAACTATTACAACTTTTTCTACTACTTTCATTTTACTAATAATTACAGGCACGTTTTGCTAAAATTAGCTAATCGGTCTGCTGGCCTAATATTAAAGGGTTCTTCAATAAGAGCGCTACAAAAGTTTTTTTAAATAAAACAAAAACGGTTTTGGATATCAATGAAATTCTTTATTCCTGTGAAAGTACGTTCGATGCCATTATGTATGGAAATCGATCTCTTTTGCATGGCCACCACGGGCACGCTTGCAGAAGTCCAGACGCTGAACCCAATTTTCGACGGTTTTCAAGCATAAATCGGCCGATATTCGTACGAAGTTCATCAATCGTCTCTGGCTTGTTGGCATAGACCATATATTTGACGTAGCCCCACAGGAAATATTCCAACGGCGTCAATTCGCACGACCGAGGCGGCCAATCGACTGGACTATTTCGTGAGATAACACGTTCTCCAAACTTGGTTTGCAATAAATTGATTGTGACATTCGCTGTGTGGCTTGTGGCTCCGTCCTGTTGGAACCACTTGTCCTCCGAGTCCATATCATCCAATTGGGGCCAAAAATATTCGGTTATCATTGAACGGTATGGCCCTATGCTCCTTGCAGGAGTAAAAGGAACAAATATATATATTGAACGGTAGCGATTCCCATTCACAGTAACGTGCCGGTCTTGATCATCACGGAAGAAGTACGGCCCAATGACGCCGCCGGCCCATAAACCGCACCAAACCGTAATTTTTTCGGGATGCAAAGATGACTCATGTAGTACGTGTGGATTGCTGTCTGACCAATAACGCATATTTTGTTTATTGACGAAGCCATTCATTATGACGACCATAAATTGGACGTAGCGCTCTTAACGTTGAGGCCACTGACTCCGAATGTCGGTAGTAAATTTTAATAATTTCGACTCGTTGTTGGCTAGTATACCTTTCCATCATGAAATGGCAAACCTTACTGAAGAGAAATGTCAAAAGAGCGGCAAGAAATATGGCGTCGTTTGCTGTCCATGTCTTTCTACTTTTGTAGCGTCCCTGTTGAAGAACCCTTTAGTTAATTTTTGCTGTAATATTACAGTTTTTTCTGTAACTTTTACAGACCTTTTTATTTGAGTGTAAAAATAAATTTTATAACAATCGGATAACGCGTTCAAAAGTTGCAATCATTTGAACATCATGTATTTTTCAAAAATTTACTGAAAAAAATCAACTAAAAACAGCGAAAATAAGCGAAATAAGACGAATTTTACAAAAATTTAAAAACAGTAAATTTCATGATAGTCATGAGGATCTACAAACAGAATTTTGTCCAAATCCAGAGACCTTCTTCCGATAAGTGTCCCGGTTCCCTTTGGAATGATTCAGTAAGAAATATTGTTTGGAAACGATCTAAGTTCTGACAATTAAACTGATGCTAAATATTAATTTTTAAGTTAATTGCCTAAAAACATTTGTTCAATTGCAAAAGATGGTTAATGATTTCACAATAATTCTATAAAAAAACACATTATAAAAAAATTTTTGGGAATTACAAGTATCTCTTGAAAAATATTTTCCTGAACAAAACAAATTCTTGAATCCAAGAAACTACACAGAATCTCTAAATTAAAAATGTTTGTTTAATGTGAAATTCTAAGCGTATGTTTAAAAAAATTAATCATGTTGTCCATTATAGCATTATTTGCAAAAACAAAAATTTTTTTTGGGTCCTTAAGGGGGGGCTTCAGCCTCCATAGTCCCCCCACCCCGGGCCTGCCTATGAAAATGTTTTTGGCAATAACTCAGAGACGGTATCTCGTTCTATCTAAGTTCACAAAAATGTAGAAGAGAGTTTAGCAATAATCATATATTTTTTTTAGAATTTTAAAAAATGCGCATTTCGAGCAATGGGAATTTGAGCTCAAGACCCCAGTAAAGGACCTTTGACCCTTTCATAGAATAAATCAATATGCATATCATTTTAAAGGACACTTTCTTACCTAATAAAATATACTAAAATGAATTTTATATCTTAAACAGTTTTAAAGATATAGTCGATTTTATAATCATACTTTAGTCAAATTTAGTTTTTTCGAATTTTCGTGACGTTATATTTCGGAAACTAAAAGAGTCTTGGCTCTGAAATTTAGGCTTTAATGAGCTGTTATTATGTATGATAGTTATGGTAAATTTCATTGAAATCGGAGATTTTCGATCCGAAAATGCCACTTTTTTGTTTTGAATTGACATATTTTCATCCAATAACTTTATTTGGAAAGGAAACTAATGTACTTTATTTTATTTTTCGTATTTTTTGTAAAATATTTATTTTAGCAGTTGTTTTTTCAAGAGTTTCCCAATTGCAACAAATTTTTTTAAACGAGAATCTTTAAATGGTCATAACTTTTAAATTCGTCTACCTATTTTTTTAGAAATGCAGATTTTTTTACTAAATACTAGTAAAATGAGAACAGCAAAATTAAAACTGTTAAATTTACAGAATTTTAGTCATATTTAGGCTAACTTGTAGTTAATTGGAAATAGCAATTTGTACTGTAAAATCTGCAGAAAATTTTGCTAAATATTTGTATACTAAAAATAGCAAAAATAAACTGTTAAATCCACAAAATTTTTGCTGATTTTATGCTAAATTTAGTTGAATGCAAATAGCAGTATATTCTGCTAAAATCAGCACAAATATTTGCTAAAAAATTGTAAACTGCTGTTTTCAAAAGGCTAGATTTTTATTTAAATTAAAAAAGAAAAATCGAAAAAAATTTTGGTGATTTTTTAGGCTAAAATTTTTGCTGATTTTAGCAGGTTAATTTGCACCTCTCCATTTACAAAAAGTTAACTCAAATAAAGGGTTGTTCAACAGGGACGCTACAAAAGTAGAAAGACAGGGACAGCAAACGACGCCATATTTCTTGCCGCTCTTTTGACATTTCTCTTCAGTAAGGTTTGCCATTTCATGATGGAAAGATATACGAGCCAACAACGAGTCGAAATTATTAAAATTTACTACCGAAATTCGGAGCCAGTGGCCTCAACGTTAAGAGCGCTACGTCCAATTTATGGCCGTCATAATCAACAATTGAGCGTGGGGCTACGTCAAATCTATGGTCATGCCAACAAGCCAGCGACGATTGATGAACTTCGTACGAATATCGAACGTGAAATTGCAGCAGTATCGGCCGATTTCTGCTTGAAAACCGTCGAAAATTGGGTTCAGCGTCTGGACTTCTGCAAGCGTGCGCGTGGTGGCCATGCAAAAGAGATCGATTTCCATACATAATGGCATCGAACGTACTTTCATAGGAATAAAGAATTTCATTGATATCCAAAACCGTTTTTGTTTTATTTACACTTTTTTACTTTTGTAGCGCTCTTATTGAAAAACCCTATATAACTAAAATTCTTTATATTTAACAGTTTTATTTTTGCTGTTCCTATATTACTAATATATAGCAAAAATAATCTGCTAATTTAGCATTTTTTTTTCTACAGCATCATTTTTAACTAATTTTTAGTAGTTTTAACTAAATTTTTTACGGACTTTTTTCTATTAGTGTAGTTCTGAACCACCTGTGCTATACTCAAATGTATCAGATTCTGAAAAAATTACAAAATTTTTAATCAAATACGAGAAAATGAATACACAAATCAGAAAGTACTTAGTTTTTCTGGCAATTTTTCATTAAGAAAAAAACTACAAATGAATACGTTTATATAAATTTTCCTAAAGAAAATTTTGGATATTTATCATTTGAGAACTTTTTTTATGAAAAGGTTGTGAATCTATATAAAAGAATTTTTTTTAAAAATTCTTTAACTAAAAATCAGTTGTGATACCGTTTTTGATAAGAAAATTTTTTTTATATTGTAGAAAATCATTTAACTGTAAAAATCAAAGATGCTATATTTAGGCCGAAGACTTTAAAAACTACAGTTACTCTAAACATTAGAAATTTTTCCCCTTTTCCCATGAAAAAAATTAACCCGAACTTGAACTTTAAAGGTCTCAAATGGTTATTTAGATTGTGAATGAAAACATGTTTTATTTATTAAGAAAGATGTTTGTACAACAAATACAAGACGTCAATTTTTCACCAGATAAATAATATTAAATTTGCTGAAAAACAAATGATATACTATTTTCGCACAAAACAGTTTATCATGAAAAACATTTTGTTTATATGTAAAATCGAAACAACTCACGAGCTTAAGATAAGAAATTTTGAAAAAAATTTATTAAGGAAACGTTTATGCAAATAAATTTTTTTCAGGTAGGGACACTTATTCCGCAGACTCTACTTCGGTATGTAATAATTAATAATAATGTGAGCGCTGTGGTGTAATGGTTAGCGCGTTGGACTGTTACACGTAAGTTTGCGGGTTCGAGCCCCAACCAAGACAACATCAATTTATGAAAAATAGTAATATGTATGAGTTTTTTACATATCGCAGCGTCCTTCTTCGGTGTTCGCATAGCACTTAACCCCACCGAAGTAAAATAATATAACAGGGCTATGAACTAAAAAGCTTCAACAAAGTTCGCCAACTCACCATCAGATGGCGCGCAACAACTGTTCTAAAATTCAACATCTCGCGCAATTACAGTGTTGCCATATTTGAAATCTTCATCTTTCACCACCTTTCACTTCTTCTCTATCCCCTTTCCAAAGGAAGCAACACGTTAATTAATAGGAAGAATTTCCTGAGTGTTGCTTCTCCTTTAAAAAAAAAAAAATTAGGCCAACCAAAAAGAAACCAGAATATGTTTTTTATTTCAAAAGATAGAACAATTTAGATTAAATACAAGTTCTGATCTTAACAATATAAAAATTTCAAGATATATTTGTTAGAGGTTATTTTGCTTATTTTTTCTAATTTTGCTTGTCTTTGCTTATTATGTAAATATTGGCTTATTTTTGCTATTTTTTTATTTAAATTAAGCTTATTTTAGCTTTTTTATGTGAATATAGAGCATATTTTTGCTTTTTTTCATAAAATGAGTAATTTTAAACATTATTTTAAGTCAACATAAATTTTTTTATTTAAAATTTGTTTCTTTTAAAATATTTTAAATTGAAAAATCTCTTATGTTAAAATAAATTTTTTATTTTTCCAACCTGAATTCTAATAGCACAAATATGACAATAACGATTTCCTTAAGCAAGAAAGAAATTCGGATAGGGCCATACCTTCAACAGATTATGTTTCACAATTTGTTAAAGTTTTGGGATTTTAGGAGATTTATTTCCTAAATGCAATTAACGTATTTCCCGATGAAAATAATTTTAAGAATGTCACAACTTTGTCTGATTCCTGAAGTTCCAAGGAATGTAGCATTGCATTTAATAAAAAATTTAAATTTTGTGAGGATTTTAATAAAGAAATAATGAAGTTTAAGGGCTTATTTATGCATTTTAACTGCTTATTTTACTGTTTTTTTCGAGCTTTTTTTAAGAGCTTTGCTTTTGGTTGCCCTAGTAATAATAATATCAGTGTTGCCAACTCCTGAAGGCAGGAAAGCATCGTGAGCATTATGAAAACGGGTAAAAGGGTAAAAATTTACCAAAAATGGGGTAAAAAAGCACGATATTAATTTTTTGAAAAAATTAAATCCAGAATTTAAAAACACATTTTAACTTTGAAAAATCGTGTAAAAAAGGTTCAGAAAATTACCTAAAAAGGGGTAAAAAAGCACCAAACTAATATTTCAATATTTTGAAGTTTAAATGTAACGAAGTTGCTATTTAAAATTGTACTACAAATATTGTGCACAAATGTAGTTCTTGTATAGTTCGTATTATTTTTTAAATTTTGACAGAAAATTCAATAAAAATGTAAAAAAACGAGAACAAATACCAAAAATATAAACTGTAAAAAAGCACTGCCAGAAATCTGAAAAAGCAAATACCCGCTTTTTTTAAACGGCTATTTTTAAAAAATCACCGGGTACGGGAAGAAAAAAAGCACCAAAAAAATACCCGAAAAGCACTGAAATGGCAACACTGAATAATATAGATACTTTTTTACGTCTGTGAAGATAAACATTTTTTAATGAGAATTTGATAGAGATCTGAGGATTTTCTACACACAAAACATTTAAATAAACTATCTTTTCGCTGAAAAAAACCAAATGCCGTAGAATTAAATTATAAAATATTAAAAATTATTTATGGTCTTGAAATCTTCGAAAATTAATTTCTCATTTAGTATAATAATGTATTTTTATATACGAAGATTTGCCAGGATAAAAAAATTGCCATTTTTTAGTTCAATCATCATTTTTACAATTTTAAAGTTTACAAAACTAAATAATAATAATAATGAATAATATTTTGTATGAAAATTGCAAAACCACTAGAAACCCAGCAAAACCTTTCATTACCATGTAATGAGTTTTAGGTATTGAAATCTTAAGTGTTCACTAGTTACCTTTTAATTACTAAACTACTTATTTTAACATGGTGATGTCATTGGAGGAAAGTCATTACACTGATGTTACCTGTAAGTAGTTTATCAGCTGTTCTATAAATAGATGTTGAATATAGATTTAAAAAAATATAAAAATTTAAAAACCAATAGGAGCTGACACGTATTGATCAGCGTACCCCACGATTGTCAGGCAAACACTCTAACCATTAGACCACGACATCACTATGATTTTTAATGCTTTAACTTATGTACACATTTATTGTGGCAACTGTTATACATGTCTATTTTTCACAAAACTTGTTATTAAATACTGCTTAATGAACATCAACATTTCTATAAATAGATGTTTAATATAAATTACAAAAAAAAAAACAACAATGGAAGCTAACACGAGTTGAGCAGCGATCCTCATGTCTGTCAGGCAAAAACGATAACCACTAGGCTACGCCAAAGTTATGGTTTTTAATGATTTAGAACATATATTATTGGTTTCAGCTATTGTGAAATAGTAATGTGTGGGGTATAATTATCGGTAACTCATTACATTCAGTTTAAAAGTAATTCAACGGGTAATGAGATATGAGATCTAAGTAATGCATGTAGTAATGACCAGTCATTACCAAGGTTTTGTGGGGAATGCCTCAAAATGTTAAAACAATCGAAATTTCAACAAAACTTTACATGGAAATTAAAGTTTTTTTTACATGAAAAACTGTAACATAACAATAGTTGTTGTGTTAAAGCTTTGTTTAACAAAGCTTTTAGTTAAGTTGGTATATTATCGAATGTCATTAATAGAGTATAAATAAAGTATAAACAACGGAACATTAAACTTACTTTGTACTAAAAATGTATTTATCTCTTTCTTGGCTTCACAAGTATAAATTAGAATAAGCAGTGTTGCCATTTCAGTGCTTTTCGGGTATTTTTTGGTGCTTTTTTCCTTCCCGTACCCGGTGATTTTTTACAAATACCCGTTTAAAAAAAGCGGGTATTTACACTGCTTTTTCGAATTTCTGGCAGTGCTTTTTGTACAGTTTATATTTTTGGTATTTGTTCGCGTTTTTTTTTAATTTTTCTTCAATTTTCTGTCAGAGTTAAAAAAATAATACGAACTATACAAAAAATACATTTTTCCAGTGTTTGTAGTAGAATTTTAAATAGCAACTTCGTTATATTTAAACTTCAAATTTTTTAAATATTAGTTTGGTGCTTTTTTACCCATTTTTTAGTTATTTTTGAACCTTTTTTACACGATTTTACAAGGCTAAAATATGTTTTTAAATTCTGGACTTAAATTCTTCAAAAAATCAATATCGTGCTTTTTTACCCCATATTTGGTAAATTTTTACCCTTTTTACACGTTTTCACAATGCTCACGGTGCTTTCTTGCCTTCAAGAGTTGGCAACACTGAGAATAAGCATTATAAGAAATATTGTAACAAACAGGCAGTTAATAAAGATATGCTGAATTATTAACATCACATGGCGCAGTCGAGTTCGACAATTAAAACAGAAACTGATCACGTTGAAACAGAAGGAAAAGAAGTTTTTGAAGACAAAGAAGGTGCTGAAGAAATTAATATTATAATAATGGATTTTGTTAAATCTGTTAGCAGTTTGGTATTAAATGGAAATGTCTCTGAAAATTGGAGAAAATTTATTCAAAATTTTGAAATATTTTTGGAAGCGGCGATTTTGTCGAAAAAAAGTGATCCAAGAAAAGTTGCGGTTTTCCTGAATGCTGTTGGTGAAGAAGGGTTGGAATTGTTCCAAACATTTAATTTGACTCCAGAGGAAAAAAAGTGCTACAAAGATGTTGTTGCTGCTTTTGAAGATTTTTGCGTTCCAAAAAAACGTGTAGTATACGAAAGGTTTTTGTTTTTTTCAAGAAACCAAAAAGATGGGGAACCATTTGACAATTTTCTAGTGGATATAAAAAAGCTTGGTAAATCATGTGATTTTGGTGAACAACAAACATCATTAATGAGAGATCGAATTGTTCTTGGAATAAACAATAAACGCTTACAAGAAAAACTATTAGAGAAGGATGTCGATTTTGAACGGGCTGTTGAAATGTGTAGAGTTGCAGAAATATCAGAAGGTCAAACAAAGGTGATACAAATGACTAGTGGTTGTGCTGTTGGAGGGGTAGCTGCGGGTAGTGCTGTTGTTGGTAGTATGGTGCATCAAATTAATACAAACATAAAGGAGAGTAATTACAAAAACAAATTTAGTAAGAATGACAAAATTACAGTAAATAAACAAAATGTTCCGTTTCAATGTAGAAAATGTAATAGACATCATCAACCAAGGCAATGTCCAGCTTTCGGTAAAAAGTGTATAAAATGTAATCAATTTAATCATTTTGCTGTTTGCTGTAATCAAAAAAATGTGTCGTGTATTGCTAATTTTGATAATGATATTTTTTATGTTAACATGATTTCAGATAGAAAGGAAAATAAGTGGGTGCATAATTTGAAAATAGAGGAAAGTTTCGTTGAAGTGAAATTGGATACAGATAGTGATGTTAATATTTTATCTTACAAAGTTTTTAAGGAAATTAAATCTCAGAGTAAAATAAATCCAACATCTACTGTACTCGAAGTATATGGTGCTCAAAAAATCACACCTTTAGGTGAATGTTTATTGAAATGTTATTATAACAGCAAAATGAGTTATGAAAAATTCATCATTATCAAAGAAAATTATCGTTCCATACTGGGAGTAGAGGCCATGGAAAACTTAGAAATAGTTAAAAAGGTAAATAGTCTGGATATAAAAAGAGGAGAGACAACAACAAAAGATTTTATTGCAAGAAACTCTGATGTTTTTAATGGAGTAGGAAGTTTTCCAGGTAAATATAAAATTAAATTGTTGGACAACGCAATTCCTGTGGTAAAATCGCATCGAAGGGTTCCATTAAAGATAATGAAACCCCTAAAAAATTCGTTGGATGCTTTGATCGACAAAAATATTATATCAAAGGTTAATGAGCCAAGAGATTGGGTGCATAACTTGGTAATAATTGAAAAATCTGACGGTACGTTGCGTTTGTGTTTGGACCCACGAAATTTAAATAAATATGTTAAAAAAGAACAACATTTAATCCCCAAATTATATGAAATATTACCAAAACTAAATAATGCAAAATATTTTAGTGTATTAGACTTAAAAGAAGGATTTTATCAAGTAGAACTGGATGAAGAATCCAGAAAATTATGCACTTTTGGTACACCTTTTGGAGCATTTCATTTCAATCGATTACCATTTGGGTTAAGTACAGCGCCTGAAATTTTTCAAAGAAAAAATGAAGAAAATTTTGCTAATATACCTAACATTTCTATTTATATTGGAGCAATTCCATATGAAAGCGATCACCTTTTGGACGACCCCTCTCCGATTCTAAAATAAATAGTCTCAATCGATTGCCCAGCAAAAAATAATGTACCTACATATATTTTTTTTTTTATAGTGACTGGTTTAGTGGTGTACACCACTGTCATGTGACAAAATTGAAGAATTCTTCATAAGGGACCTCATTGAAAGTTGTTTTAAAAAAAAACTACTAAAGCGATCGCAACGAGTGATAGCTTGTTGGAAAGGTATTGAATCAGGCTTTAATTGAAAAATAAAATTTTCCTAATTTTTCTCAGAAATTTACCTTTTTTCCCATGAAAATTAAATTTTCCCGAAAATTAAATTTTCCCGAAAATTAAATTTTCCGATTTTCCACAGAAGCTCCTAAATTTTCCGGCTAATTTTTTTTTTTTTGGATTCCTCATAATTTTTGCTTTAAGAATCAGCAATAAAAAAAATGGGCCCCGACTCCTTGTTTGGACAGGAGAGGAGCATTTAAGAGACCACCTTGTTCTCATTGTTTTTATATTTTTTATAATTGAATTATTTGTAATTATTTAACATTATTTTATTTTATTATTAAAAATACATTTTAAAAATTACTTTACAGTTAAAAATACATTTATGAAGAAAAAATCAATTTTTTTTAAGAGTTCCAAGTTGAGTGTGTAGTGAATATGCTCTGCCTGCCTTCACATGATCGGCCATAAATCCATGGATAATAGCAGCAGTGGCATGTAATGGCACACCAAACCCGACTGAGGCTACAGGTCATAAAATGTTTTGTAAATTTTTTAAATTACCAGGTAATAAATATTTCGCCTAAAATGACACGTGCAGAAACAAGTCATAAAACACGGATTTTCCATAAATATGGCGAAATATTTATTACCTGGTAATTTAAAAAATTTACAAAACATTTTATGACCTGTGGTCGGCTTATTGGCAGTAACCAATTAAGTCCCTCCTTAAAAAACATTTTATGACCAGTAGTTCACGCAAATTTTCCTATTAAAGAAAAGCAAATATCGCTTATTTTTTTTTACCTATTTTTTACCAAAAAATAAATATAACTACTTCACACACTCTGAGTCAAATTTTAGTTGAATACTAAACGTGAAAGTGTTAAAGTGTTTTTTTTGTAAAGTAAAGAGTGAAGCTGTAAAGACAATTTAAAGTAAAATGAATAAATTTTGCTGCAATCCGTTTAACAAGAGTGGACATCGTTCGAAAAAGATAAAAGTATTAAAATTAACTGGTGTTTCGAAGCGATACATGAATGAATTAAATATACAATACGGTGAAGAAGCAGAATTCATTTGCCCCAAGTGTAAAATCGATTTGTCTCAACAAGCAAATGCATTGAAACAAATGCAACCACAATCCGAGAGTGAAATGACAATTGAACAAAATGTTTCATCTGATAGTGAGGCAGACATTCCGATGGTCAATATGTCTTTGAGTCCTTTGAATGAGGCTATTACCAATTTAGGTGAATCGCCTATTACAAAAAGAAAGTTGCGAAGTGAAAAATACAGGAAAGAGAAAAAAGGCAAGGTTATGAGTGCAATCGCGACAATAGTTGATGAAGGCTCTGATAACGAATGCAGTCAAGCAGATGACGTTGATGACGGCAAACAAATGATTGAGCAGTTGAAAAGAAAATTCAATTTAGCGACCACTTTTCCGGAGAAATATCTCATTTTATCTGTGCTGCCTCAATCATTGTCTATACGCAAGATTTCTGAACAGTTTCAAACATCTTTTTACATCGCGAGAAGAAGCAAAGAATTAGTTCGACAGAAGGGCATATTGGCGACTCCCACCAAGAAATTTGGATCAAGGACTCTCAGCGAAGCAACGGTGAAATTGATTCAAGATTTTTACTGCAATGATGACAACAGCCGCGCCAGCCCAGGTACACGTGACTATGTTATCACACGTGAAGATGGAAAAAAAGTACACAAGCAGCGCAGATTATTATTATGTAATCTATCCGAAGCATACCATCAGTTCAAAGAGAAATACCCAGCAGAAAAAGTGGGATTTTCTAAGTTTGCCATCCTACGACCAAAAGAATGCGTGCTGGCATTAGACAGGCACGTAACGCATTCAGTTTCTTCATAAATGTATTTTTAACTGTAAAATAATTTTTAAAATGTATTTTTAATAATAAAATAAAACAATGTTAAATAATTACAAATAATTCAATTATAAAAAATATAAAAACAATGAGAACAAGGTGGTCTCTTAAATGCTCCTCTCCTGTCCAAACAAGGAGTCGGGCCCCATTTTTTTATTGCTGATTCTTAAAGCAAAAATTATGAGGAATCCAAAAAAAAAAAAATTAGCCGGAAAATTTAGGAGCTTCTGTGGAAAATCGAAAAATTTAATTTTCATGGGAAAAAAGGTAAATTTCTGAGAAAAATTAGGAAAATTTTATTTTTCAATTAAAGCCTGATTCAATACCTTTCCAACGAGCTATCACTCGTTGCGATCGCTTTAGTAGTTTTTTTTTTTTTTTTTTAAACAACTTTCAATGAGGTCCCTTATGAAGAATTCTTCAATTTTGTCACATGACAGTGGTGTACACCACCACTAAACCAGTCACTATAAAAAAAAAAAAAAATATGTAGGTACATTATTTTTTGCTGGGCAATCGATTCAGACTATTTATTTTAAAATCGGAGAGGGGTCGTCCAAAAATTTGCCAATTTTGATCGTTTTCATATGGAATTGCTCATTGATGATATTCTTGTTTATGGAAAAACGTTAGAAGAGTACGAGGAAGCACTAAAAAATGTTATCAACAGGGCAAGAGAATTAAATATTAAATTTAATCCGAAAAAGCTTCAATATAAAGTTAGAGAGATTGATTATCTTGGTCATAAATTTACTAATAGTGGCATGCTGCCAAGCAAAGAGCGAATAAATGCAATCCAAAATCTAAGAGATCCAAACAATAAAAAGGAGTTACAAAAATGTTTGGGCTTAGTAAACTAAATGAGATCATTTATTCCAAACTTAGCAGAAATAACTTCACCTTTAAGAGAGCTTTTAAAGAAAAATACTCTCTTTGTCTGGCAAAAAGCCCATTCAGACACTGTTACCAGAGAACTTATATTCTTAGAGAAGGTGCATTAGAAAGCTCACTTTTTTTTGAGCTTTCTATGGCGTGAACGATGAGGGCAAAAATTTGATTTTAGCAAATTCTACTTTATCACTAGATGACGTTAGTGTTCCCGTGAACTGAATGGACAAATTATTTTTGTTTACGAAATGTGGTAAGGTAGGACATGTAAGAAATGTAATAGGCGAGCAGCAAAATTAGGATGGTTGAAAAAAACAAAAATCAGGAATTTGTTTTTCTTTTAGGCGAGGGGGGCGCATATTACTACATGTTATTGTTTATGATATTTGGGTGTGCGGGGTTGTAGAAAATATTTTTTTTATTGGTGGATAGGTTTCTTGATGGTAGTATAGTTAAATGTTTGTAACTTAAGGGACGAGGAGGGATGGGTAGATTTTTGTTTTAATGGGTATAAATTGCATTAGATGCGTGTGTATGTGCATTTTTGTTTACATTTGTAACAACAATAAGCTTTACACGCAGGAGCAACAACAATGTTTACAATGTTTTTTTTTTGTTGTTTTGGTTTTTTTATTTTGTTTTTTTTTTTTTGTTTGGTGAAGCAAAATATAAGCAAACCAACAACAAACATACTGTTTTTTATTATTGTTGGACAAAAATATTTTCTATCATTATATATGTACATTAGGGCGGGTCGATTTAATAATCACCCATACCTCAGTGAAAATCGTATTCTAGGGATCAAAATAAGAAACTTTGCCGAAGGAACCATACCTCTGAAACGAATTCTACTACCCCCAACTGTTGACTTTTGTCCCGTAGGGTCAAGTTTTGAAAAATCCCACTTTGACCCATTTAGAGTGCCCCAATCGAGTCCAAATGTATGACCGACCCCCACTAACTTTGGAGGGCCAATCCACCCATGCCAGTGGCACACCCCCTGGAACTCCCCTGGGGGGTTCCCCATACAAACATTTTAAAAAATCACCATTTTTGGCACTTTATTTTATTATTTTTTATTTATTTTATTTATTTTTATTATTTTATTTATTTTTTCTCTTTAGAAATTTATTTAGTCAGAACATATGTAAATGAAAAAATTAATTTAACTTAGTAATAGAAAAGAAAATAAAAAAATTACTGTTTGAAGTCTTTTTTGCTTTCAAGTCTGGGCATTTTTTCTTTTCTATTACTAAGTTAAATTAATTTTTTCATTTACATATGTTCTGACTAAATAAATTTCTAAGGAGAAAAAATAAATAAAATAATAAAAATAAATAAAATAAATAAAAAATAATAAAATAAAGTGCCAAAAATGGTGATTTTTTAAAATGTTTGTATGGGGAACCCCCCAGGGGAGTTCCAGGGGGTGTACCACTGGCATGGGTGGATCGGCCCTCCAAAGTTAGTGGGGGTCGGTCATACATTTGGACTCGATTGGGGCACTCTAATTGGGTCAAAGTGGGATTTTTCAAAACTTGACCCTACGGGACAAAAGTCAACAGTTAGGGGTAGTAGAATTCGTTTTAGAGGTATGGTTCCTTCGGCAAAGTTTCTTATTTTGATCCCTAGAATACGATTTTCCCTGAGGCATGGGCGATTTTTTTGCCTCCCCACAAATCGACCCAGCCTAATGTACATATATATGTATGTACATACATATATATGTAGGTATTAAAACTTATTAAATTTTAATTTTTTTGAATTTGCCAAATTTCACTATTCTTTGAAATTTGGCAACATGGCTTGTGTTCGTATATTGTGTATTACAATTACTAACATACAATATTTTTGGATTTAAAATCTAAAAAACATCTTTATTTCTGTTTGTAAAAATGATAATGTATATTTGAAATTTTTGAAATATTTTAAATATTTGCAATATTTCAAAAATTTCAAAATATTAAAAAAAGGAAGCTACTTATTTTACTTAACTACCCAGTGTAGAAAATCATTACCAGATATGTGGTTATGTAACTACATACTTGGTAATGGTAACTAGTTACTTTTGTTATTACATTTCTTATTACTTTTATATGGCGATGTCGCGAAAAATTATGAGTTATGGTTACACACCAGCCTACAAAAAATCAAAAAATATATCGTTACCTATGTGCTTACCAGTACAGACCAAAATAATGAGTCTAAAAATAGATTTTCAAAAAAATAAATTATATAAAAAAAAATATTTTTTATTGTATTTTTTTTTTTAAATAAAATTTGCTGGTGCGGGAATCGAACCTGGGTCTACAGATTGCCAGTCAATAGCTCTACCATCTGAGCTATATCGACATGTAATATTTAATAGATAAAAACATAATTGACCTGCTGCACACAAGTAAGCTTACTCGCCAACATACAAAAAATCAAAAAATATGTGGTTACACATATCCTTACCAGTGTTTAAAAAATATTGAGTCCAAAAATAGATTTCAAAAAATTTAAAAAAAAAATCTAGAAAATTATTTTCTATTTGAAATAATGATAAAAATAAGTCGTTATTAATAAGGTAAGTGGGTGACATTACTGGTAGTCCAAAAAATAATGATATGTCATTACCGTTTCTACAATGGGTACATATTTCATTTATTTCAAAATATTTATATTTCAGCTTTGAAGTATTAATATTAACAAAATATTTATATTTCAGCTTTGAAATATTAATATTTATTTACTTACTCCAAATTATTTGAAATAAATAAAAAAATATTAATATATTAAAACTCAAATATAAATATTTGTTTACTTACTTAAAAACTATTTTAAGTAAGTAATAAAATACTTATACTTGAACTTTCAAATATAATTACGAAAAATATTTCAAATTGTTAATTTAAGTAAATATTTTTAAGTAACTATACATCTTTGTTCTTGGCACGAGCAAATTTTTTTTTAAAAACAATTAACAATAAAAAAATACTATTATTTAAATTATTTTTTCGAAAATCTATTTTTCAATACTGATAAGCATATACATTCAAAAATGCTTGACAGTTACTACATGACAATTGTTTGTGTAGTAATCAGTAGTAGTTGTTTTCAACTGTAATTACTGTTGTTTTCCTATGCAAAACTATAAAACAATTTGTATGACAGTTATTTAAAGAACTAACAAGAAGTACTGCAATTTTTTAGCTCTTGGTTAAAGCAGTTATTTTTAATATGATAATAAACAACTACCAAAACAGTATTTTCACAGTAAACTGTTATTTTTGTTAGTTATTTTAAAAGCACAAATTTTTTTCAATTTCGTTTAATTTGAAAAATTCATGGTTAGTTTATATATGTTGTTATTGATATATTCCTAGCATGCAAATAAAAATCAGAAATTCTTATTGTATCACCAATCCATTAAAGCATAATAACTGAAGAAACGTTAGGAATTTTCGCTTTGAATTTTAAATATGCTGAAGTAATTACACATATTTTTGTAATCGAGAGAAAAAAAATTGTTTTTTTTTTATAAAAATATACTTTTATAATATCAAAAGAATTAAGTGTAAAAAAAAACAATGGTTTTTACACATTTTGTCAGTTGCTTTAAAATTTTTGTAGTAAAAATTTTTCACTTAATTTTCCGATATTGTTAGTTGTTTTTAATGTATTTCTTAGTTATTTTTTAACACTTTAAAATAACAACATTTTTAGTTATTTTAAAGTTAAATGCCTTTGTCATTTTTTTAACTGCATATACCTTTGTTTTAACTGTCATTTTCAATAGATTATACCGACAAACTTTTTTGAGTGTATTTGACGATATTTTTTTCGTTTTCTAATATGCTGGCGTATAAGCACAACTCATACCATACACATGTCATACCAATTGTTTTATATTTTTGCATAGGAAAACAACAGTAATTACAGTTGAAAACAACTACTACTGATTACTACACAAACAATTGTCATGTAGTAACTGTCAAGCATTTTTGAATGTATATGCTTATCAGTATTGAAAAATAGATTTTCGAAAAAATAATTTAAATAATAGTATTTTTTTATTGTTAATTGTTTTTAAAAAAAAATTTGCTCGTGCCAAGAACAAAGATGTATAGTTACTTAAAAATATTTACTTAAATTAACAATTTGAAATATTTTTCGTAATTATATTTGAAAGTTCAAGTATAAGTATTTTATTACTTACTTAAAATAGTTTTTAAGTAAGTAAACAAATATTTATATTTGAGTTTTAATATATTAATATTTTTTTATTTATTTCAAATAATTTGGAGTAAGTAAATAAATATTAATATTTCAAAGCTGAAATATAAATATTTTGTTAATATTAATACTTCAAAGCTGAAATATAAATATTTTGAAATAAATGAAATATGTACCCATTGTAGAAACGGTAATGACATATCATTATTTTTTGGACTACCAGTAATGTCACCCACTTACCTTATTAATAACGACTTATTTTTATCATTATTTCAAATAGAAAATAATTTTCTAGATTTTTTTTTTAAATTTTTTGAAATCTATTTTTGGACTCAATATTTTTTAAACACTGGTAAGGATATGTGTAACCACATATTTTTTGATTTTTTGTATGTTGGCGAGTAAGCTTACTTGTGTGCAGCAGGTCAATTATGTTTTTATCTATTAAATATTACATGTCGATATAGCTCAGATGGTAGAGCTATTGACTGGCAATCTGTAGACCCAGGTTCGATTCCCGCACCAGCAAATTTTATTTAAAAAAAAAAAATACAATAAAAAATATTTTTTTTTATATAATTTATTTTTTTGAAAATCTATTTTTAGACTCATTATTTTGGTCTGTACTGGTAAGCACATAGGTAACGATATATTTTTTGATTTTTTGTAGGCTGGTGTGTAACCATAACTCATAATTTTTCGCGACATCGCCATATAAAAGTAATAAGAAATGTAATAACAAAAGTAACTAGTTACCATTACCAAGTATGTAGTTACATAACCACATATCTGGTAATGATTTTCTACACTGGGTAGTTAAGTAAAATAAGTAGCTTCCTTTTTTTTTAATATTTTGAAATTTTTGAAATATTGCAAATATTTAAAATATTTCAAAAATTTCAAATATACATTATCATTTTTACAAACAGAAATAAAGATGTTTTTTAGATTTTAAATCCAAAAATATTGTATGTTAGTAATTGTAATACACAATATACGAACACAAGCCATGTTGCCAAATTTCAAAGAATAGTGAAATTTGGCAAATTCAAAAAAATTAAAATTTAATAAGTTTTAATACCTACATATATATGTATGTACATACATATATATACCGAGTTAGCGAATATCTCGAAACTATTAACTACTTTCAATGGTACTCGAGACGAACTCGAACCATTTATGGCGAACGTGGAGATAGTAAGGGAGACAATTGCTCCGGAAAAACATACTTCATTTTTCAACTTTGTCTTTAGGACGAAGTTAACATCAAGAGTACAGAATAAGGTTAGACAAATAGCACTGCCAACAAATATTGAGACTCTCCTGAGTTCAATTAAAAGGGCATATGGGATTAGAAAATCCCCGAATGTGATTTTAAACGAACTGACGACTTTGGTACAGTCAGAGTCAATTAGAAAATTCGCGGACCGTGTGCAGACTCTGACGATGGAACTAAATGAACTACAGATAGAGTCACTAGGCGAAGCAAATAGGGACGCCATTAGCGGTGCTAATGCTATGATAGCATTTAATGCATTCACAAATGGTTTGAAAAATAGGGAGATAGTGAGAACAATTGAGGCTAGCAGGAAGAAGACCCTCCATGAGGCTATTGAAATAGCTTTAGAGGCTTCTTCTGACATGAAGCAGAGCCAAATCATGTTCCATACTGTACAGGCGGTAAATTCGTCAGGGAATAATGATAATAATAGGAATAACAACTACAATGGTTGCGGAAAATGTGGTGGTAGACATGGTAATGGTGATAGATGCTACACTGAGGGCAAAACTTGCTACAAGTGCGGCATAAGAAACCATTTAGCGCCTATGTGCCGAACCAATACTGGTAATAGAAATAGGGGTAACGATAATTATAACAATAATAACAATAGCCGTAGTAACGACAACAATGGGAATTACAATAATCGGAACAGTAACCGAGGGGAAAATTACAATGACAATAACAACCACAACAGCGGTAATAATAACCGTAATAACAATAATAATAGAAATTATAATAACAATAGGAACCGAAACGTACACCATATACAAGATCAGGGAAACTCTCAGGATCCGGAGATTTTAGAGTACCAGGAATCTTCGGAACAGAACCTATAAACACCAAAAGAATATTTAGTATCTCATCTGGTCTAAAAACTATGTAAAATTGAATATACAGGGCACAACTAATAATTTAACATTTTTAATTGACACAGGAGCCGATGTCTCTTTGTGCAAAGAGGATCTATTGGAAAACGACGAAAGCATTAAGAAAACACTAGTACTGACGAGAGGTATGAAGGGAAAGTCATCAGTGAATGAAAATATCAGTGGCAAATCTCATAGTGAGTCTGATCAACTCCATATGTGGGATTGCACTTCCATCAATGATATCAAGCATGCATGCAAACTGAAATTTATATTAGAGAAAAGGCCAAAAGAAGATATATATAGATACATAACAGAAAAAGATAAATTTAATAATGAATTGCGCATTAGATGTAGTGATAAGCCAAAGTGCTTAGGTACTCTATTGGAGAAGCTTTCATCCTATTTAAAGAACAGTAAGGTTGAAAAATTTGCCATCGCCAGAGATGATGCAATATTTAGTATGATTCCCGCGGAGGAACTTAAGGCCAAGTATAATGAGGCAAATAAATCGAATAATAATAACGTGAAAATAATGTTATATGGAAAACCACAGAAAATACTAAGCGAAGATAGAAAAGTAGAACTGATAGAACTATTTCATAATACTCCACAGGGAGGTCATTTTGGAGTTCGAAAAACTCTGCTTAAATTGAAGCAAAGATACATATGGAAAAACATGTTTAGAATGGTAAAGGAATATATTTCTAAGTGTGACCTATGCCAAAGGAACAATCAGGTAAGACACACCAGGGAACGACTTTGTGTTACTGACACACCTACGCAAAGTTTTGAGACAGTTGTAATCGATACAGTTGGACCATTACGTCCATCAATGAACTATCGATATATATTAACAATGCAATGCGAGCTAACGAAATATGTTATAGCATGCCCCATGGAAACGAAAGAGGCAAAGTCCATAGCTAAGGCATTGACTGAAAACCTAATATTGAAATATGGGATATTTAAAGTCTTAAAATCAGACAGAGGGACGGAATTTACGAACGAATTGATGAAGGAGATATGCGGATTATTGAAAATTGAACAGCGATTTTCAACTCCTTATCATCATGAAACTTTAGGCACAGTAGAAAGAAACCATAGGGTTCTGAATGAATACTTTTTGTCTTTTGTAGAGGGTGATAATTGGGAACAATGGATTCCTTACTATGCGTTTGCATACAATGTAACTCCTCATGTGGATACGGAATACTCTCCATTCGAATTGCTATTTGGAAGATTACCAAATTTACCAGGTGATGAAGTCGCGAATCATCCCCAGGTTTACAATCTTGAAAATTATGCTAACGAATTAAAGGTCAGACTAAAACATTCACTAGAGTATGCAAGAAAACTTACTGAGAAAATAAAGAATAGTAGACAGTTAGAATCATACGATAGGGCTAATAGTATAAAACTAGAAATAGGAGATTTAGTATTAGTTAGAATAGAAGATAGAAAGAAAAATGAAGCACCGTATAGAGGTCCTTACACTATAGTAGCAATTAATGACTTAAACATATCTGTTAAGGTAGGGAATAATATTAAAACATATCATAAGAACTTGTTAAAAAAATATAATACTTAATCAAGAACAAAAAAAAAAAAAAAAAAAAAAAAAATTTTTGAAATTAATCAAAAAAAAATGTAAACTAATCCATAACATGCATAACAATGACAAAAAAAAAAGAAGTATTGTAAATAGATTAAGAAACAGAACAAAATATAAGAATAATTATCTAATTGTATTTTTTTCTTACTAAACTGAACTTTATAGTATTATATTACAAAAAAAAAAAGATTTAAATATAATAATATAATATTATGGGTATGCACAATTGGAACATACATCATTTAAATCCTCAAATTTCTGTTGATTTTCTTTTTACAAAAATTTGATGATTTCTCTTGAGGGTGAGGGTGTAGTGTGCATACTCACGGTACATGGTGTACAAAGGGAAAACAACAGTTTGTATTTCAACCTTAAGTTGAAGTTAGTCAGAACGAATTAACAATAAAGAAAACAATTATGAATACCCATGAATGAGAACGTATTAAAGGGTTTCATGTTACATTGTTTGTAGTACTGACCATTGTAAAATATTTTATTTATTTTGATACTAGACCTCACACATTTCAAGTGCAACAAATACATGTGACACTTTGAAGCGCTGCGACTATAATAGTCTGGCAGGCAGATATTTGAAGTGGGTCAATGTTTGTTTTTGTTTTGACGTTTCCCCTTTGTTACAGTACAGACAAATTTAGTATATAAATTTGTGTAGAATTAGAATTAAGTTAGTGTTAAGAAATGAGTTAAACGAAACGGAAACGCCGATTGTATTAATAAAGCAAATTTACAACCAGATAAAAAGAAGCGTCTTTTTTTACTTGAGAAGACAATCACCATACGTGACAATCTTCACCCACACAATACCAGCAAAAAATCAAAAAATATATCGTTACCTATGTGCTTACCAGTACTGACAAAATAATGAGTCTAAAAATAGATTTTCTAAAAAATAAATTATATAAAAAAAATATTTTTTATTGTATTTTTTTTAAAATAAAATTTGCTGGTGCGGGAATCGAACCTGGGTCTACAGATTGCCAGTCAGTAGCTCTACCATCTGAGATATATCGACATGTAATATTTAACAGATAAAAACACAATTGACCTGCTGCACACAAGTAAGCTTACTCGCCAACATACAAAAAATATGTGGTTACATATATCCTTACCAGTGTTTAAAAAATATTAAGTCTACAAATAGGTTTCAAAAAATTTTCAAAAAAATCTAAAAAATTATTTTCTATTTGAAATAATGATAAAAATAAGTCATTATCACTAACTCATTATAATATGTTTTAAAATAATACAGAAGGTAAGTGGGTGTCATTACTGGTAGTCCAAAAAATAATGATATGTCATTACCGTTTCTACACTGGGATGTGGAGATGTGAACTTTTTTTTCATTTTGGTAACTTTTTTGGCAATCAAGTATATACATTTTTTTTGCTGTGTTTTTAGATTTACGTTCTGCTTATGATTGTAAGAAGCTTCCCGTAAAATTGAAATTCTTTGTACACTCAAAAAAACGTATAACTTTTTATTGAAGACAAAATGTCTTTAAATTAAGGATACGGAATTTTCCTTAACTTAAGAAAAATTTCTTTAAAATAAAGAAAAAATCCTTAGTAAGAAACATTTACTATTTCTAAGTACAACGTAAAATCCTCCTTTCTTAAAATAGAGAAAATTTTTCCTTATTTTGACACTCATGATTTGTCTTCAATTTTTGTAAGAAATTCCTTTGCATGTGTACGAAATTATTAAATTTAATGATAAATTTCTTATTATAAAGATTTTCTATATTAAACCAAGCAAGCAAAAAATGTTGTCGAAAAAATGGTTTTAAAGACATAAAAAGACATAACTTCTTTAATTTAAGTCCATAATTTTGGATTTACTTAAATTAAGTATGTATAGAGTTTTATTTAAATCAGTTACATTTTTTTACACAAGATAAGGAAACATATACTCGTATTAACTCAAGAATATAATTTTATATTTTTTAATGCTATAAAAGATATAATTTTAAGGATAGTTTCTTTAAATTACAACTTAAAAATTTGAGCAGAGTCTCAGAAATTATTTCCTCAAACTAAAGAAAAATATAATTGGTTTAATGAATGTTAGCATTGAGTGAAGGCAATTTTTCCTTAAATGTACACTCAAAAAAAAGGGATAACTTTTTACTGAAGGCAAAATATCTTTAAATTAAAGATACGGAATTTTCCTTAATTTAAGAAAGATTTCTTTAAAATAGAGAAAAAAATCTTTAATATAAAGAAAAATTTACTTTTTATTGAAGACAAAATGAATTTAAATTAAGGATAGGGACTTTTCCTTAATTTAAGAAAGATTTCTTTAAAATAAAGAAAAAAATCTTTAATATAAAGAAAAATTTACTAATTCTAAGTATAACGTAAAATCCTTTTTCATTAAAATAGGGAAATTTTTTCCTTATTTGAACCCTTTTGATTCGTTTTTAAATTGTGTAAGAAATTCCTTTGCATGTGTACGAAATTAATTAATTTAAAGAAAAATTTCTTATTGTAATGATTTTATATACTTAAACCAAGCAAGCAAAAAATGTTGTCGAAAAAATAGTATTAAAGACATAACTTCTATAATTTATGTCCATAATTTTGGATTTACTTAAATTAAGTAGAGAGTTTTATTTAAATCAGTTACATTTTTTACACAAGATAAGAAAACATATGCTCGTTTTAACTCAAGAATATAATTTTATATTTTTTAATGCTATAAAAGATATAATTTTAAGGATAGTTTCTTTAAATTACAACTTGAAAATTTAAGCAGAGTCTCAGAAATTATTTCCTCAAACTAAAGAAAAATATAATTGCATTAATGAATGTTAGCATTGAGTTAAGGCAATTTTTCCTTAAATGTTCACTCAAAAAAAATATAACTTTTGATTGAAGACAAAATTTCTTTAAATTAAGAATATGAAATTTTCCTTATTTTAAGGAAAATTTCTTTAAAATAAAGAAAAGATATTTAATATAAAGAAAAATTTACTATTTTTAAGTACAAGGTAAAATTATCTTTTTTTTAAATAGGAGAACTTTTTCCTTTTTATTGAAGACAAAATGTCTTTAAATTAAGTATACACCATTTTCCCTAATTTAAGAAAAATTCCTTTAAAATAAAGAAAAAATCTTTACTATAAAGAAAAATTTACTATTTCCAAGTACAAGGTAAAATTCTTTGATTCGTTGATTTTAGTAAATACATTAGGCCGGGTCGATTTGTTTGGAGGCAAAAAAATCGCCCATGGCTCAGGGAAAATCGTATTCTAGGGATCAAAATAAGAAACTTTGCCGAAGGAACCATACCTCTAAAACGAATTCTACTACCCCCCAACTGTTGACTTTTGTCCCGTAGGGTCAAGTTTTGAAAAATCACACTTTGACCCATTTAGAGTGCCCCAATCGAGTCCAAATGTATGACCGACCCCCACTAACTTTGGTGGGCCGATCCACCCATGCCAGTGGCACACCCCCTGGAACTCCCCTGGGGGTTCCCCATACAAACATTTTAAAAAATCACCATTTTTGGCACTTTATTTTATTATTTTTTATTTATTTTTATTATTTTATTTATTTTTTCTCCTTAGAAATTTATTTAGTCAGAACATATGTAAATGAAAAAATTAATTTAACTTAGTAATAGAAAAGAAAAAATAAAAAATTACTGTTTGAAGTCTTTTTTGCTTTCAAGTCTGGGCAATTTCGCACGGCTCTCTAATGTCGTCGCCATAACAGCCTCTACATTTTCCGGTATAACTCGTTTGGAAACGCTAGCTAGCAATTGAACGTGTCGTTCTGTTTCTTGTATGTGTGATGGAATTTTTGGATCATTAAACGGTGGATCATCTTGATTTAAATATTCTTTCAAAGTATCGTATGGAATGCTTCGCGTGAATGGTGGTTCAAATACGTCATTTATGTCATTCATATTGATCATTTCCGTGTAACTTGTGCAATAAAAGTTTTTATCTGGTTTTTTATAAGCTCTAAGTCCCGTTGGGTCGTCAACATCGGTTCGATAGCGTAGAATTATCTTGATAGCACAGTCGCGCTTTTCTTTGCTATCATCAAACAACATTGATAACAAGATATTTTCCGAATGCGCATAATATGAATTATCTGTAATTACTTTATTGACAATTTTGCGTAAACGAGGTTCTAGAAATCTTGACCAACTAATGAATTTGAAAAATAATCTACTACCGTACACGACAGAGCTGTAATACTTGATATTGAAGTACATTGGCACATAACATGTAATTATAAATTCAACCAGTATTCTTAAATTTGCATCTGGATTTTTCGTTGTCACATATAATCGTAATAGTCTAGCGGCCTTGGTGAGCCACCGAGAATGTACAATTTTCCCTGGTTTGATGTTTGCCAGATCCACTGAAACCACGCCGCTAGAAATTGCATGGGCCATGTCGTATAAGTACTTGGAATCGGTGGAAAATTCAATTTTTTCTGGAGCAGGGGGCATATTTTTCAACTCAATTTTCTGAAAGCCGTCCACCACCTGAAAATATATAAAAATAAAACAATTAAAAACGGTTGACAATTATAATAAATGAGTGATAGCAATAACTTACCGGAAGAGTTTCACAAGTTTCGATTTGACGGCTCAATTTTCCGGTTGCCGATCTTGGTCCAGTGCTGGTTGATTTATCCAAAGCTTCAAACAAATGCCGAAACGGAAGTTCGTTGAAGTGTAGAAGGCAAACGAACCAATGCAATGGTCTTTTTAACAGCAATTCGAATCGTCGTATAATTCCACCGTTTGGGCCAGTGTTTGTTGGCTCACCGTCAGTGCATATGCCAATTAATGCATCCAGTGATATATTTTTATCGTTGAAAAAATCATTTAATTTGGTTGTTTTGTATTCAGCGGTTTCATGTTCCAGTCTTACGTAACCAATCAATTCAGAATTCGGTTCTCTCAAAATAACAAGATGAGGTTCTTTTACCATTCTAGTATGATACTTCTCATCAATTGTATCTCTCGTTAAAGTATCATCTTTTCTGCCATCGAATGAAAATGCTAACAAATTGGTATCATCTAACCGTTTGCGAAGCACTTCTTGTCTGCATTTCTCTTTTTCTCGGCGAACTTTCGATTTATCCATGATGAGAGGTTTGCCATGGATATCTTTCATTTTAAAATCTTGGAAAAGAGCTGTTCCCATTGCTGATGCTACTCTATCAGGCACGCCAAATCTGTCACATACCAAGGCAAAGTTAAAACAATCGTATCTCTGTGTGTATTGTGAACTTGTGCTTATATCCAAATCTTCTTGAACCGGTGGCGGTGCGTATGTTGAATCATCGGGATCTTGGTATGTTGGCATTGATGACATAGGCGTTGCTCCTTGCTCTTCAATTTCCATCGCAAATCCATCCATTGTTAAACTTCTCTGATTATGTTGATCGTGCATAAACTCTTTGAGGCGTTCGGGAACCAAACCGCATGCACATGGAGCTGCCTTCAAATCGCATTTACATGTTCCAATGAAAAAAATTGTTTCCAGAGATTTTACATACTCTGTAAATTGTTGGGGTTTGTTTCTTCTCTTGATTTGCTCTTGATATTTGTCAAGCAATCTATTCAATTTATTACATACACTTTTTTTCAGCATTATTTCCATACCAAGTTTTTCCCAAATTCCAATCAACTTATCTTGTACTTGAATAGTGAATGCTTTATAGGACAACTTTTTTTGTTCGCTCAAGTAAAAATAATATCTCAAGATATCCAGATGGGTTGGTAAATTAAGATCAGTCAAATCAGTAGACACACCAAAAACAGTAATATCATGCCTGGGTATATGACTCATTGGGTTTTCGATAGTTGTTGATGTTGTTATTGCTTCATCTTGCGGTGTAGAGGATGGTGGATTCATTGTAAACTTCTTGATTTGGAATGATTTTTTTTTAAATATTTTTTTATCTCAAATTAGCACTTCACACTTCGAGTTCTTCACAACGACTTAATGCATTCACAAAAACTGTTGCGTTATATATGGTCTAGGAGACGAGGTAATAAGAATGAAATGGTAATTTCAATTCTACCTGTAACCGATTTTGTTGTCAAAACTGCCCATTACATGTAAATTAAACGTTAATCTGACTACAAATTCTGTTAAGCAAGTGCGCCTTTTATTACTTCTGGAAAATCCTTTATGATAATTTTATGCTCAATTCTACCTGTAACCGATTTAGCTTAAGTAAGTTTACGACATGCAGCTGTGTCTTGTGGTGGCTTAAAAAACCCACACAACCTATTTTACGACCTGCAACAGAACGACACGTTCAATTGCTAGCTAGCGTTTCCAAACGAGTTATACCGGAAAATGTAGAGGCTGTTATGGTGACGACATTAAGAAGAAGACTTCAAACAGTAATTTTTTTTATTTTCTTTTCTATTACTAAGTTAAATTAATTTTTTCATTTACATATGTTCTGACTAAATAAATTTCTAAAGAGAAAAAATAAATAAAATAATAAAAATAAATAAAATAAATAAAAAATAATAAAATAAAGTGCCAAAAATGGTGATTTTTTAAAATGTTTGTATGGGGAACCCCCCAGGGGAGTTCCAGGGGGTGTGCCACTGGCATGGGTGGATCGGCCCACCAAAGTTAGTGGGGGTCGGTCATACATTTGGACTCGATTGGGGCACTCTAAATGGGTCAAAGTGGGATTTTTCAAAACTTGACCCTACGGGACAAAAGTCAACAGTTGGGGGGTAGTAGAATTCGTTTTAGAGGTATGGTTCCTTCGGCAAAGTTTCTTATTTTGATCCCTAGAATACGATTTTCACTGAGCCATGGGCGATTATTAAATCGACCCGCCCTAAAATACATACATATAACCTGGTGTCTTCAAATGCGATAAATTATATGATATGAAATGTCAAAACCATTGCAGAGAAACATCAAGATGATATCAATTGTAAAGTGATGGAAAACACTTGACCATTTCATGGCTAAGAATATCGTACATTTTTCTTCGAAAAACACAAAATTTTTTCAACCACTAATTTTTATCTACAAATAATAAATAATTTAACTTTTCCCATTCCTTTTTATCAAATTTTCTGTTATTTTTATTATAAAATTAAAAGGAAAAGTGACATATGATGGCAGGCATCATTGCCAGAGCCGCTTGCATGTCAGCGATATCATGATATTGGAATAAAATTTAAATTGTGTGTCTACACTTGAGATGAAATCATTTTGACAATTGCTTCCTATCATTTTATTGCATGTCAAGACACTAGGAAGTATATTCCATTAACGTAGTGTCTTAAGGTTCAATTAGACGTGCCATATCGCCATAGCCGTAACCATAACGCCATAGCAGAAAACCAAAATTCAATTGGTATCTACGGTTATGGCGTTATGGCATGTCTCACCAATAACCGAATACATTGTAGCCCATAAGATTGATTTGAAGAGCTGTTTTATATGGTTATGGTTATGGCACGTCTAATTGAGCCTTTATCAACATTTTTTAGCGGCCCATACATTAAGGAACATTCGTGAAAAAATGCGCATTTTTTTGTGAATGTGTGTGTTTGTGTACGTGTTGACATCGTGCAATTCGTGTTTACAAAATTTTTTGATATTTTTTGTCCCCTACTCAATGTTCCTTAATGTATGGGCAGCTTTAATATTTTTTGTTTCCAAACTCAATGTTCCTTCGTGCAAACTCTGCTTAATTTCCGAATTTCATTACACATTTTATTGCATTTGTAGACACTAGGTAAAAAAAAAAACAACCCCAATGTGGTTTGTGTGACCAAAGAGTATACATATAGAGAGAGACGATCCTTCTAATGACTCTCTTATATTTTTAGCGAACTCGGGTGAGCAAATAAAAACCGGGTGAAAGCAGTTTGCGCACACAAAAGATGCTGTGAGTACTGTGAGGGGAAAAATGTGATGACGTAAAATTTCCTTTTTCATTATTCTTCTTTAAAATGAGTGTTGTCAACTTCTAACACAACATCATTAACACAATGAAGTACACAATTTATACAAAACTTGATAAAATCCACGAATTTTAATGAAAAATTTTTAATAAATACCTATGAGTTCATCATTTTCCCTACAGGATGTTTTTGTGTATGAATTATATACTCTCAATGTAAAATAATTTTCTCTGCGATTGATTTTGAAGTTAATTGATAAAAAAAATATTAAACCTAATGTGTGGTGGAGACACCAAATTATTTGATAATTTTATTACGTATTTTATTTCATTTGTAGACACTACCAAAGAGTATACCGTTAGCTGAAATGCAAAACCACGTAACTAACAAAAAATTCAAAATCGGTTTTTTGATCGATTATGATGCATATCAACGAGCTCCACGTCTTGTCCAATTTTTACTGTCATATAATAAAAATTAGACATATTATTAGCGAAAATCGAAAGCACGTAACTACATACTTGTTGCTTGAAAATTGTAACTAACACATATTTATTTCTATTGAATTTTATTTATTCATAGTAGGATTTGAAGTTTTATATTTCACTAGCGGATAGTGCTACTACGCTCCCCTCCCCTAGTAGTTCTATTTTCTCATAATTATAGTGATTATAGTTTGAAATTTTTACTTTGTTAATTATAATAAATTTTTTTTTGGAGATCCCACAGTCAATATGATTCGTGTATTAGCGTATGATCCCTCTGGAGTAATTTATTTTGAATTAAGTGCGACAGATGAGTGTAAGGAATTTCCACAAAGAATTGGAAACAAATTAAAAGCATTTGAAACTTTGAAGTTGCATTTACAAAGAATAAAAATTTCAAGCAAAAAATGGCAACATCTTCAGGACCTTAAACCATTTCTTCCACCCGATTGTCATTATTATTACAATGAAATTCCATTTGAGAAGTAAAGGTTTAATTTTTTCCTTTATTTGTATTGTAGTTATTGTTGTTAATTATCTTTTGCTTTTGTAAATCATTTTTTTATTTCATATTTAAAAAAAAATAATAAATATATAAAGCGATATATTAAATAACAAGAGAACAACTTCTTTTATTCTACATTTTATGAATGCAAAACAAAATTTTCCTTGAAACTTAAAAAAAATTCATTGTAGTTACGTGTTTTTGTTTAAGAAAATACGAGTTCAAAAGCGCATAACTAACTTAACTCTTTGAAACATTAATAAATTATTACTTTTATTCCAGAAATGAATTAATCAGTCTATATTTAGAAAATCTGCGATATTTGATTACCAAAACTCCATTTATTTTTCAGTATATAACATTTTTTGTTTCTCCTGTAAAATAGTAAAAATGTTAGTTACGTGGTTTTGCATTTCAGCTAACGATACATATAGAGAGAGACGATCCTTCAATGACTATTATTTTTAGCGAACTCAGGCGAGCAAATAGAAACCGGGTGAAAGCAGTTTGCGCACACAAAAGATGCTGTGAGTACTGTGAGGGGAAAAATGTGATGACGTAAAATTTCTTTTTCATTATTCTTCTTTAAAATGAGTGTTGTCAACTTCTAACACAACATCATTAACACAATGAAGTACACAATTTATACAAAACTTGATAAAATCCACGAATTTTAATGAACAAATTTTTAATAAATACCTATGCGTTCATCATTTTCCCTACAGGAATTTTTTGTGTATGAATTATATACTCTCCATGTAAAATAATTTTCTCTGCGATTGATTTTGAAGTTAATTGATAAAAAAAATATTAAACCTAATGTGTGGTGGAGACACCAAATTATTTGATAATTTTATTACTTATTTTATTTCATTTGTAGGCACTACATTAACAATGAACACAGTAAATTAAATTATGACGCATTATGAAATAATCTCGTTCCCCTTAAAAGCATCTAATTTCCCCGCAATTCCCCTTTATAATAGTTGGAATTTCTCCTTATTTTACGCTCTTTGATTTTACACAAGCAAAATGTGTTATTTTGCTTGTGCCCGAGTTTGCGAACAAATAAAAAGAGAGCCGATTGAGCGAGACAAGGGGGGATCGATACCCACTGACACTACAATAACAGTGAACACAGTAAATTAAATTATAACGCATTATGAAATAATCTCGTTCCCCTTAAAAGCATCTAATTTCCCCGCAATTCCCTTGTATAATAGTTGGAATTTCTCCTTATTTTACGCTCTTTGATTTTACACAAGCAAAATGTGTTATTTTGCTTGTGCCCGAGTTTGCGAACAAATAAAAAGAGAGCCGATTGAGCGAGACAAGGGGGGATCGATACCCACAGGTGTGATGAATGTTCTCTTCCATGAACTGTTATTTTCGCTCTTTAATTTTAGCATTTCTTTGAGTAACACTGTTGCCAATTTAGCTATTTTCTTGTCTAACCTGGCGATATTTCAACACATTTCGCGGGATTAAATATGACTTTAACTATTAGTGGGAAAACTAGCGTTTTTTTAAAGTCAATCCTGACGGTTTCTTTGCGCGTTTTATAAAATTATTTCCTTATCAGAATTGTTGATATATATATTATTATTTAGCGATTTATCGCAAAATTTTTAAGCAACACTTGAAAAGTTTGAAAAATTTAAAGATTTACCCCTAAATTCATAAATGCTTTGTAAAGTTAAAGCACGTTTACAAAACGTCATTTTCATACAAAATTTGTTCAATAAACCTCCTATAATTTTACAAAGCGTTTATGAATTTAGGGGTTATTGTTTAAGAAACATTTAAATTGTGTTTATCGCTACATTTTTGAAGTTGAAAGAATAATATTATATTATGGAATAATGAATGTTACCATTCAGTTAAGGCAATTTCTCCTTAACGGTAGTCATAATATTATAAAATAATTTTAAATATTTTATTAAAATATTACATAAAATTAATGCTGAAAACACAACCTAAGTTATTTCTGTTAAGGCAATATTTTCATTAAATACATACTTATGTTAATGGCAAAGTAACATGTTAATAGCAATATTACTAATTTTAGTAAATATATATGTTCATAAATTACATCAGGGATGAAAAATTAGATTGTTGAAATGGTACTGAAGCTTAACCAGAATAGTACTTTTCCGAAACCGATGGTACCTTTTTAAATAAAGCTTCAGCGCCAAACCAAAATCAATAAAAAAAGAATTATAAAAAAACTCAAAAACTAAAGGCTTTTTAAAAATAATTGTGATTTTCTACATTTCTCGTAGAGTTTGTGTTAAATTTGTCATCTCTAATATTGTTGGCACTAATTTTTATCATAAAAGTACTATCTCTAGTTGTCAAGAATTTGTTTTTATTAAAATGTTTGCTTTTCAAAGAAAAATTTTTTCTCTAAATAACAAAAAGTGCAACTGAAATGTTCAATAATGTTACAAGACATTTTAAAAATTGTTACTAATTAAAAAAAACTTGTGTATGACAGCAATTGTCAATGGTCTAGAGATTACATTTCGTAGACTTATACAGAGCTGCATTTTCATAAAATCTCGAGACTTTTCTATTCCGTGTAGATTTGCCTTTAAATTCTGAATGTAGAAAATCACAATTTTCGCAGATGTTTTTGTCATGCTTAGAAAATTTAATAACTGCTAGGGATATCTTAATTGGCACAACATTGTTCGTTAACCGTTGCAATTTAAGAACTAGGAAAAAAACACACAATGGTTTTTTAATACATTTTGGAAAAAACAAACTACTTTCAGATTAAGTAATTCGCACCGAAAACCCACCAAAAAATCCAATTAATTTCGGTAATAATGCAGAAAGTAAAGACGATATAACCATTCTAGAATATATTATTTAAAAAAATTAAAACTAAAATTAATAGATACTTTTTTAGCTGCCTACACACTAGGGAACATTCCATTCCACATGGCCACATTTTTACGAATGTTGAAATCTGTATAGCATTGTATCATGTTGACCTTCGTGTTTACAAAATTTTTTGATGATTTTTGTTTTCAAACTCAATTTTTCATCGTGTGTATCGATGTTACTGTTTTTGCTGTATATAGGCAAAGAGTATACATATAGAGAGAGACGATCCTTCCACTGCCTCTCTTATATTTTTAGCGAATTCGGGCGAGCAAATAAAAACTGGGTGAAAACAGTTTGCGCACACAAAAGATGCTGTGAGTACTGTGAGGGGAAAAATGTGATGACGTAAAATTTCCTTTTTCATTATTCTTTGAAATGAGTGTTGTCAACTTCTAACACAACATCATTTACACAATGAAGTACCTACACAATTTATGCAAAACTTGATAAAATCCACGAATTTTAATGAACAAATATTTAATAAGTACCTACATATGCTTTCATCATTTTCCCTACAGGAATTTTTTGTGTATGAATTATAGACTCTCCATGTAAAATAATTTTCTCTGCGATTGATTTTGAAGTTAATTGATAAAAAAAATATTAAACCTAATGTGTGGTAGAGACACCAAATTATTTTAAAATTTTATTACGTATTTTATTTCATTTGTAGACACTACATTAACAGTGAACACAGTAAATTAAATTATGACGCATTATGAAATAATCTCGTTCCCCTTAAAAGCATCTAATTTCCCCGCAATTCCCCTGTATAATAGTTGGAATTTCTCCTTATTTTACGCTCTTTGATTTTACACAAGCAAAATGTGTTATTTTGCTTGTGCCCGAGTTCGCGAACAAATAAAAAGAGAGCCGATTGAGCGAGAAAAGGGGGGATCGATACCCACTGATATAGGTCATTGATAGCAGTCTCGCTATCAGGAGCTTTTGTAATTACGCACTTGAGAAAATGAAAATGACGACAATGGGTGCGTTCGGCAGATACAATTTAATAGTTTACAGTTCTACAACAGTTATACAACTATCTGCTGAACGACCTGATCACTAACCGCTCAGTCTGAGCGCTCAGGTAGCGCTATCATATTTTGGTAGCGTATAAAATATTTGCTACTTTTGATCAATAAGTGATACATTTGTTGTTGTTCATTTACAATAAAAATTGTTTTGTAAGAATGACAAATAAAAACAAACAAACAAATATAATTCGAAAACAAAAATTTAAAAAAAATAAAAGGAAACTATAGAAAAAGTGTATTAAAAACAAAACAAAGAAAACGTCGTTCAGCAGATTAAGTAATCACAAATCGCTACAAGTCACCGGTATCAGTTTAAGGTTTCTCTGCCGAATGCTACCAATTATAAATAATGAAAACTGGTATAATTTTATAAATGAATATATTTGCGAAAATTATGGGACATAAAATGTGATAACTAAAAAAATAAAACTAAAAAAAACAGCAGCATATGGAAAACTAACAATTAACAAATTAATTAATTTGATTTTCTTCCGCCCATATTTCAAGTGATCAGTTCTACAAATAAACAAATTTTTCCGTTGAAATATTATATTCTTACGATTCTTTGATTAATAAATTATTAATTATTCCCATTAAAAAATTAAAAAAAATTTTATAAAATTTCAAATTTGCTTTTTCTCATTAAAAAAGTACTAAAGTACAGCATTTTCCATCCCTGAGCTATATTATAAAAAACAACCCTATATTGTTCGTATAACCAAAGAGTATACATATAGAGAGAGACGATCCTTCCACTGCCTCTCTTATATTTTTAGCGAATTCGGGCGAGCAAATAAAAACTGGGTGAAAACAGTTTGCGCACACAAAAGATGCTGTGAGTACTGTGAGGGGAAAAATGTGATGACGTAAAATTTCCTTTTTCATTATTCTTTGAAATGAGTGTTGTCAACGTCTAACACAACATCATTTACACAATGAAGTACCTACACAATTTATGCAAAACTTGATAAAATCCACGAATTTTAATGAACAAATATTTAATAAGTACCTACATATGCTTTCATCATTTTCCCTACAGGAATTTTTTGTGTATGAATTATAGACTCTCCATGTAAAATAATTTTCTCTGCGATTGATTTTGAAGTTAATTGATAAAAAAAATATTAAACCTAATGTGTGGTAGAGACACCAAATTATTTTAAAATTTTATTACGTATTTTATTTCATTTGTAGACACTACATTAACAGTGAACACAGTAAATTAAATTATGACGCATTATGAAATAATCTCGTTCCCCTTAAAAGCATCTAATTTCCCCGCAATTCCCCTGTATAATAGTTGGAATTTCTCCTTATTTTACGCTCTTTGATTTTACACAAGCAAAATGTGTTATTTTGCTTGTGCCCGAGTTCGCGAACAAATAAAAAGAGAGCCGATTGAGCGAGAAAAGGGGGGATCGATACCCACTGGTATAACGAATGTGCTCGTCAATGAACAGTTATTTCTGCTCTTCTATTTTAGTAATTGTCTGACCAGTAATGCCAACAATTTCTCAAATAATTTCTAGACCACAACCAAAAAATCGCTACCAAATTACTAGATTTATAAATAATGCAAAAATTAATATCATCGAAAAGTGGTACAAAAACTTATGTATTTTTTCTCACATATTGAATATGTTCATACAAATTTTACGATTTACCTTCAAATTATCAATATTGACTTTCATTAAATTAATAATATCGTCAAAATACTCAATAAAGAGCGTTGGACGTTGGAAAAATACATGATCATTTCTAATGAAAATATGGATTTTTAGACAATTTATATTTTTTATAAAAAAAAAAAATTATAAAAAACAAGCGGGCTAAAGCCCGCTCGATGGTTTATATAAGTCCCCAGGTGACTGGGAACTTATACAAACCAAAGATTAAATTCGGCTGTGCCGAGTCTTTAGATATCCTCCATCCTGGTGTTTTTATTCGGGGATTCTACTAAGTACAAACAAGTGTGAATTATTACCCATTTTGTATTCGGTCAATCCACTGTGCAACAAATGTGTATGATTTTTTCCACCACTACAAGTAAATACTTCAGTTTAATCTTGTTTAATCTCAGTGCTGCCACAAGCAAGATTCAAAATTCCCAAAAGTGTAGACAAAATTACCCAAAAAATATGAAATTATAAATGACTTCAATTAATATATGATTACAATTTGAACTCCGAAAAAAAGGTAATAACCTCATCAGTAAACTTAAAAAAAATGATTTGGCCATTTCAATTGTCCCATCGTTCTGGGCGTTATATTATTACAAAGAAAAGTTCCTTAAATATGCAGCATTTATGATGAACTTTTGAGTCTTATATGAATCTTCATAAAATTTAGAGAAAAAATTAACTTTAGAACAAAACACTTAAAAAGCTTGTAAATAAGAGTCAGTTATGATCACATGTGAACGATTTAAAAATAATCTTATTTTAGAGTCTTTCAATAATCAAGTTTTATTTGCGTTTTTAAATACACACAAAAAAATCTTTGGCAAGCAATTGGGAGCACTTCAACTAAAATAATGTTTTTGTGGCATACACAATATAATAAATTATTCGATAAAACTTTATTAGTATAAATTTGCTTAATTACTTGGTAACGATTTTTTTGTGTACGTTAATAGCTTATTTGTATAACGAAAGAATTTCAAAGGATATATAGGTTAATACACTTTCCTGATGTATCGGTTTAATTCGTGGATGATCAGTCGCTGTGAATCAATTCATTAACTCGTATGAATAAAAAATAGATATTGGAATTTTTATGCAAACTTCAAAATTAGATGTTAAGTCATTCATAAGCCAAAAGTAATTACATACATTGAGGCAGGGTTGGTAGGCTCTATCGCTAGAATACTGTTATAGATTCAAATATCGATACATTTAAAATACCAGTACCGAAATTAATGAAATACCATTATCCCATTATCCTTACAAGATATTAGAAGTCAAGCCTAATTTTTTTGCAGATGGTACAAAAGATACAACTTTGACTCTAACCAACAATTATACTGAATTAACTCATCGCGAATCGAACATATTTTGGGAGTAAACACATTTTAAACCTATTGTCGGTATTGAGATTTTTCATTTGTCAAAAGTTAGCCATACTTTGAAAGAAAAAAAATTTCACGATTTTGACCTCTAATATCTTCGGTGTTTGAAGTGATCAAAACTTGATCTATATATCAAATAAAAGCTTTTCGTCTTGATAACATTCTAATAAGCACAATTTTTGTTCTTATATAGGTTTTTTATGGAATAAAAACATTAAAAAAACAAAAAAATTAAAATTCCTACGCCGAATCATAATGGGTCAACAAAAAAATGCTATCCTTAAGATATTTTTATTACCTTTCCAATGGTGTACATATTGCTCCAACCCTATCATAAATGAAGAAAATATAGTTAAGTTCATTTTTAAACTTTAAACCGAAGTAACTCCCCATACAGGCTTTTCGCTGAAAAAAAAATTTCTTCGGGCCCCCAAAAGAGAGTTATATCAGTAGTAAAAATTTAGAATCAATCGGTGAGGTGCCTGTAAAGCCAATATACGTCCAAATTATTCAATAGAATCGAAATTGAATCAACGCAAATAGGAACAAATCTTATCTCACTTTATTCAATATCCAATCATTGATTTAAAGGCATTATGAATTATTCAGTAATTTATAAAATGAATCCAATTTTATGCATATAAATTCAAAAAAAGAATTAACTCTTTCAAGGTCTGGGTGTGTATGTTTGTATTTTTTTTTCATTCAGTAACAACAACACACAGTTAATATATTTTTCATGTTAATATGGAAAATTCTAGAGGTGTTTCTACATTTTCTTTCATAACTTTTAAACGTCTGGACCAAATATGCCCATTTCCAATAGCAAACTGCTATTGGAAATGAAATGATTTCGCTATTGAAAACGATCAGGAATATATAAAACGATCAGGAATATATAAACGAACGGTTTCGCTATTGAAAACGATCAGGAATATATATTTTTTTTATGTCCCAGATTTTTTTTTCGATGAGTTAGAAACGGAATGACAAAATGATATATACCCTCCTGCACAGTGGGATGGAGGGTATAAAAATAAAATATGTTAAGATTATAATATTTTAAAACAAATAACAAAACACATTAAAGTTTAGCGCTAAATCACATAAAACATTTGATTAGCGATTTTAACATACTTTTTCTATGTTAAAGTCGTTAATTTTTTTCAGTAAAATACCAACTTTTTATATTTTAAGGCTTGTATTCACAAAAATGTTTTGAATTTTTTTTGCAGTTTAATAAAACAAATCAATATGTAAAACAATAACAAAAATTCTTCAATAAGCCTCTAATAAGACAGAAAGTTTTTTATGAATAAGCATGTAAAGATATAAAAAAGATATTTAAAATTTGTATTTAAAAATTCTGGACTCAGTGAAAATTTGCCTGCAAAGTTTTAGTGACATGTTTTGTTTGTAATCGACTCCCTAAATTTTTCATTAACCAATTTTAGCTGTGTTTGTGCGACAAGCTATCAACTTTGGCGTATGTCATTCCCATACAAATTTGACATTAGTAACGTTAAGAGTTAACACTAAACGTTGGCTAATGTCAAATTTATATTAGAATGACATAAGCAAACGTGTTGATAGCTTGCCACACGAACACAACTTTTAATTATTAAGTAACAGATTTTTATTTATATATTGTGAATTAGAATTTGTTCATTGTGATTGACATTTTGTTTAGGGTAAATGTGTTGATTAAAATATGTTGATTGTTGATTAAAATTGTATTTACTCAGTTGCGCTATGAGCAGTAAAAAGCGCTAGATATACGGTGAATAAACCAAAGAAATAAGAGCTGTGAGAATAACAGCAATCAAAGAGCAAAGCTAAGCAGCGTTGCCACAAGCGAAATTAGCAATTACCCAGAAGTGTAGACAAACTTTCCTAAATTTATAAAATTACCCATGACTTCAATTGATTTTTTTTACAATTTGAACTCCTAAGATAGTGGTAAATAACCAAAACATCATATGGAATCTTATCAATATATGTATGGGTATTCGCTATTACATTCTGAATTAAATTATTTGATTTAAATTGAGCGAAAATAAATATAAATTCCACTCAATGAAGGAATTTAAAGTTTGAGTGCTAATGTGCTTTCGTTGTAATATAGCATAATTTTTGAAGTTTAACCCATAGAAAGTTGTCAAATTTACGATAAATGGTCTTTTGTAAATTAATTTACTGAATTTTTAATTTAGAATAATTAAATTAAGGAACTAATTCTTAAATTTTTATTTTGTTTTCCAAAAAAAAGAATTTTTTTGAAAACTCCTAAATCTAAGAAAATTTTCAAATAGTTTAGGGGAATTCTAAAAAATTACATGGCATCACTAACCATTCTAAATTTGGTGCAGTGGTGCCAGACTTTTTTGGCAAAAAATCGTCAAAAATGCAAAACAAAAGTCGTCAAGAATTTTGTAACAAATAATCAAAAAATCGACAGCGGTAATATATCATAAAAACAGAAGTTATACTTATTTTTCAATCAAAATTGTTTTATAAAACTGAAATAACAATGCATTTTACCTGCTTGCCAAAATTAGTACTGAATTTAGACTGATCAGAAACTACCTAGTTTTTGTACCAAACTAGTTTTTGTTCGTTTTTTATGTATGCGTTTTGACAAGTAAAAACTAGCAACGTCCAAAAACTAGGTAGTTTTCGTACAAAACTAGTTTTTGCTTATTTTTTATATATACGTTATGCATACATGGGACTAATTAATTAGGTGGACTAATTAATTAATGATTCCATTACCATTGCATTGATATCAATTGTAATAAAAATATTTTCATTACCATTTTTTTAATTACCATTGATAATGAATAAATTAAAAAAATTAATTGCCATTGACAGAAAGACGTAAAAATGGAGTAAAACTCGCTGAAATCGAAGATGGAATATGCTCATTCAGGCTCATGCTCATTTGAAATTAAATATTACTTTCCATTCCATTATTTGTATCCAAGTAAAGTTTAACGGAATGGAATAGATCCTCCTTAAAAAATGATGGTTTATAACTTCCCCGGCCAAACCCGTCGTTCGTTTTCATTTGTCTGAATTTTTTTGTAAACAAATGGTTTTTAATCAATTGTAATTAGTTTTTTTATACATTAGTGTAATTTCATTACCACTAGTAATGATTTTTCTAAATTTCATTATCATTTAATGGTAATGAAATATTTTTCATTGTCATTAGTATGAACTAATGGTAATGCAATTTCAATGGTAATGAAAAATTCCCATGTATTACGTTATGACAATTAAAAACTAGCTAGACCCAAAAACTTGGTGGTTTTTTCCTCAGTCTAAATGCAGTATAAGATTCCTGAAAAGTTTTCTAATTCTGAATATTTGATGACTGCACTACTGATATAAATTATTTTGAAAAAAAAATGGTTACCTACATCAGACCCAATATTCGCTAGAAAATCTCCAGATTTATAAACAGTGCAAAAAATTAACGATTGTATTGGTAGATTATCAAAAATTGTTCTTCTAGCCAGTAATAAGAAGACTTAGAAACTCTCAACATAGAACTGTCACTTTATTCTCTTTTTTTTCTTTCTGTTTACTGAGTATTTGTGTTAACGAACGCCATCCAGTAAAAATTTGTACAAATTTGTACAAATTATCCAGATATCGAATGGACCTAATGACTACAAATATGCATGTGCATGAAAGTCGTTGCCCTGGTTATTAAATAAAGTTTTTAGCTTTTTAAAATTTGAGTAAATTGCTATACTTATGGTAAGTAAATTATGAGTTTATTTTTTATAGGTGTCCTGTAACTAAAGAAAATAATGATTGAAATAAGAATATTTTTTGTTTTACATGGCTTTATTAGGTAAATATATTTTCTTAAAATACATATGTGTATAAGTATTAAGGATCCAGCCTGAATTATATTGATGTTTTCATAAATCGATAGCACTTCTCTACAATAATATACAGTATTTTTCGCTTATAGTCCACAACTATAGTTGCAAAACTTTTGTGGACTATAAGCGAATTTGGACTATAACCGAATTTTTTTTATAAGCCACTTTATGGATTATAAGTGAATCCTGATATAATCCACATTTTGGACTACATATATAAAAATTATTTTCTTCAATAAAACCACTTTTTTTAAACAAAATAAAAGTTTATTTAAAACATAGCCAAATATTGATTTAAATTAAATCAATAGTTAAAGCAAAAACCATTACATATTATTAATTAATTCAAATGCTTTAAAAGCTTATAATAAAAAAAAGTAAATATGTAATTTAGCTTAAAGTATGAGATTCATTTTGAGTTTTTGTATGACTAAATCAAACACAACATACATAGATATCTATTTCATAGATTCTATGTATATGAAATATAAACTGCCAAATGTTGAACGTTTTCAAAAGAATTCTGTAATCTTAGATTGTTTTTTTTTTTAAAGACGCTTTTACAATAAATGATTCTATTTTTTCAAAAATCAAGTTTTCCTCAATTTCGTTGTCAGAACAAAATTTTCTTATAATTTCGACGGAATCTAAAACTTCTTTTGAAGTAATTTTTGTTTGTTGGCAATTAAAAACTTCAACAGCAGAATCATAGGGATCTTCATCATCAAAATTATTAAGATATTCTTCACCAGATTTGTCCGAAGCCACATCGTCCAAAATATCAGCATCACTCAAGATTCCATGACAAATAAGCTCGTCATCACAATGTTGATATTCTGAGGAAAACGTCAAAACTTCGTTTACACAATCTTCCTCCTCTACAATCTCATGAATGTCCCTATTATTGTTAAAACCTGCCTGAAAATATAAAAAATAAAAATATTTATGTATATTTTCTGAATAAAAAGTAATTTTATATATGTTGAAGTACCTTTTTGAAACAGTTTTCAATACATTCAGGCTTTACTAACCACCAGGCCCGCTTTATGAAATGCAAAGCATCCAATATGGATATTGATTTAATATATTCAGGAACGGTTTTTCCTCTCTCAATAGCACATATCTGCTTCTTTACAATGATCTGTCTATATTGCTGCTTAAACGAGTGAATTATTCCTTGATCAAGAGGCTGGATAATAGCTGTAGTATTTGGAGGAAGATACTGAACCGTAATATTTGTCAAAATTATTGTCGTCTTATGGCATGACGCATTGTCGACAAATAGAATTATTTTTTTTTTTATTTTTTTCATTTCTTCATCCAATATAGACAGTATATCATTCCAGATAAGAACAGTCATCCAACTATTTTTATTTGAAAAATATGTAATGGGAATGTTTTTATTTTTGAAACAGCGAGGCTGCCCTGGCTTTCCAATCACAAACACACGTTTATAAGAACCCGTTGAGTTACAAATGAAAAGAAGTGTCAAGCGGCTTTTTTGCATTTTCCATCCTTTTGGTGGCCTCCCTTTGTTGAAGTAGGTTGTGTTTGGTAATGCTTTATAGTGTAAACCACTTTCGTCCCCATTAAAAATACATTCTGGTGTATATTCTTGAACAATTTGAGGCAACTGGTTCTCTATAAAGTTTGAGGCTCCATTTTCATCACTGTCTCTCGATTCCCCATTGATTTTTCCTACACATATTCTGTTGCGTTTCTTCCAACGGAATAGCCATGATGTATTTGGTTCAAAATCGTTTTCTAAATTTACTGCAAATTCTTTTGCTTTATTTAAAAGCATCAGCCCAGTTACCACTGCATTCTGGCCACGCATTTCATTGAACCATATAAGAAGCGCCTTTTCAATATCAGGGTGATCCCCTTTTCTTTGACGCAATGTTTTTAAATTACAGGAATTCGACACTTTTTTGATTTTGGCACTATTTTTTATTATTTTATAAACAGTGGATTTATCCACTTTATATTTCGAGCTCAGTTGTCCACATTTCATCAAGTTTTGTTCGTAATCTTGTAATAATTTTAATTTTTTTTCCACACTCAATATAACGCGTCTACTCATTTTTTCAACTTTTGCGTGTTTACCAAATTTTGACATTTGTAAAAGTTGCCAGAAATTAAAAAAAAAAGGTTGCCAGTTTGTTCAAAAAAAGTTAAGGAAAAAAACAGAGTGGCCTATATGCGAATTTTTTTCCATACAATATTAGTTACGCATGCAAAGAAACCGTAGCCTTTAAACGAAAATGGACTACAAGCGAAGTGGACTTTAGAACAAATAATTTGTATGAAATTCGAAAAAACCTGCAAGTGAATATAACAGTTTGGCATACATCAGTTTTTGGCCTTTAAGCGGAATGGACTATAAGCGAAAAATACTGTAATACTAAATTTTCAAAACGAAGTTCTAAATATTTCCAGGGTTAAAGCCTATTGAACTTAAAAACTTCAGTCACATTGTATTTGTTTCTTAAACTTCAATTAAATTTTTCTCAAATCTTTTGTTTTTGAAAAACTGTATTCAAATAAATAAGAAAACAAAAATTTCTTATTCTCCATAAAATTTTCTTCTAGAAGGAATAAAGAAATCTGTAAAGACTTTAATTTTAATATATTTTTTTTAATAACAAACTATATTTTAATAGAAAATTTTTGAATTTTCAAATTTAATGTCTCATAAAAAATATATCAAAATAGTTTTTTTGAAATTAATTTTATGAAAAATAATTCTTTAGTTGGATTAAAAATGCGCTCTGTACGGTGTGAGCAGCGAAAAAACTTTTTTTAGTTAAAAATTTTAATAAAAATTTAATTGAAGTTAAAGAAACACACATATGTAGATGCGACTGAAGATTATGATTTCAATAGGCTGTAACTTCGGAAATACTGAAATGTTAGTATGGTACTTTTGTGGAGAAATAGTATTGATTTATGAAAAAAATAATTCTTTAAAGCTTCTAAATTATACTGTCCTTTTAATATTTATATACATATTTAAAGTAAATATATTTACCAAAATAAAGCAATTTTCAACAAAAATATACTTATTTTAATCACAGCTTTCTTTACATACAGGACACTTTTATAAAAAATAAAGACATAAGTTACTCAACATAAGTAAAACAATTTACTCAAGTTGAGGATAACATCTTAAAATTCTTGATATTTCATACTCAATTTAAGTAAAACATTTACTTACGCTGAGGAAATCGTTTACTTTAATATAGAAAAAAAAACAAAATTTGATTATATCATTTCCTTATACCTAGGAAACATTTCCTTATTTATAGGAAATTTTTTACTCTTATATACCCGATTAAAAAAGATGATATGGTGAGATATCTAATTTGATGAAATACAATAACTAATCAGATACAATTTAATCCGAAAAATGGTGAATACAATTGTATCTACGTGGATCAAATTGGATTTTATTACTTTAAATTATATACAATTTAATCCGAATTTTGACCAGACGTTATTGTATTAAATAATATCTTAATAGTTAAAATTTGATGCAACTAGGTCAAAAAAATTTTCCAATTTCTGTTTTAAATATTGTACTGAAAAACAACGTAAGGTTTCGTGTATCGTGTAAACTAAGCAAATCTAGTAAGTTTGCGAAACTTTATGTGAAACTACATACATAAAAAGTATCTACACATTATGTCTGTTCCCGTAATTTACCGCAGTTACCCAAACTTACCCAAAGGCGTTGCCGTACTCAAAATGGCGTGCAAATTGTTTTTGTTTGGGCTGTTTTGGGTTCCCGTACTTATGCGAGCTATAGAATAGTTCAAGAATAATCCATAAAATAAAAAATTCTGAATAAAATAATACTTCGAATAATTCTGCATAAATCATTACTGGATTTTTCATTTGAAAGTGAGAAAACTTCTAATGAAGCTTTAATTTTTGGGCTATTCATTTTAAAACGAGAAAAATACATTAAAATTATGATAACAAATTTGACATGAAACAGTTTTTAATAAAATTAAATGTCATGAAATAATCGTTTATTATTATTATTCTTTATTTCAGTCTATGGATACAATATTATCCTTACAGACTAGCAATTTATATCTAAAACTAATTATTTATAACAATTTATTTAAAAGAGTTTTAAACTTAAAATTAGAAATACTTAAATCTAAATTTTCACAAAGATTATTGAATAACCTCATTGACTTAGTAATTGGTTCATTCAAAGCATAATCAGTTCTATGAATATCTACATGGAAAAAATTATTTCGCCTAAGAGTTCTCTGCGGAACTATAATTTTAATTAAATGCAATATATCAGGACAATCAATTACACCACAGAAAATGCCGTGCAAAAATAATAAAGCCGTAATTTTCCTACGAGATTCAAGAGATTTCAAGGAAATCCAAGAACATCTATGCTCATAAGATGTAAGGGGAGTTGAAAAATTCAAAAAAGAAAAGGTAAACTTTAGGAATTTTTTTTGAATTCTTTCCACACGGTTTATGTGGGTTTTAGCATTAGGACTCCAAATGAATGAAGCATATTCCAATCTAGAACGGACAAATGATGAATATAAAATTTTTTTAGTATGATAATCAAACAGATTACCAGTGTTACGGCGAATAAAACTTAGGAGAGAATAAGCCTTTGGTACTATGTAGTTCAAATGACTACAAAACGTAAGCTTAGAATCAAATACTACTCCTAAATCTAAAATTTCAATAACAGATGACAAAACTTGACCACCCATGGAATATTGAGCTAACAAGACGTGATGGCATCTATGAAATGTCATGTAATGGCATTTAGCTGTGTTAAAAAAAAGGCCATTAAGTTCAGACCACAACACCACTCGATCTAAGTCATCCTGCAACTCAACTATATTAATGCTATTAAATATAGGCTTAAAAATCTTAAGGTCATCAGCATATAAAAGGTAATTACAATTCCTAAAACAATGGCAAATGTCATTAATAAAAATATTGAAAAGAAGTGGACCTAGGATACTACCTTGCGGTATGCCAGAGGTTGGAATGAAAAAATCGGAACACACACCATCAATGGAAACTGTGCAATATCTACCAGTTAAGTAATAACGGAACCAACTTAACATTTCCGAATGGAAACCAATTTTACCAAGTTTTAATAAAAGCAATTCATGCGGTACACGGTCAAATGCCTTAGCAAAATCTGTGTAAATAGAATCAACTTGAACACCTTTTTCGAAATGGGACACACAAAACTGGGTGAAAACCGCTAAATTTGTAGTCGTTGACCTTCCGGCCATAAAACCATGTTGAGAAGGAGAAATGTAATTTTTTAAACGAAAAAAGAGCTTATCATAGACGATATGCTCAAAAACCTTCGCAATATTCGTCAATTTAGAAATTGGCCTATAATTAGATACATCATTCTTATTGCCAGTCTTGTGATTAGGAAAAATAGTTGTATATTTCCATCTCTGAATAAAAAAGCCAGTTGCTAAAGAGCGATTAAAAATCAATTTAAGTGGTAAGGTTATAGAAGAAGAACAACTTTTCAAAATAAAAGCTGAAATGCCATCAACATCGCATTTAAAAGAATTGGAAAATTAAAAGAATTGGAAATTAAAAATGTTTAAATTTGTAAATAGTGTATCGTATGAATAAAAAACTAGATTTCACTAATAGGGGGAATTATTTATTAGGTTTTTAAGTTATAATTACACAATTTTAGTCTGCTTACGGGTAGACAATTATTTTTGTTTATATTTTCATTTATATTTTACGGTATCCTTCAAGCCTATGGATAAATTTGGTGCTACGTTATTCCTAAACCAAAATAATAACTTCGGAGAATTGGCTAACTTTTATTAATATGACCCAATATTCAATTTAAAAATAAAAGGATCTGTTGTTTCGTTGAAAATTTATAACATTTTAAATGAAAATAAATTTCAATTTAAATTTACTAAGATATTAAGAGTTCATTTAAAACAAGAATATACCATAGATTATATAGGGAAAATAAATGTTTCTTTTTTAAATCAATAGGTTTGTTTTGTTGCTATACATATCGAAATTCTATACAAAGTCTGACTGCGTATGTTAAGTATTAACTCTTTTAACATAATATTTTCAACGTCGATAATGTATGGGTCATCACTCAGGTTCTATTAAAAATATTTTACCGGTTTTTCGTTTTCAAAATTTGTTTTTGTAAAATAATATTATCCAATTAAAACTGGATTGTAATTGATTTCGATAAAATCTTAAATGAAATTTAAATTGAACATGAAACTGGGCTATATTTGGTCTTACAATTTAAAGTCCATGGTCGAGATCTGATTAAATATGACAACATATGTAAAAAGATATATTTAGATATTGGGTCATATAAAAATGTTTCGAAAGACGAATAGTGCCATACAAAGCAATATATAACGAGACATAATTGTATTAAATAATATAAAATAATGTATAACCCGTTTTACTCGGGTAGTAAAAATATACTCAGCTTAAGTATATTATTTTCTTAAAACTAGGCGAAATTTACATGCTTAAAGGAAATATTTTACTGTTATTTAGTAAAAATATACAAAATTTGGGTATATTATTTCTTTTAAACTAGTAAACGTTTGCATATATTAAGAAAGCTATTTACTCTTGCGTAGAAAAAATATACAAAATTTGAGTATAATATTTCCTTAATCCTAGGAAACATTTTCATATTTATAGGAAATTTTATACTCTTATATAGTAAAAATATACTCAGCTGAAGTATATTATTTTCTTAAAACTAGGCCTAATTTACATGCTTAGAGGAAATATTTTACTGTTATTTAGTAAAAATATACAAAATTTGGGTATATTATTTCCTTAAAACTAGTAAACGTTTGCATATTTTAAGGAAGTTATTTACTCCTTTGTAGTAAAAATATACTACATTTGAGTGTACTATTTCCTTAAACCTAGGACATTTTCATATTTATAGGAAATTTTTAACTCTTATATAGTAAAAATATACTAAGTTTAAGAATATTATTTTCTTAAAATTAAGCCAAATCTACTTGCTTAGAGGAAGTATTTTACTATAATTTAGCAAAAATATACCAAATTTGAGTATATTACTTCCTTGAAACTAGTAAATGTTTGCATATTTTAAGAAAGTTATTTACTCTTGCGTAGTAAAAATATTCTCAATTTGAGTATATTATTTACTTAAAACTGGGAAGCACTTACCTATCTACAAGAAGTTTTTTATTCTTGTATAGTAAAACTAGGCTCAATTATGTAATTTTTTTAAAGGAATTTTCTTTAATTTGAGGTAAAAACTAATAAGTTTAAGGAAATAAATATGAGCTTTGTGTTTAAAATAAGTAAATTTTTATTTACTTCACGTTCAAAAAGTTTTCAATTTAAGGAAATATTCCTTAAATAGGGGAAAGTTTTTACAAGATTCTAAAATATATTAAAGAAAAGTTTACTTAACTTAACGAAATAAGAAACTTCGTTTTCCTGACATATTTACTAATCCAAAGTATATTTGTACTTATTTTTAATACAAATTAAAAAAATTGTATTTCCTTAATTTAAGAAAAAATTTATACTTCTGCTTTGTAAATTTTTTCTTGGAGCTTAAACATTCCCTTATTTTACTTAGTTTAAGGAAATTTTCTTTAATCCGAATAAAAATTTTTTTTGCGTGTAGGAACATTTGTACCATAGTTCGAAACGTATTCTTGAATTTCAAGATTATTGCAGTGTAGAGCCACATAAAATATTAGGTATTTCTGGTACCCGGTGACTGGTACTATTTAATGTAATCGATCGTATAACTGAGCAGTGGCCTTCTTTGCATTTATATTTTATATCGTTCGACTTGGAAGTAAACGGTAAAAGGTTGTGAATTGGGTTGACTAGTGGGCGATACTAGCTTTAAGGTTTATTTTTTATTTCTCTAATATATTCTTAATATAATAAACTAGCGGGCGCAGCCCGCTACGTTGTTAGCGTGCCTTAAAGTTTAGGGGGGGGGGGGGCTGCGCCACCCCCCGACAATTTTTTTTAAATTCGCTTTTTATTTAAAGTACAGTTTTTATAATAAAAGCCTTCACCCAGCCACCACAAATAAATAATTCTGCACAACAATGGGTTTAAAATAAATAAATATTTGATCACTTTTTCTCATGAAAGTGGATTGTTAGTAATGAATCCATAATAAATTGCAATATACATGTGTATGTTAAGATAATTTGGTAAAGTGCGAACTTAGGTAGATAGACCCGTAAGTAGTTTTGTTCATTTGTGTTTTGAATGAAAATAAATAACGTAAAGCAGGGTTGGAAAGCATTTTATAATATTAAAAATAGAGGGCAAAGCCCGCTACGTTGTCAGCGTGTCTTAAAGTTTTTTTTTTAATTCCAGTTTATGTAAAGGTAGACCTGGCAATTCAAGTAAATTCACAAATTCAGTTGGAAAATTTACTGCTTCGGTTTCTTCCACCGGTGCTTCGTTACATGAAGTTTAAATATCGGAATATATAAGTTCCATTCCTTTTCTAAGGTTTTTTCTCTTTTAGAAAATTTGTTTAACTTTTTGGAGAGTATGTTTCAATGCTACATAAGTTTCATATTCTTCCAATCCATTTGCATTATCTATAATTTCAATTCCACTCGTTCAACGTTTATATCCATTTCATTCCACTTGTGTAGTGTTTCAATTCCACTCGTTTCCTATTTAGTTTCTTAATTTTAGTGTTTCATATACACTTGTTCTTTAAGTTTTAGGTTTCTAGCTAAAGACGCAGACGTTAAGGGGGGGGGGCTATTTTCCCCTTTTGAACCACCATTTTTACCACGTTCCTGTCCAAAGTCCTAGAAATGCCTTGTCGATAAGTTAGCCCATACTCCAAGGAAAACATATTATATATTACAGGTTTCTAGCCGAAGGGTTCGGTTAGCCCATCAAGGGGGAGAATTATTCCGTTTTTACCCCTCCCGGTAGGAATTTCCAAAAATTCCGTCTTAGAGGACGTCTGCGTTGGAGGAGGAACCTACTACATACATAATTTTAGGTCTCTATATCCAGCAGTTTGGCCACGCCGTCAAGGGGGAAGTTTTTTCCCTTTTTACCCCTCCCGGTATGAATTTCCAAAAATACCATCTTAGGGGACGTCAACGTTGGAGAAGGAACCCAAATACCGAATTTAAGATCCCTTGTTCCAGCAGTTTCGCCAGGCCGTTAAGGGGGAGACTTTTCCTGTTTTTGACCCTACCTGTAGAAATTTCAAAAATCTCATCTTAGCGGATGTCTACAATAGAGGAGGAACTTTAATACCAAATTTCAACTTCCTACCTCCAGCGGTTTGGGCAGGCCTTTAAGCGGCACTTTTCGCTTCATTAATCCCCATTTTTGCAATGTCGCTGTCCAAAAGCACCTTCCCGGTAAGTGAGCCCATACTCCAAGTAACATATGTTTTACATTTCAGGTTCCTAGCCAACTTTTACTATTTGTACCCCTCTCGGTAGGAATTTCCGAAAATCCATCGACAGGGAATTTCAGCTTCCTAGTTCCAGCAGTTTGAGCAGGCTGTCAAGGGGGACACTTTTTCTTTTTTTGTCCCTCCCGGTTGGAATTAGGCTGGAAGAGGAACCTAAGTACCGAATTTCAGCTTCCTCGTTCCAGCAGTTTGGACAGGTCGTTAAGGGGCAACTTTCCCTTTTTGAGCCCCCATTTTATAACGACCCTGTCCAAAATTCAAAAAAGTATCTTTCTAATAAGTTAGCCCTTACTCCAGGGACCCACATTTTAAGCTTCAGGTTTCTAGCCGAAGGGGTTTTTACCGGCGCCCAAGGTGAGGCTTTTCTTCTTTTGCCCCTCCCTTTAGGAATTTACAAAAATTCCATCTTCGCGGCTATCTGCGATGGATGAGGAACATTCATACCTAATTTCAACTGCATTGCCTAAGCGGTTTGGGCAGGCCGTTAGTGGGGACATTTTTCCCTTTCAACCACCATTTTTACTATGTTCCTGTTCCAAAATAGAAAAATTACGTTGCGGTGAGTTAGTCCTACTCCAAGGAATACATATTTAAAATTTTAGGTTGGCCAAAAGGGATTGGGCAAGCCGTCAGGAGGAGACTTTTACCTTATTTCCCCTCCCGATAGGAATTTCAAAAATTCCGTCTAAGCGGACGCCTACACAGAAGGAGGAACTCACATACCGAGTTTCCTTTTGGGATATCCTGTAGGGAATTCCAAAAATACAAACTTAGTCGATGTCTACTACAGTGGAGGAACCTTTATACCAAATTTCAACTTCTTACCTCCAGTGGTTTGGGCAGGCACTTTTCCAATTTGTGAGACTGTTTATGGGGAGACTTTTCTCCTTTTTGCCCGTTCCGGTAGGAATTTCCAAAAATCCCGCCTTAGCGCACGTCTATGCCGAATATCAAGAAACCTTGTTTTAGTGGAGATATCCGTGGGGGGAGGAAAAAAAGTAGTTTTTTTGAAATTATATATTATTTTAAATGGTACTTTTTGGAAAAACGAAATTTTTTGGAAAAAGATACTTTGTTTTTACAAAGTACTTTATTTGTACTTTTTTTGGAAAAGGTATTTTTTTTAATAAGGTGTTTTTTTGGAAAAATGTATGTTTTTTGGAAAAAGCTACTTTTTTTGGAAAAGGTACTTCTTTTGGAAAAGGAAAATTTTTTTAGAAAAAAGTACTTTTTTTTTTGAAAAGGTACTTTTTTTTGGAAAAGGTACTTTTTTTGGGAAAAGGTACTTTTTTGGAAAAGGTACTTTTTTTGGAAAAGGTACTTTTTTTTGGAAAAGGTACATTTTTTGGAAAAAGGTACTTTTTTTAAAAAAGGTACTTTTTTTTGGAAAAAGGTACTTTTTTTGGAAAAAGGTACTTTTTTTGGAAAAAGGAATTTTTTTTGGAAAAAGGTACTTTTTTTTGGAAAAAGGTACTTTTTTTGGAAAAAGGTACTTTTTTTGGAAGAAGGCACTTTTTTTGGAAAAAGGTACTTTTTTGGAAAAAGGTACTTCTTCGATAGTGGAGGAACCTTTATACCAAATTTCAACTTCCTACCTCCAGCGGTTTGGGCAGGCCGTCAAGGGGGGCCTCTTTCCCCTTTTTAATCCCCATTTTTACAACGTCCCTGTCCAAAATTCCAGAAAGTACTTTCCAGAAAATTTAGCCCATACTCCAAGGAACACATATCTTAAATTTCAGCTTTCTAGCCAAAGGTGTTTTGGCAGGCCGCCAAGGGGGAGACTTTTCCCCTTTTTGCCCGTTCCGGTAGGAATTTCCAAAAATCTCGTCTTAGCGGACGTCTACGCCGAAAGAGGAACCTACATACCAAATTTCAACTTCCTAGCTTCAGCGGTTTTGGCTGGGCGATGTTGAGTCAGTCAGTCAGTCACGTTATTCTTTTATATATAGAGATAACTTAAATAAAGAATTTCAATCGGAAAAATGCGTCTTCCATATGTTTATGACCAATTCAAACTAAATTTTAAATTAGTTGTGAGCAATTTTACCAAAAGTAATTACGTTAAAAGATTAATTTCATTAAAAACGCCCAGTGTAGAAACGGTAATGACATAGCATTATTTTTTGGACTACCAGTAATGACACCGACTTACTTTCTGCATTATTTTAAAAGATATAATAATGAGTTACTAATAAATACTTACTTTTTTCATTATTTCAAAATAAAAAATAAAGTATTACCAATAATTACTTATTTTTATCATTATTTCAAAAATAAAGTAATGTTCTAGATTTTTTTGTAAATTTTTTTGAAATCTATTTTTAGACTCAATATATTTTCAACACTGGTAATGATATATGTAACCACATATTTTTTGATTTTTTGTTTGTTGGCGAGTAAGCAGACTTGTGCGCAGCAAGTCACTTATGTTTTTATGTATCAAATATTACATGTCGAGATAGCTCAGATGGTACAGCTATAGACAGGTAATCTGGAGTCCCAGGTTCGATTTCCGCACGAGAAAATTTTATTTAAAAAATTTTTACATTAAAAAAATATTTTTTTTTGTATAAAACTTATTTTTTGAAAATCTATTTTTAAAATCATTATTTTAGTTAATACTGGTAAGCACATAGGTAACGACATATTTTTTTAATTTTCGTATGCTGGTAATATCAATATGTATAAGAAATGTAATAATAAAAGTAACTAGTTACCTTTACCACTGGGCGGTTAATTTATTTCATGAAATTAATTGATGTAATTAAATGTAGAAAATATTTTTATTGGCCGTAAAGCTGAAATATGTTTGAATGAAAGTAACTTATCCAACTTAAAAAAATATGAAATTAAAAAAAATATACAATCTTTTTATGTAGAACTTTGAAAAGAAATCTCAAAATGCTATGAATTTCGAGAAAAGATTTAAAATATCTTGCCATAATAACACCGAATCAAGTTTTAAATAATTTGGAAATACCTTTGGAGCCTTTATTGTCATCTTTCCCAAACTTAACTAGCGGTAATGAATAAAACATTTTAACCTAATGGAAATTATTAAGATTTTCGAACATTACAGAATTAAACAGTGACATGGATATAGTTGAATTTTGGGATGAAGAATCCAAATACAAAAATGGAATGGTTAAAAAATGTTTTGAAAAACTAATTTATTTTAATCAATTCACTGACATTGCCACATAGTTCAGCTGCTGCCGAAAAAATTTTTCGCAGCTTATTTTAAGAAAAACAAATCATTCCCACTATGTGTGGTCTGCCAAAGAGATGTTTAAGCCTTATGGAATAATTGTTTTTATACCTCAAATAACACAGTGAGAAATTTTACCTGAAACTAATGTGTTGATCTCTATTTGGAATGAAATTAAATTTAAGTTTTTTAGTATTTAACGGTGGGTCTCATACTGAAGGTTTTAGAGTTAACTAATAGTTAACCCAAAAATTTGTTGTTGTTTCGTATACAATTTTTGACATTTTCGTTTATTTAATATTTAAGTTAAAGTAAACCTACAGTATGAGACCCACCGTAGTAAGTATTTAATATGTTAACGAATTTTATTTTGTTTTTTGTTAACTCTAAAATACAAATTTTGTTAATAATTAAATTTAAATAATAACCCCTAAATTCATAAACGCTTGGAAAAATTATAGGAGGTTTATTGCACAAATTTTGTATGAAAATGACGTTTTGTAAACCTGCTATTACTTTACAAAGCATTTATGGATTGAGGGGTAAATATTTTAATATATTTAAATTAAAACTAAAAAAACTTTATATTTTGGTTGTTTTTTTCTCATTTGGTAACTTTTTTTAAATATTTTGGTTACAAAAAATTTTTGTTCTTGGCAACACTGCTTGTAAATGTTAGGGATGATTTTCTTAGAATCTAAAAGCTATCGTAATAAATTGCTGTTAGAATCTTAAAAATTTTTTAAGAGATTTCCTCAGAATCTATAATATTGTATTTTCCAAAAATGTAAATCCCTATAATCTTAAAATTACACATGTTCGAAGATAGTATTCGGCAAATACTCTCCCAATAAAATAAATACACAGAGGGAATTTTTCTGCAATTTTTCAGTAAACCAATGAAGTTTTCTTCACAAAGTAAGTGAAATTTTTTTTTTAATTTGATGAAAAGCTTTATATATTTTATGAATCCCGTTTTAATGAAACTTTGATTGAGTGTATGAAACTTTTAACAAATAAAATGATATTTGTCACAACTTTTAATGAAAAATTCCTTTAATTCAATGGAAATTCTCAATGGTCGAGTTCCAGTGAAACTTCATTGGCTTTATGCAAAAACTCATTAATATCATTCAGATAATTCTCTTAGGGTAGTGCTGAAGGTTAAGAATAAATTTCATGTTTTTATTCGGATATGCTTACTTTTACATTTTTTATTTTTAAAGAGAAGCAAAACTCAAGAAATTCGTAACATAATATGCTGAATAACTTATTTTGAAAGTACACCCAGGAAAAAGATTGGTTGGAATTCGATCAAAACCATTAAAATGAGTTACCTATAATTGAAAACTACACCAAAAATATCTAGGTATCAAAAATAGGGAAAATGAACTAAAAACAATCCTTTTAACAAATTATTGGTATCTCCAATCAATTTTAAAATTAGTATCAGTTTAGTAATTCTATGCAGTAGAAGCACCCATTTATTTAGTGAATATACAAGAAAATTGGTGTTATCCATAACCTTTATTAAAAAAATTTCAATATTAGAAACTGGTAACTACAAATACGGGTATCCTAATCAAATATGACCTTAAAGTCGAGTTTCTATAGAACCAACCGAATTGTGGATTTTATTGATAATACACACAACTATTAACCATTCTACTGCGTTGACAAAGTTAAAAAGATCTTCGTGTGTTGCGTCGGCAAAAAACAGCAAAGACGTATATATACGTCTTACGCAATGTGGGAAGCACAGAAATGTTTTATAACAAAAAATTAGAAAAAATAATGAAATTTTTTGAATTAAACACATTTTATTGAATTTTAATTTACTAATGTTGTAAACAATTGATTTATTAACTTTGTAATTATATACAGATAACTAATTCTTATTTTTCTGATGATAATTACTAACTAAAGTATTCGATAATATCTTATATTTTCATATCAGAAATTAAAAGCTTATTGAAAATAGTTAACCAAATCCTATATTTTTTGTGATATTCCTCGAAACAAGGCACAACGCAGAGAGGAACCTCACATTTTGAGCACCAAAACCGAGTCTCTTTTCGAATATTTTTTTTTGGGGCATATACCATATTTTCGTGCAGGAGTTTTTTTCCTTTTTTTACTGAGTAAACCATGAATACTCTGAAAATATGTTTTTGGAACGCTAACGGCATACGCCAACATAAAGAAGAACTCAGTTATTTTCTAAGAAGCAAACAGATTGACATAATGCTTGTTTCTGAGACCCACTTAACCCCTCGTAGTAATTTTTTAATTAATGAGTATACATTTTATGACACAAAAGATCCCAGAGGCAGGGCATGTGGAGGCTCAGGTATCTTAATAAAAACTCGCTTGAAACATTATTTCATGTCTGATCTTCGTGAGGATTATCTTCAAGCCTCTTCAGTATTTATAGTAGAAAATAATATGAACCTAGTGATCTCTTCGGTTTATTTCCCCCCGAAATTTAAGATTTCTGAAAATCAATTTAAATCTTTTTTCGAATCATTAGGCTCACGCTTTCTGGCAGCTGGCGATTACAATGCCAAGCACACTTTCTGGGGGTCAAGGCTCTGTTCCCCGAGGGGCCGTGTATTGTTTGATACAATTAATAAAATGGGTTTGGATGTGATCTCCAGCGGCGAACCCACACACTGGCCATCAGATCGAAATAAAATACCGGATCTCATTGATTTTGGAGTAACTAAAAATATAGCAAGACATTTGGTGCACTTAGAATCCTCATTGGAACTCTCTTCTGATCATACACCCACTATTGTTTCCCTTATAAACCCTCGAATTGTATCTCCAACCGGTGACTTAGCACTTACAGGCAAAGGAACAAATTGGCTAAAATATAAAAAATTTATCAGTACTCATTGCTCGGAAAATATATTACTAAGAACAACAGAGGACATTGATCTCTCACTTAGGAATTTTGAATTCTATCTTAAACTTGCTGCACGACTTGCTACCAAACCCCCCCGACAATCCAGACAAAATCCAATTTTTTCAGTTGATATTGAGCGACTCTTAAATGAGAAAAGAAGAGCTCGTAGAGAGTGGCAGCTTCACAGATCTCCTGCACTTAAGGCTCGATTTAAAGAATGCTCAAACAAGTTACGCAAATTACTTGAATTACAAAGAAATTACTCACTGAATGATTTTTTGGAAAATCTGGAGGCTACGGCAAGAACGGACTATTCATTATGGCGTGCTACAAAGAATCTAAAAAGACCTGTTATATGTAAACTTCCAATGCGTAAATCTGACGGTAGCTGGGCTAGAAATGATACGGAGAAAGGCGAGTTGTTTGCAGAACATTTAAAATCTGTATTTATGCCAAACGATCCAAACACAATAGTCGAGTTACCACCAATTTTGCCACGGCACGTAGAGGTACCCATTCGCTTCGAGTTGCGAGAGGTCGAAAATGCTATCTCAGTATTATACCCAAAAAAAGCTTTTGGTACCGATAAAACTAGTAATAAAATGATCTTGGAGTTACCCCAGATAGCTGTAAGAATAATACTTTTTATTTTTAATGCAATATTACGCCTTGAATATTATCCACCAGTATGTAATGTCTCCCTCATTAAAATGATACCCAAGCCAGGAAAAGATCTCACTAAAGTTGAATCTTATAGGCCTACAAGTCTTTTATCTAATTTATCAAAACTCTTCGAGAAACTATTGGCAAACAGAATAACGATAACTATAACTCAACATAACCTAATTCCTGCTCATCAGTTTGGTTTTCGTAAAAAGCATGGCACCATTGAGCAAGTTCACAGACTTGTTAGTGAAATACGAAAGGCCTTTCAGGATAAGAATTACTGTTCTGCACTCTTTATTGGCGTATCGCAAGCCTTTGATAAAGTTTGGCACGAAGGTTTGTTATTTAAAATTAAAAATATACTGCCACGTAACACACATAATATACTCGAAAGCTATATAAGCAATCGTAAATTTGTTGTCAAGGAAAGTGATTTCTTCAGCTCTCCTCAAGATATTCGGGCCGGTGTCCCTCAAGGTAGCATTTTAGGCCCACTCTTGTATCTTTGTATACTTCTGACATGCCAACTGATAGTAATACTCATACGTCTACATTTGCTGATGATACGGTTATCTTGAGTTGTCACAAAAACCCATATGAAGCCTCTCGAATATTGCAGGAACACGTTTTTGAACTGGAATCGTGGCTGAAAAAGTGGAAGATAAAGGTGAATGAACAGAAATGTATTTATTTGACTTTTACTTTAAGAAAAGAAACATGCTCTTTTATCAAAATTAACAATCACAAAGTGCCCCAACACTCAAATGTCCAATATCTTGGTATACATCTTGATCGTCGTCTCACGTGGAAGAACCATATCGACGCCAAAATAACACAAATAAAACTTAAAACAATAGAACTTAATTGGCTAATTGGAAGAAATTCTAGACTTGGCCTTGATTGCAAGTTGTTGTTGTATAATTCGATTTTGAAACCTATATGGTGCTACGGCATCCAAATCTGGGGCACTGCGTCTGCATCAAATGTTCAAAAAATTCAAAGGAAGCAGAACAATATTTTGCGAACCATTGTCTGCGCACCATGGTATATAAGAAATGCGAACATACACTCAGATTTGAATGTTCCCACCGTTAATGATGAAATCGCGAGATACACCTTAAACTACTTAAAGAGGCTGCAACTGCACCCAAATTCATTGGCTCGTAAACTGCTTGAGGATCAAGGACACCGACGCCTCCTAAGAAGGACCACCGCTGATTTGGCTCTATAGAATAAATGTATATTCTTTATAACAAAATGTTGGTTTTTAATTTCTATTTAAAAAATTAAAAATTAGTTTTTTCGACCTTTTTAAAATTAAACTTCTAATTTATCGTTTTTAACTTTTTCTATACATTTACTTTGCATCAAATTAAAAAAATATTTAATGTTTAAAATTAAAATTTTGTCTGGCACTGGCTGGGATTAATATCTTAGCTTTAGTACATAAGATTTGATAAACTTATTGTTAGTTCACTGTTGTGAAGATTCAATAAATAAAATTATGAAAAAAAAGGAGTTTTTTTCTCACCTGTCTTTGATATATAATTTGGAAAGTGTTTTCCAATAAGACGGGACGGGTTGGCAATTTTATAAGGAGTGAGACCATAAAAATGTTAACACACATTTTTGCCTATAACTTTGGTTTAAAGCTTCTAATAATTTTTTTCCGGAAGTTTACATTTTAAAAATATGTCAGTTAATAAATTAATTTATATAAAGTTAAAAGCATCCATAGGAGAGCTAACACATCTAGCAGAAAAACAGCTCGGTTAGTCCAATGCTCGGACTTTTTTGTACGTAAAGTGATACGTAAGGCAGAACTAAAGTCCTACAAAGTTCAAAAAGTTTCCGGTAGAAATGCTTTTAAAAATTTGGAGGCCAAAACCAGAGCTCGAAAATTGAAATCAAATTTTATACAAAAATACAACTGTTGTGTAATGGACGACGAAACTTATGTCCTGGCTGATTTTTCGCAGCTCCCTGGTCAAGAATTTTATGTTTCCGATGTTCGAGGAAATGTTGCGGAAAAATTTAGGTCGAAAAAGCAAACGAAATTCCCTAAAAAATTCCTAGTATGGCAAGTCATATGTAGCTGCGGCCAAAGAAGCGAGGCATTTGTGACATCTGGCTCTATAAACAGCGAAATTTATATCAAGGAGTGTTTGCAGAAGAGACTTCTTCCATTTTTGAGTCAGCACAATGTATCCACTTACTTTTGGCCCGATTAAGCATCTTGTCACTACAGCAAGAAAGCGCTGGAGTGGTATAATGATAATAATGTGGTTTTTGTACCAAGAGAGGCAAATCCACCAAACTGCCCGGAGCTCAGGCCAGTGGAGAGATATTGGGCTCTTGTCAAAAGAGAAAGAGAAGAAGGGCACAAAAAAGGTCTCCCAGGACATGCAAGATTTCAAATGTATATGGACCACCTGCTCTAAAAAGGTGACAGAAACTACCAGAAACTACCGGAAAAAGTGGATAACTTTGTTCTTAGTGGTTAGAATTCCATGCGGTTTTTTTTTGTTTGATTTTGTATTAAATTTCATTTAATGAAAATTTGGTTTGAAGTCTTAAAATTCAGTGGTTTGTTATACCCTACACCACTATGTGGTCAGGGTATTATAAGTTTGTGCTGATGTTTGTAACACCAAAAAATATTGGTCGTAGACCCACCTTATAGTATACCGATCGGTTCAGAATTTTTTTTTATTTCGATTTAAAGATGTCCGTCTGTCCGTCCGTCCGTCCGTCCGTCTGTCTGTCTGTCCATGCAATCTTGTGCGCACTCTACAGGTCGCAACTATTAAGATATTTTGATGAAATTTGGTACGCAGACCTATGTTGGCCCAAGGACGAACAAGTTTGATTTTTTTGAACATCGGTCCATGTTTAGACCTAGTGCCCATATAAGGGTCCTACCAAAATTATACTGTTTATATGCTGCAGATCGTAAATATTAAGATATTTTGATGAAATTTGGTACACAGACCTTTTTGGCCCAATAATGCAGCGTATTGATTTTGGTGAACATCGGTCCATGTTTCGACCTAGTGCCCATATAAGGGTCCTATCAAAATTATACTGTTTATACGATGCAGGTCGTAAATATTAAGATATTTTGATGAAATTTGGTACACAGACCTACATTGGGCCAATAACGCAGCCTATTGATTTTGGTGAACATCGGTCCATGTTTAGACCTAGTGCCCATATAAGGGTCCTACCAAAATTATAATGTTTATACGCTGCAGGTCGCAAATATTAAGATATTTTGATGAAATTTGATACACAGACCTATATTGCCCCAATAACGCAGCCTATTGATTTTGGTGAACATCGGTCTATGTTTAGACCTAGTGCCCATATAAGGGTCCTACCAAAATTATACTGTTTATACGCTGCAGGTCGCAAATATTAAGATATTTTGATAAAATTTGGTACATAGACCTATGTTGGCCCAAGGACGAAGCCTATTGATTTTGGTGAACATCGGTCCATGTTTAGAACTAGTGCCCATATAAGGGTCCCCCCAAAATTATATTGTTTATACGCTGCAGGTCGCAAATATTAAGCTATTTTGATGAAATTTGGTACATAGACCTATGTTGGCCCAAGGACGAAGCCTATTGATTTTGGTGAACATCGGTCCATGTTTAGAACTAGTGCCCATATAAGGGTCCCCCCAAAATTGGCTTGGTTACAAACTGCAGGTCGCAAATATTAAGATATTTTAATGAAATTTGGTGCGCTGACTCACATTATAGAAAATTTTGACATAAGCCCCATTTTAACCCATTCGAATTTCAGATCCAAACAATACACCAGACTGGTGTAGGGTATTGTATAGTCGGCATGCCCGACTTTAACCTTTTTACTCGTTTTTTAATTAACTTTATGTGTGTTAACATTTTTATGATTCTACTCCTTATATCTTTTTTTCTATATATAAAAGAAAAACGTGACTGACTGACTGACTGACTGACTCAACATCGCCCAGCCCAAACCGCTGAAGCTAGGAAGTTGAAATTTGGTATGTAGGTTCCTCTTTCGGCGTAAACGTCCGCTAAGACGGGATTTTTGGAAATTCCTACCGGAACGGGCAAAAAGGGGAAAAGTCTCCCCCTTGGCGGCCTGCCAAAACCCCTTTGGCTAGAAAGCTGAAATTTAAGATATGTGTTCCTTGGAGTATGGGCTAACTTTTCTGAAAAGTACTTTCTGGAATTTTGGACAGGGACGTTGTAAAAATGGGGGTTAAAAAGGGGAAAAGAGCCCCCCTTGACGGCCTGCCCAAACCGCTGGAGGTAGGAAGTTGAAATTTGGTATAAAGGTTCCTCCACTATCGTAGACATCCACCAAGACGGGAGTTTTGGAAATTTTTACAGGGACGGGCAAAAAGGGGAAAAAGTCTCCCCCTTGACGGCCTGCTCAAACTGCTGGAGCTATGAAGTTGAAATTTGGTATGTAGGTTCCTCGACCGGTGTAGACGTCCGTTGAGACGGCATTTTTGGAAATTCTTATCGGGAGGGGCAAAATGGGGACAAAAAAAGTACCTTTTTCCAAAAAAGTACCTTTTCCCAAAAAAAGTACCTTTTCCCAAAAAAAAATACCTTTTTCCCAAAAAAGTACCTTTTTCCAAAAAAAGTACCTTTTTCCAAAAAAAATTCGTTTTTCCAAAAAAAATACATTTTTCCAAAAAAGTACCTTTTTCCAAAAAAAAGTACCTTTTTCCAAAAAAAGTACCCTTTTCCAAAAAAAATTATCTTTTTCCAAAAAAAAGTACCTTTTTCCAAAAAAAGTACCTTTTTCCAAAAAAAGTACCTTTTTCAAAAAAAAGTACCTTTTTCCAAAAAAAGTACCTTTTCCCGAAAAAAGTACCTTTTGCCAAAAAAAGTACCTTTTTCCAAAAAAAGTACCTTTTTCCAAAAAAAAATCCTTTTTCAATAAAAGTACCTTTTTCCAAAAAAAAGTACCTTTTTCCAAAAAAAGTAGCTTTTTCCAAAAAAGTACCTTTTTCCAAAAAAAGTACCTTTTTCCAAAAAAGTACCTTTTTTAAAAAAAGTATCCTTATCCAAAAAATGTACCTTTTTCAAAAAAAAGTACCTTTTTCCAAAAAAAGTACCTTTTCCCGAAAAAAGTTCCTTTGCCAAAAAAAGTACCTTTTTCCAAAAAAAGTACCCTTTTCCAAAAAAAATTATGTTTTTCCAAAAAAAAGTACCTTTTTCCAAAAAAGTACCTTTTTCCAAAAAAAGTACCTTTTTCAAAAAAAAGTACATTTTCCAAAAAAAGTACCTTTTCCCGAAAAAAGTACCTTTTGCCAAAAAAAGTACCTTTTTCCAAAAAAAGTACCTTTTTCCAAAAAAGTACCATTTTAAAAAAAGTACCCTTATCCAAAAAATGTACCTTTTTCTAAAAAAATGTACCTTTTCCAAAAAAATAGTACCTTTTTCCAAAAAAAGTACCTTTTTCCAAAAAAAATTCGTTTTTCCAAAAAAATACCTTTTTCCAAAAAAAATTCCTTTTTCAAAAAAAGTAGCATTTCCAAAAAAAGTACCTTTTTCCAAAAAAAGTACCTTTTTCCAAAAAAAGTACCTTTTTCCAAAAAAAGTACCTTTTTCCAAAAAAGTACCTTTTTTAAAAAAAGTACCCTTATCCAAAAAATGTACCTTTTCAAAAAAAAGTACCTTTTTCCAAAAAAAGTACCTTTTCCCGAAAAAATACCTTTTGCCAAAAAAAGTACCTTTTTCCAAAAAAAGTACCTTTTTCCAAAAAAAAGTACCTTTTTCCAAAAAAAGTACCCTTTTCCAAAAAAAATTATCTTTTTCCAAAAAAAAGTACCTTTTTACAAAAAAAGTACCTTTTTCAAAAAAAAGTACCTTTTTCCAAAAAAAGTACCTTTTCCCGAAAAAAGTACCTTTTGCCAAAAAATGTACCTTTTTCCAAAAAAAGTACCTTTTTCCAAAAAAAGTACCTTTTTCCAAAAAAAATTCCTTTTTCAAAAAAAGTCCCTTTTTCCAAAAAAGTACCTTTTTCCAAAAAAAGTACCTTTTCCAAAAAAAGTACCTTTTTTAAAAAAAGTACCCTTATCCAAAAAATGTACCTTTTTCTAAAAAAATGTACCTTTTCCAAAAAAAAGTACCTTTTCCAAAAAAAGTACCTTTTTCCAAAAAAAAGTACCTTTTTCCAAAAAAAATTCGTTTTTCCAAAAAAAATTGGTTTTTCCAAAATAAATACCTTTTTCCAAAAAAAATTCCTTTTTCAAAAAAAGTACCTTTTTCCAAAAAAAGTACCTTTTTCAAAAAAAGTACCTTTTTCCAAAAAAAGTACCTTTTCCCGAAAAAAGTACCTTTTGCCAAAAAAAGTACCTTTTTCAAAAAAAAGTACCTTTTTCCAAAAAAAAATTCCTTTTTCAAAAAAAGTACCTTTTTCCAAAATAGTACCTTTTTCTAAAAAAATTTTCCTTTTCCCAAAAAACATACATTTTTTCAAAAAAATACCTTATTCAAAAAAAGTACCTTTTCCAAAAAAAAGTACCTTTTTCTAAAAAAATTTTCCTTTTCCAAAAGAAGTACCATTTCCAAAAAAAGTACCTTTTTCCAAAAAACATACATTTTTCCAAAACACCTTTTAAAAAAAAAATACCTTTTCCAAAAAAAGTACAAATAAAGTACTTTGTAAAAAGAAAGTATCTTTTTCCAAAAAATTTCGTTTTTCCAAAAAGTACCATTTAAAATAATATATAATTGATATTCGGCATAGACGTGCGCTAAGACGGGATTTTTGGGAATTCCTACCGGAACGGGCAAAAAGGGGAAAAGTCTCCCCATAAACAGTCTCACAAATTGGAAAAGTGCCTGCTCAAACCACTGGAGGTAAGAAGTTGAAATTTGGTATAAAGGTTCCTCCACTGTCGTACACATCGACTAAGTTTTTATTTTTGGAATTCCCTACAGGATATCCCAAAAGGAAACTCGGTATGTGAGTTCCTCCTTCTGTGTAGGCGTCCGCTTAGACGTAATTTTTGAAATTCCTATCGGGAGGGGAAATAAGGTAAAAGTCTCCCCCTTTTGGCCAACCTAAAATTTTAAATATGTATTCCTTGGAGTAGGACTAACTCACCGCAACGTAATTTTTCTATTTTGGAACAGGAACATAGTAAAAATGGTGGTTGAAAGGGAAAAATGTCCCCACTAACGGCCTGCCCAAACCACCTAGGCAATGCAGTTGAAATTTGGTATGAATGTTCCTCATCCATCGCAGATAGCCGCGAAGATGGAATTTTTGTAAATTCCTAAAGGGAGGGGCAAAAAGAAGGAAAGCCTCACCTTGGGGGCCTGTAAAAACCCCTTCGGCTAGAAACCTGAAGCTTAAAATGTGGGTCCCTGGAGTAAGGGCTAACTTATTAGAAAGATACTTTTTTGAATTTTGGACAGGGTCGTTATAAAATGGGGGCTCAAAAAGAGAAAGTTGCCCCTTAACGACCTGTCCAAACTGCTGGAAGTAGGAAGCTGAAATTCGGTACTTAGGTTCCTCTTCCAACGTAATTCCAACCGGGAGGGACAAAAAAAGATAGCCTTGATAGCCTGCTCAAACTGCTGGAACTAGGAAGCTGAAATTCCCTGTCGATGGATTTTCGGAAATTCCTACCGAGAGGGGCACAAATAGTAAAAGTTGGCTAGAAACCTGAAATGTAAAACATATGTTACTTGGAGTATGGGCTCACTTACCGGGAAGTTGCTTTTTGGACAGGGACATTGCAAAAATGGGGATTAATGAAGCGAAAAGTGCCGCTTAAAGGCCTGCCCAAACCGCTGGAGGTAGGAAGTTGAAATTTGGTATTAAAGTTCCTCCTCTATTGTAAACATCCGCTAAGATGAGATTTTTGGAAATTTCTACAGGTAGGGTCAAAAACAGGAAAAGTCTCCCCCTTAACGGCCTGGCCAAACTGCTGGAACAAGGGAGCTTAAATTCGGTATTTGGGTTCCTTCTCCAACGTTGACGACCCCTAAGATGGTATTTTTGGAAATTCATACCGGGAGGGGTAAAAAGGGAAAAAACTTCCCCCTTGACGGCCTGGCCAAACTGCTGGATATAGAGACCTAAAATTATGTATGTAGTAGGTTCCTCCTCCAACGCAGACGTCCTCTAAGACGGAATTTTTGGAAATTCCTACCGGGAGGGGTAAAAACGGAATAATTCTCCCCCTTGATGGCCTAACCGAACCCTTCGGCTAGAAACCTGTAATATATAATATGTTTTCCTTGGAATATGGGCTAACTTATCGACAAGGCATTTCTAGGACTTTGGACAGAAACGTGGTAAAAATGGTGGTTCAAAAGGGGAAAATTGCCCCCCCCCCCCTTAACGTCTGCATCTTTAGCTATAAACCTAAAACTTAAAGAACAAGTGTATATGAAAGACTAAAATTAAGAAACTAAATAGGAAACGAGTGGAATTGAAACACTACACAAGTGGAATGAAATGGATATAAACGTTGAACGAGTTGAATTGAAATTATAGACAATGCAAATAGATTGGAAGAGGGAATTACCTGTTCAAACACTATCCACGGAATATGAAACTTATGTAGCATTGAAACATACTCTCCAAAACGTTAAACAAATTTTCTAAAAGAGAAAAAACCTTAGAAAAGGAATGGAACTTATATATTCCGATATTTAAACTTCATGTAACGAAGCACCGGTGGAAGAAACCGTCGCAGTAAATTTTCCAACTGAATTTGTGAATTTACTTGAATTGCCAGGTCTACCTCTACATAAACTGGAATTAAAAAAAAAAACTTTAAGTCACGCTAACAACCCTGCTTTACGTTATTTATGTTCATTCAAAACACAAATGAACAATGAACACTTTACCAAATTATCTTAACATACACACGTATATTGCAATTTATTATGGATTCATTACTAACAATCCACTTTCATGAGAAAAAGTGATCAAATATTTATTTATTTATTTTAAACCCATTGTTGTTCAGAATTATTTATTTGTGGTGACTGGGTGAAGGCTTTTACTATATAAAAACTGTACTTTAAATAAAAGGCGAATTTAAAAAAAACTGTCGGGGGGGGGGGGCGCAGTCCCCCCCCCTAAACTTTAAGGCACGCTAACAACGTAGCGGGCTGCGCCCTCTATACATACATATATATGTACGTCTTACACAACAGAATAAGGATTTGAGAAAAATGATAATAATATTTATGAATGGGGGAATATTTAGTTGATCTCTTATTTTTAAGTAAATGAATGTTCTTTTAGTTTGACTCTAGATCATAAATTAATATCACTTTCTGTTTAAATTATTTTCAAATCAAAGAAAGATGATACAATTTTTACAAGTAAATTACAAAGAATAAAAATATATTTGAAAGAATTCGATAAGACCAGCAATACAGAATACGTATTTTCGGCTTTATTATCATTTTTATCAACCCAGGTGAAAATATTCATATATGGTCATATATGGCAAAATATAGGGATTCATATATGGGTTCTGATCCGAAATTTGAGGGCATATGGCTATATATTGAGATATATGAATGTTCATATAAAATTTTTTTTTTTTTTTTAATAAAAATATTGCTTTTTTTATTCAAATTAAATGTAAATATTATAATTCTATTCATACGTTACTGACGAATTTGTACATTTGAATGAAATTGAGAAATTATGAAATTTTTAATGGACACCCAAGTGAAAATGTGCATATATGTTCATATATTGTCATATATGGTTTCATGTATGAGCATATATGGTTTAATCTATGATCATATATGAACACATATGTTATCTATGGAAGCATATATGGGTAAGTACATTCAAATATATGAATCCATATATGATAATATCCCGACTAAAAAAGTTTTTATATAATCTTATATGATTTGATATAAATTTAAATGTTTATATGCGTGGCTTTATATAACCATAGAGCAATTCCATATGAAAACGATCAAAATTGGCAAATTTTTGGACGACCCCTCTCCGATTTTAAAATAAATAGTCTCAATCGATTGCCCAGCAAAAAATAATGTACCTACATATTTTTTTTTTTTTTTTATAGTGACTGGTTTAATGGTGGTGTACACCACTGTCATGTGACAAAATTGAAGAATTCTTCATAAGGGACCTCATTGAAAGTTGTTTTAAAAACTACTAAAGCGATCGCAACGAGTGATAGTTCGTTGGAAAGGTATTGAATCAGGCTTTAATTGAAAAATAAAATTTTCCTAATTTTTCTCAGAAATTTACCTTTTTTCCCATGAAAATTAAATTTTCCGAATTTCCACAGAAGCTCCTAAATTTTCCGGCTAATTTTTTTTTTTTTGGATTCCTCATAATTTTTGGTTTAAGAATCAGCAATAAAAAAATGGGCCCCGACTCCTTGTTTGGACAGGAGAGGAGCATTTAAGAGACCACCTTGTTCTCATTGTTTTTATATTTTTTATAATTGAATTAGTTGTAATTATTTAACATTATTTTATTTTATTATTAAAAATACATTTTAAAAATTATTTTACAGTTAAAAATACATTTATGAAGAAAAAATCAATTTTTTTTAAGAGCCCCAAGTTGAGTGTGTAGTGAATATGGTCTGCCTGCCTTCACAAGATCGGCCATAAATCCATGGATAATAGCAGCAGTGGCATGTAATGGCACACCAAACCCAACTGAGGCTACAGGTCATAAAATGTTTTGTAAATTTTTTAAATTACCAGGTAATAAATATTTCGCCTAAAATGACACGTGCAGAAACAAGTCATAAAACACGGATTTTCCATAAATATGGCGAAATATTTATTACCTGGTAATTTAAAAAATTTACAAAACATTTTATGACCTGTGGTCGGCTTATTGGCAGTAACCAATTAAGTCCCTCTTTAAAAAACATTTTATGACCAGTAGTTCACGCAAATTTTCCTATTAAAGAAAAGCAAATATCGCTTATTTTTTTTTACCTATTTTTTACCAAAAAATAAATATAAATACTTCACACACTCTGAGTCAAATTTTAGTTGAATACTAAACGTGAAAGTGTTAAAGTGTTTTTTTTGTAAAGTAAAGAGTGAAGCTGTAAAGACAATTTAAAGTAAAATGAATAAATTTTGCTGCAATCCGTTTAACAAGAGTGGACATCGTTCGAAAAAGATAAAAGTATTAAAATTAACTGGTGTTTCGAAGCGATACATGAATGAATTAAATATACAATACGGTGAAGAAGCAGAATTCATTTGCCCCAAGTGTAAAATCGATTTGTCTCAACAAGCAAATGCATTGAAACAAATGCAACCACAATCCGAGAGTGAAATGACAATTGAACAAAATGTTTCATCTGATAGTGAGGCAGACATTCCGATGGTCAATATGTCTTTGAGTCCTTTGAATGAGGCTATTACCACTTTAGGTGAATCGCCTATTACAAAAAGAAAGTTGCAAAGTGAAAAATACAGGAAAGAGAAAAAAGGCAAGGTTATGAGTGCAATCGCGACAATATTTGATGAAGGCTCTGATAACGAATGCAGTCAAGCAGATGACGTTGATGACGGCAAACAAATGATTGAGCAGTTGAAAAGAAAATTCAATTTAGCGACCACTTTTCCGGAGAAATATCTCATTTTATCTGTGCTGCCTCAATCATGGTCTATACGCAAGATTTCTGAACAGTTTCAAACATCTTTTTAGATCGCGAGAAGAAGCAAAGAATTAGTTCGACAGAAGGGCATATTGGCGACTCCCACCAAGAAATTTGGCTCAAGGACCCTCAGCGAAGCAACGGTGAAATTGATTCAAGATTTTTACTGCAATGATGACAACAGCCGCGCCTGCCCAGGTACACGTGACTATGTTATCACACGTGAAGATGGAGAAAAAGTACACAAGCAGCGCAGATTATTATTATGTAATCTATCCGAAGCATACCATCACTTCAAAGAGAAATACCCAGCAGAAAAAGTGGGATTTTCTAAGTTTGCCATCCTACGACCAAAAGAATGCGTGCTGGCATTAGACAGGCACGGAACGCATTCAGTCTGCGTTTGCATGTTTCATCAAAACATCAAATTAATGTTCTTTCCATGCAAGAAATTGAAAGTATTTCACGGTGAAATTGAAACATATAGGGACCTCCTGTCGAAGTCGTTGTGCGCATACCCCACGGAAAATTGTCATCTGTCCAAATGCGACAATTGTCCGAAGATTGACGAACTAGAGCAATATTTGGCGGAAAAGTTTGAACAGCTGTTAATTCAGGAGGTGCATTTCAAACAGTGGATAATTAGCAGCGGCAGATGTTCCCTTGAGACCGTGGTAAAGCAGATTCCGGAATTCATCGAGGAATTCGGATTCAAGTTGAATGAACTGAAGGCGCACCATTTCATATCCGAGATGCAATCGAAATTTCTAAAGGAAAGTAAGGAGAAATTAGCCCAAAATGAATTCATTGTGATAAGCGACTTTGCCGAGAATTACACTTTTCTCGTTCAGGATGAAATTCAGGCTTATCACTGGGCAAACGACCAGTGCACGGTGCATCCTTTTTGCATTTATTTCAAAAACGAAGATAACGAACTACAGACCGTAAGCCTTGTTGTTGTCGCGGAGAGTTTAGCTCATAATTATGTGTCCGTTTATTTATTTCAAATGAAACTGTTTGAATTCTTAAGATCAAAATTCGATGCAATCGACAAAGTACGTTTTTCTCAGACGGCGCGGCTTCTCAGTACAAGAATAAAAAAAATTTTTACAATCTTTGCATAATTGAAGAAGAACAAAACTGCAAGGTCGAGTGGCACTTTTTTGCGACGTCCCACGGTAAGGGCCCATGCGATGCGTTAGGGGGAACCCTAAAACGCATGGCGACTAAGGCAAGTTTGCAAAGGCCATATACTGACCAGATCTTAAATGTACAACATTTGTTTTCGTGGATTCAAAGCAAGGAAATTGCCATTAACACAGTTTTATGCACTCAAAAAGAACACGATGCCATGGAGCGACGAATTCAAAACAGATATAATAATGTCAAAACTATAACTGGAACGCAAAAGTTTCATTGCTTCATACCAAATATTTCTGATATGTCAATTAATGTAAAGCGGTACTCTTCGTCTGCCGACGTGCTAAATTTAAAGTTACTTTAATTTTATAATGATGCCAAGACAATTGAAATTTTTAATAAATATTGTAATTAAGTATAAGCAGCAAAATAAGAAAGATTTTTTCTTCATAAATTTATTTTTAACTGTAAAATAATTTTTAAAATGTATTTTTAATAATAAAATAAAACAATGTTAAATAATTACAAATAATTCAATTATAAAAAATATAAAAACAATGAGAACAAGGTGGTCTCTTAAATGCTCCTCTCCTGTCCAAACAAGGATTCGGGGCGCATTTTTTTATTGCTGATTCTTAAAGCAAAAATTATGAGGAATCCAAAAAAAAAAAAAAATTAGCCGGAAAATTTAGGAGCTTCTGTGGAAAATCGGAAAATTTAATTTTCATGGGAAAAAAGGTAAATTTCTGAGAAAAATTAGGAAAAATTTTTCAATTAAAGCCTGATTCAATACCTTTCCAACGAGCTATCACTCGTTGCGATCGCTTTAGTAGTTTTTTTTTAAACAACTTTCAATGAGGTCCCTTATGAAGAAATCTTTAATTTTGTCACATGACAGTGGTGTACACCACCACTAAACCAGTCACTATAAAAAAAAAATATGTAGGTACATTATTTTTTGCTGGGCAATCGATTGAGACTATTTATTTTAGAATCGGAGAGGGGTCGTCCAAAAGGTGATCGCTTTCATATGGAATTGCTCCATATACATTTATATTAACACTTTGGTTTTATAAATATGTTTGATATAACGTTATATATAATCATATGCGATTTGGTCTCCAGCCATATATTAAGAGATCTGCAAATATAGTTCATACATAATTATATATAATGGCATATAAGCTTTTATAAACAATCTTATATCAAAATATATACTTAACAAAGTTAATAGAAAATTGTATTAATTTTATATATAATTATATCTGACATGTATCTAATTATACAAAATTTTATAAAGTTTAATTGCAATTTTTAAATTTAAAAATAAAAATTAGAAAAACATATGTTGAAATAAATATGATTTAAGTTCAGTTATTTTTTCCGTGAAAAAAAATTAATTCTGAAAGTTATTTTTTTATTTTATAAGACACACATTTTATAAGAAAGACCAAAACTCTAACCTAGAAAAAGTTGTTCGGACAAATTTTTGTAATGTTTTATTTTGTCAGCTATTTCCAAGTTTATTAGCAAAAATTTTTATAAACATTAAGCATTAGTATTTAATATGAATGAAAAGTGATCTCAACAATATTTACTAAAATTTTATTTGAAAATCTTCATCAAATTTTATGTATTAATATATAATTTGATGCAGTTAGATAGACCCATTTTTCGGATCAAATTGTATCAGGTTAGATAACATGCTTATCTCGCTTGATATAATTATATATTCCAATATTCGGATCAAATTAGATATGGACGTATATATGGGTTTATATATGGTGATATATGATTATATAATATCTTTTTTAGTCGGGATACTACATTTATTGATCTATATATTGGTTCATATATTCCATATATCTTCATATTCATATATTATTCCATATATGGGTAATATTTTAAGTTTTTTTTATCGTGGGGGGTAATTACGTGAGCGGATTCAAAAAATATTGAAATACAATACATTTGATAATTTCTTAAATACAATTGTCAATTTCTAAAATGCCAGTTTCTGAAATACAATTGATTATTTGCAAAATACATTTGATAATTTCTGAAATGCAATTGCGAATTTCTGAAATACAATTCATATATTTCTGAAATACAATTTTCAGTTTCTGAAATACAATTCATAATTTCTGAAATACACTTGGTAGTTTCTGATATACAATTGATAAATATGAAAATTAATTGATAATTTCTGAAAAGCAATTATAAAACTAGAAATAAATTGATTATTTCTGAAATACAATTGGAAATCTGCAAAACAATTCATAACTTCTACAATACAATTGATGAAACTGAAATTCAATTGATTATTTCTGAAATTAAATCTGAAAAACAATTGATAACTTCTGAAATAAAATGATAAATTTTGAAATACAATTGAAAATGTTGCAGTAAGATAAAACCAACAAATATAAAACTGCTTAATTTAGAAAATCTGCGAAAATTTTTCAAAATATTAGTAAACTAAAAATGGCTAAAACAAACTGTTGTATCTAAAATAAAAATTTGTTAAATTTTGTTCAATGCAAATAGCAGTTTATAAAATCAACAGAAATATTTGCTAAAAATATTAAACTGTTGATTTCAGAAGGCTAGATTTGTATTTCCATTAAAAACAAAAAACGAAAAAGGAACTTTGAAAATTTTAAATTTTATGTGATGTTTTTGTCTACTACTACAATTCAATTTTATTTTCTAATCACTGAAATTTAGCTCAATTATAACTCAAATTTTTTAAATATATTAAACAGATTTATTTTTGCTGTTCCTATCTTATTTATATTTAGCAAAAATTCTCTGCTAATTCAGCAGTTTTTCATTTTGAACTAATTTTTAGTAGCTTTAACTAAAATTTTTACACACTTTTTTCTATTAGTGTATAAACAATCATTAAGTAATCAAAAAACAGTCATAAAATAATTTTTAAACTTGAAGTAAAATGTTTATGTCCATTAAAAATTTCATAATTTCTCAGGTGAAAATGTGAAAATTCCAACTTTTTTTTTTTGGACCACTCTACTGTACAGTGACAGCTGATTTTGCCTTTTTTAAAAAAGGCTAATAATAAAGTGGTAACCCTGGCGATTTTGGTCGGAGAAGTTTAAAACTAATATTTTTTTGAAAATACCTCAATAACATATATTTTAAATAAAAAAATAACATCCCAGGTGAAAATGTTCATATATGGTCATATATGGCAACATATATGTGCTCATATATGGGTTCGGATCCGAAATTTGAGGGTATATGGCCATATATGGAGATATATGAATGTTCATATAAATTTTTTTTTTATTTTTTAATAAAAATATTGCTTTTTTTATTCAAATTAAATGTAAATATTATAATTCTATTCATATATTACTGATGAATTTGTACATTTGAATGAAATTGAGAAATAATGAAATTTTATAATTTAGAAAATAAAATTAAATTGTAGTAGTAGACAAAAAAACATCACATAAAATTTAAAATTTTCAAAGTTTCTTTTTCGTTTTTAATGGAAATACAAATCTAGCCTTCTGAAATCAACAGTTTAATATTTTTAGCAAATATTTCTGCTGATTTTATAAACTGCTATTTGCATTAAACAAAATTTAACAAAAAGATACAACAGTTTGTTTTAGCCATTTTTAGTTTACTAATATTTTGCAAAATTTTCTGCAGATTTTCTAAATACATATAGAAGTTTTATTTTTGCTGTTTTTATCTTACTGCAACATTTTCAATTGTATTTCAAAATTTATCATTTTATTTCAGAAGTTATCAATTATTTTTCTGATTTATCAATTGTATTTCAGAAATAATCAATTGCATTTCAGTTTACTCAATTGTATTGTAGAAGTTATTAATTGTTTTTCAGATTTACCAATTGTATTTCAGAAATAATCAATTTATTTCTAGTTTTATAATTGCTTTTCAGAAATTATCAATTGATTTTTATATTTATCAATTGTATATCAGAAACTACCAATTGTATTTTAGAAATTATAAATTGTATTTCAGAAACTGAAAATTGTATTTCAGAAATTTATTAATTGTATTTCAGAAATTCGCAATTGCATTTCAGAAATTATCAAATATGTTTTACAAACAATCAATTGTATTTCTGAAACTGGCAACTGTATTTTAGAAATTGCAAATTGTATTTAAGAAATTATCAAATGTATTGTAATTCAATATTTTTTGAATCCGCTCACGTAATTAGCCCCAGGTAAAAAAAACTTAAAACATTACCCATATATGGAATATTATATGAATTCATATATGAAGATATATGGAATATATGAACCAATATATGGACCAATAAATGCAGTATATTATCATATATGGATTCATAAATTTGAATATATTTACCCATATATGCTTCCATACATAACATATATGTGCATATATGATCATACATTAAACCATATATGCTCATACATGAAACCATATATGACAATATATGAACATATATGAACATTTTCACCTGGGTTATCAATTTCATTCAAATGTACAAATTCGTCAGTAACGTATGAATATAATTATAATATTTACATTTAATTTGAATAAAAAAAGGAATATTTTTATTAAAAAATAAAAAAAAAATTTTTATATGAACATTCATATATCTCCATATATGGCCATATACCCTCAAATTTCGGATCCGAACCCATATATGAACCCATATATTTTGCCAGATATTTTCACCTGGGCATAAACATTTTACTTCAAGTTTAAAAATTATTTTATGACTTTTTTTTGATTATTTAATGATTGTTTATACACTAATAGAAAAAAGTGTGTAAAAATTTTAGTTAAAGCTACTAAAAATTAGTTCAAAATGAAAAACTGCTGAATTAGCAGAATATTTTTGCTAAATATAAATAAGATAGGAGCAGCAAAAATAAAACTGTTTAATATATTTACAAAATTTGAGTTATAAATGAGATAAATTTCAGCGATTAGAAAATAAAATTGAATTGTAGTAGTAAACAAAAAAACGTCACATAAAATTTAAAATTTTAAAATTTTTTTTTCGTTTTTGGTTTTTAATGGAAATACAAATCTAGCCTTCTGAAATCAACAGTTTAATATTTTTAGCTAATATTTCTGTTGATTTTATAAACTGCTATTTCCATTGAATAGAATTTAACAATTTTTTTTAGCCATTTTTAGTTAACTAATATTTAGAAAAATTTTCTGCAGATTTTCTAAATTTGCAGTTTTATTATTGCTGTTTTTATCTTACTGCAACATTTTCAATTGTATTTCAAAATTTATCATTTTATTTTAGAAGTTATCAATTGTTTTTCGGATTTATCAATTGAATTTCAGAAATAATCAATTGAATTTCAGTTCTATCAATTGTATTGTAGAAGTTATGAATTGTTTTTCAGATTTACCAATTGTATTTCAGAAATAATCAATTTATTTCCAGTTTTAAAATTGCTTTTCAGAAATTATCAATTGATTTTCATATTTATCAATTGTATATCAGAAACTACCAATTGTATTTCAGAAATTATGTATTGATTTCAGAAACTAAAAATTGTATTTCAGAAATTATCAAATGTATTTTGCAAATAATCAATTATATTTCAGAAATTGGCATTTTAGAAATTCCCGAGTAAAACGGGTTATACATTATTTTATATTATGTAATACAATTATGTCTCGTTATATATTGCTTTGTATGGCACTATATATAATAACACATAAATTTCGTCTTTCGAACAAATTTTATATGACCCAATATCTAAATATATCTTTTTACATATGTTGTCATATTTAATAAGATCTCGCCCATGGAATTGAAATTGTAAGACCAAAAATAGCCCAGTTTCATGTTTAATTTAAGATTTTATCGAAATCAATGGATTTTTAATTGGAAAATATTCTTTTACAAAAACAAATTTTGATATAAAATTCAAGTGATTTAAAAAAAAACATGAACACGAAAACTGGCAAAATACTTTTGTATAAAATTTGAGTGAAATTATCTGACGGTTACCCATACATTATCGACGTTGAAAATATTATGTTAAAAGAGTTAACACTTTATATGGGATTTCGTACCACATATATATAGCAACAAAACAAGTCTATTGATTTAAAAAAGAAACATTTATTTCCCCTATATAATTTATGTTATAGTCTTGCTTCAAATAAACTCTTAATATCTTACGGTGGGTCTCATACTGCAGGTTTAACTTTAACTTAACTATAAACAAAAGAAAATGTCAAAAAAAATTTACACAAAACAACAACTTTTTTTTGGGTTAACTATTAACTAAAGTTTAAACCTGAAGTATGAGACCAACCGTTAGTAAATTCAAATTGAAATTCATTTTCATTTGAAACGTTATAAATTTACATCGAAACAACAAATTCTTTTATTTTTAAATTGAATATTGGGTCATATTAATAAAAGTTAGCCAATTGTTCGAAGAAATTATTTTGGTTTAGGAATGACGTACCACCAAATTTATCCATAGGCTTGAAGGATATCAAAATATCCTATGAAATTAAAACAAAAAAATTGTCTACCCGCAAGCAGACTAAAATTGTGTAATAAATAACTTAAACACATAATAAAAATTCCCCCTATTAGTGAAATGTAGTTTTTTATTCATACATACACTATTTACAAATTTAAAACATTTTTAAACGATTATTTCATGACATTATTCTCATTTTTTTTAAGTGAAAGCCCAAAAATAAAAGCTTCATTTGAACTTTTCTCACTTTCAAAATGAAAAAATCTCGCCTTTAGTGAAAAATCCAGTAATGATTTATGGAAATTATTTGAAATTTCATTTTATTTATAACTTTTTTATTTTATGGATTATTCTTAAAGTATACTATAGCTCGTATAAGTACTGATTAATGTGTAGATACTTTTTATGTATGCAGTTTTACATCAAGACTCGCAAACTTATTAGATTTGCTTAGTTCACACGATACACGAAACCTTACGTGAATTCCCCATTGTTTTTCAGTACAATATTTAATAAAAACAGAAATACGAAAATTTTTATCCAACTGGACCTAATTGCATCAAATTTTAAATATTAAGATATTATTTCATACAATAATGTCTGGTCAAAATTCGGATTAAATTGTGTATAATTTAAAGTAATTAAATCCAATTTGATCCACGTAGATACAATTGTATTCACCATTTTTCGGATTAAATTGTATGTGATTAGTTATTGTATTTCATCAAATTAGATATGTCACCATATCATCTTTTTTAATCGTGTTGCCAATTGTATTTAAGAAATTATCAAATATATTGTATTTCAATATTTTTTGAATCCGCACAGGTAATTACCCCCCCCCCCCCCCCCCATGATAAAAAAAAAAAAACTTAAAACTTTACCCATATATGGAATAATATATGAAGATATATGGAATATATGAACCAATATATGGATCAATAAATGTAGTATATTATCATATATGGATTCATAAATTTGAATGTATTTACCCATATATGCTTCCATACATAACATATATGTTCATATATTTTATTTATTTATTTATCAACTTTATTGACTTTTCTATGCAATAAGATTATATCTTATTATTAAAGCATAGAAATATAATTTTTAGATTAACATTTTTATAAATGAATAAATTAAAATAATACATTATTAGAAAAGAAAGAAAACACATAATTATTAGATAGTATTTAACATTGAATTATTAAATCAAAATCAAATCATAACAACAGTTATAGGTTTTTTAACATTAAAAATAAAAAAATTTAAAATAAAATAACAAAAAATATAAAAAAAAAATATAAAAACTACATAAAATTGTCAAAATTTATAATTTTAGTTTTTTTTTAGTTTGAAAACAAATCAAAAATATTTTTTTTAAAGGTAAATGCGTTACTATCAAGCTGAATGTGATGAGGTAATGAGTTCCAAAGTTGTACCGTTGGAACAAAAAATTGCCATTTAGAAAAAAGTGTACGATACTTTATAGATTTCAGCCTATGACCTCTTTCTGACCTTGCGAAGGTCAAACGTTCATATAAATAGTTAGGCTCCTTCCCATATATTATTTTGTGGAGAAATCTAAGACATCTTATTTTCAGAAGGTTGTCGAAAGTTACACCATACAATTTCCTTACGTGTGGTGAAATTGAGCCGGATTTTCGCAATCCGAAAACATATCTAGTGATATTATTGAATAATACATTCAATTTATTCATACTATTTGAATCGCAGTTTGAAAAAAGCTCACAGCCATACAATAGGCAAGGCATCAAATAAGCCTTGGCAATTAACATCCTGGTTTTTAATGGTGTGAAATAGTGTGTTGGCCATAACGTTCTTAGCATTCCATAAGTTCTACCAACTATGCAATTAATATGATTTGACCAGGTAAGCGTTTCATTGAATATTATACCTAGATTCATAACCGAAGATACCATATAAATTTTTTGACCATTTAGATTAATATTCAAATTGTTGTTTAGCGTTAATGATCTCTTATGAATAACAATGCACTTAGATTTTCCGGGGTTTAAACACAACCCATTCGCTGACGCCCATTCGTGTACTCTTCGTAAATCTAAATTCAGTTTTTCGATTGATTCGTCCAGTGATTGAAAAGTAGTTCGCAAGTAAATCTGGACATCATCTGCATATAAGTGTATTTTGCAGTACTTCAATTGTAGTGGGAGATCGTTTGCATAAAGCGAGAATAGTAGAGGTCCTAAAATTGACCCATGAGTTACCCCCCTTGATACAGGTAAAGCATTTGATATGACGTTGTTAATAAAAACAGATTGTGTTCGACATGACAGATACGATTTCAATAATTTAACTGCCGTATTTGAAAAACTGAAAATGTATCTTAGTTTTTTACATAGAATATTGTGGTCCACTGTATCAAATGCTTTTGAGTGATCCAATAACACTAAAAAGTTCATATGATTATCATCAACATCACGTCGTATATCATCTGATACATTCAGCAAAGCAGTTACACACCCATGCTTTGGACGAAAGCCAGATTGACAATCAGTAAGAAGATTATAAGCATTCAAATACCTGGTGATTTGACCATGCAATATTTTCTCAAACACTTTCGAAAGAAAAGGAAGAATGGAATGGTCTATACTCGGAATTTTGCTTAGGTACAGGTATTTTTTTTGCATGTTTCCACATAAGTGGATATGAGCTAGTATTGATTATCGAATTAAAGAGATGTGTAATATGTGGTAATAGATGAGGCAAGAGTAGTTTTAAAAATTTAGGGTGAATATTATCGAACCCAACAGAATATGATTTTATATCCAAACAGTATGATAAGACATCCAGTTGACATATATTTTGAAATTCAAACTCATTATCATGTTCACCGTTGTTTTCAGATGGGATTTCATTGTTATTGAAATTATAAAAGCCAGGGTTTGACCGAACTATTGGAGTGCTAAGAAAAGTTTCATTTATTTCATCGACATTAAGAGTAGAATTACAATTGTTATTAGTTTTACCAATACCAATATCCTTGATTGTTTGCCAAGTTTGTTTGTTGTTGAGAGCGCTGGAAAAACGATTAGAGTAATAATCACACTTGGCCTTTCTTATTCTATTATTGACCTCTCGTCTTGCAATGCAATATTCATTGCGCAACTGAGTTGTTCTAAAACGTTTCCAACGTAGATAGGCTGTATCTCGTTGTTCTATAGAGATTTTAATTGCTAATGTGAACCATGGCCTAGTTTTATGAGAAATTACCTTAGTCCTTAAGGGCACTGATATATCATATAGACGTGAAACATTGGATTCTATAAAGGAAAGTTTTGAATCAACATTGACTTGGTAGTAAAGTTCATTCCAATCAATACTCATGAAATTTTCTTCCAATTGATCAAAATTAATATTCTTAAAATCTCGGTAAGTAAATGATTGTTCCTGAAGCTCTATTTGAAAATCATACGAAAGAAATATTAAATCATGTTTGGAAAAACAAGATGCAGATATTTGGTCATAGAGCAGAATTGAAGATATTTTTCCAACAAAGAAAATATCAATTAAAGTGTCATTCCCAGTAGTGTGATGTGTTGGCATACGTGTATTAGTTGGCGAAAACCCTAATGATAACATTCGGGAAGCCAGAGATGATTCTAATAGCAAATTTGAATTAAAATCTCCTGATATTATGACCTCTTCAAACGGCATAGTTATATTCTCCAAGCTTTCGAAAAAACTATCAGTTTTTGTCCTCTTATCAGGCCTATAGACACAGCCAATCAGCATTTTTCTCCCATATGATAATACCTCGACAAAAATATATTCAACTTTATCTTCCCTTTTAGAAATACAATTTAATTTACAAGTTATACTATCCTTGACGAAAATAGCCACGCCACCAGCATGTTTTTCCCTGTCAGCTCTAAAAATTCTATAGCCATTCAAAGAAACAATACGATTTGATGTTTTCGGTTTCAGCCACGTCTCAGAAACACAGATTATATCAACTCCAGAGTTCTCAAAAGTAAAACGAAATTCATCCATCTTATTTTTAAGACTCTGAGCATTAATATGACAGATCTGAACACCAGATTTTTGTCTTGCCAATATCCTAACCAAATTCATGGTCATAACTTTGGAACTACCTCTCATATTATTCGAAACAGACATTAACATATAAATTTAAAATTTGATCAGCCCTAACGGTAACGCATTCACAGTAAAAAATGTAATATATTGTACAATTTTTAAAATAAAAATAGTTATTATAAGCATAAGATGTATACAGTTTTAAATCAAATTTATTAAAACAAAAAGATATTTTTTTCTTACGGGACATAAATATATCATATAACATTATTGGTGTGGCTAGATTGTTGAGTTGGACTGGTGATGCGAATTTGATTACATGCATCAGAATCAGGAAAAAACTCGCTCAATTGCTCTACGTAATCAATTCGAATCGGTTGGTCAGTGCTATTTCGCTTTACATAAACCAGGCCACGAAAAGTATATGCTGACTGCAAGCAATTTCTCGTTCTAAGCTTATTCGCTTCAATTAAAATTTTATAGTTTTTTGAAGTTAAACTCTCATTGAAGTTAAACTCTCATTTACATAAAACGGTTTATTTGATTCCTGACCGATGTAATTTAGTAATAATTGTGTTTTATTTGTTTTCTTAAATATGGCAAGTGATTTTAATACAAAGTTCTTGTCATAAGGTGACATTAAATTAACTATTATTACACCATCAGGTGAGTTTTCTTTATCTTTATTGTTTTTGTTTTTCAATCTATATATTGCTTTAACCGACGGAGTTGGAATATTTATAACTTGGCATATAGAATCGAAAATATAATATAAGTCCTCTTTTTTATTGAACGGTATTCCGTTTATACGTAAATCACAGGCCACGAATAGATTTTCCTGTTTTAAGATTTGATATTTTAGTTCTTTTATTTCGGTGTTCATTGCTATAATATCGTGCACAACTGTATCTACACGATCATTAACACAATATATTTCTTTTCTTAAATCATCTGTTATGTTGTTTATTTTATTTAAGAGTAAGTTTTCGCGCTCTGCAATAAATGTTTTAATTCGTTCAAATTGAATATTGGCTCTCTCTTCGATATAAATTTTAAAATTCTCGAAATACTCTTCAAATCGCTTGTCAATGTGTTGAACTACACTAACACGATTATTAGTATCAACTTTACCATTTGACGACATTCTTGGTGTTTTTGTTAAATTTTCTTGAGAAGTTATTGAGTTAAATGTTTTAAGTTTAAAAGTTTTACACTATTGTTGTTGTTTTTTAAAAGAAAGGTTTTTGTTTTGTTTATTTTTTTCTATTGTTCTCTTTATGTGCAAGAGTATTAAAAAGGCGGTTTTTTTCTGTTTTAGGTTACTTTCTGTTTTGCTTTATTTTGTTATTGAATTATTTATTTTTATTGAATATTCAAAAGAGTTAATAGTTATCTTATATTTTCCGTTTGTAAACGAACAATTAAATCTTTAATTAAAGTTTGATAAAAGATTTCCAATTAACTAGGAGGTTAAAACACTGTTCTTTTAATTATTAAAATACATTAAACCATATATGCTCATACATGAAACCATATATGACAATATATGAACATATATGAACATTTTCACCTGGGAAATCTTTACGCTGCTTCTCAAATAAAAAATTTGTATAAATATAGAAAACTAGCGGGCATAGCCCGCTACGTTGTTAGCGTGCCTTAAAGGTTAAGGGGGGAGGGGGCTGCGCCCCCCACAATTTTTATTAAATTCGTTTTTTTATTTAAAGTTTTTTTATTTCAAGCCTTCACCCAGCCACCACAAATAAATAATTCTGCACAACAATGGGTTTAAAATAAATAAATATTTGATCACTTTTTCTCTTAAAGTGGATTGTTAGTAATGGATCCATAATAAATTGCAATATACGTGTGTATGTTAAGATAATTTGGTAAAGTGCGAACTTAGGTAGATAGAGCCGTAAGTAGTTTTGTTCATTTGTGTTTTGAATGAAAATAAATAACGTAAAGCAGGGTTGGAAAGCATTTTATAATATTAAAAATAGCGGGCAAAGCCCGCTACGTTGTTAGCGTGTCTTAAAGTTTTTTTTTTAATTCCAGTTTATGTAAAGGTAGATCTGGCAATTCAAGTAAATTCACAAATTCAGTTGGAAAATTTACTGCGTCGGTTTCTTCCACCGGTGCTTCGTTACATGAAGTTTAAATATCGGAATATATAAGTTCCATTCCTTTTCTAAGGTTTTTTCTCTTTTAGAAAATTTGTTTAACTTTTTGGAGAGTAAGTTTCAATGCTACATAAGTTTCATTTTCCGTGGATAGTGTTTGAACAGGTAATTCCCTCTTCCAATCCATTTGCATTCTCTATAATTTCAATTCTACTCGTTCAACGTTTATATCCATTTCATTCCACTTGTGTAGTGTTTCATTCCACTCGTTTCCTATTTAGTTTCTTAATTTTAGTGTTTCATATACACTTGTTCTTTAAGTTTTAGGTTTCTAGCTAAAGACGCAGACGTTAAGGGGGGGGGGGGAGCAATTTTCCCCTTTTGAACCACCATTTTTACCACGTTCCTGTCCAAAGTCCTAGAAATGCCTTGTCGATAAGTTAGCCCATACTCCAAGGAAAACATATTATATATTACAGGTTTCTAGCCGAAGAGTTCGGTTAGGCCATCAAGGGGGAGAATTATTCCGTTTTTACCCCTCCCGGTAGGAATTTCCAAAAATTCCGTCTTAGAGGACGTCTGCGTTGGAGGAGGAACCTACTACATACATAATTTTAGGTCTCTATATCCAGCAGTTTGGCCAGGCCGTCAAGGGGGAAGTTTTTTCCCTTTTTACCCCTCCCGGTATGAATTTCCAAAAATACCATCTTAGGGGACGTCAACGTTGGAGAAGGAACCCAAATCCCGAATTTAAGCTCCCTTGTTCCAGCAGTTTGGCCAGGCCGTTAAGGGGGAGACTTTTCCTGTTTTTGACCCTACCTGTAGAAATTTCCAAAAATCTCATCTTAGCGGATGTTTACAATAGAGGAGGAACTTTAATACCAAATTTCAACTTCCTACCTCCAGCGGTTTGGGCAGGCCTTTAAGCGGCACTTTTCCCTTCATTAATCCCCATTTTTGCAATGTCCCTGTCCAAAAAGCACCTTCCCGGTAAGTAAGCCCATACTCCAAGTAACATATGTTTTACATTTCAGGTTTCTAGCCAACTTTTACTATTTGTGCCCCTCTCGGTAGGAATTTCCAAAAATCCATCGACAGGGAATTTCAGCTTCCTAGTTCCAGCAGTTTGAGCAGGCTGTCAAGGGGGACACTTTTTCTTTTTTTGTCCCTCCCGGTTGGAATTAGGCTGGAAGAGGAACCTAAGTACCGAATTTCAGCTTCCTAGTTGCAGCAGTTTGGACAGGTCGTTAAGGGGCAACTTTCCCTTTTTGAGCCCCCATTTTATAACGACCCTGTCCAAAATTCAAAAAAGTATCTTTCTAATAAGTTAGCCCTTACTCCAGGGACCCACATTTTAATCTTCAGGTTTCTAGCCGAAGGGGTTTTACCGGCCCCCAAGGTGAGGCTTTTCTTCTTTTTGCCCCTCCCTTTAGGAATTTACAAAAATTCCATCTTCGCGGCTATCTGCGATGGATGAGGAACATTCATACCAAATTTCAACTGCATTGCCTAAGCGGTTTGGGCAGGCCGTTATTGGGGACATTTTTCCCTTTCAACCACCATTTTTACTATGTTGCTGTTCCAAAATAGAAAAATTACGTTGCCGGTGAGTTAGTCCTACTCCAAGGAATACATATTTAAAATTTTAGGTTGACCAAAAGGAATTGGGCAAGCCGTCAGGAGGAGACTTTTACCTTATTTCCCCTCCCGATAGGAATTTCAAAAATTCCGTCTAAGCGGACGCCTACACAGAAGGAGGAACTCACATACCGAGTATCCTTTTGGGATATCCTGTAGGGAATTCCAAAAATACAAACTTAGTCGATGTCTACTACAGTGGAGGAACCTTTATACCAAATTTCAACTTCTTACCTACAGTGGTTTGGGCAGGCACTTTTCCAATTTGTGAGACTGTTTATGGGGAGACTTTTCCCCTTTTTGCCCGTTCCGGTAGGAATTTCCAAAAATCCCGTTTTAGCGCACGTCTATGCCGAATATCAAGAAACCTTGTTTTAGTGGAGATATCCGTGGGGGAGGGAAAAAAGTAGTTTTTTTGAAATTATATAATTTTAAATGGTACTTTTTGGAAAAACGAAATTTTTTGGAAAAAGATACTTTGTTTTTACAAAGTACTTTATTTGTACTTTTTTTGGAAAAGGTATTTTTTTTAATAAGGTGTTTTTTTTGGAAAAATGTATGTTTTTTGGAAAAAGGTACTTTTTTTGGAAAAGGTACTTCTTTTGGAAAAGGAAAATTATTTTAGAAAAAGGTACTTTTTTTTGGGAAAAGGTACTTTTTTTTGGAAAAGGTACTTTTTTTGAAAAAGGTATTTTTTTGAAAAAATGTATGTTTTTTGGGAAAAAGAAAATTTTTTTAGAAAAAGGTACTTTTTTTGGGAAAATGTACTTTTTCTTGGAAAAGGTACTTTTTTTTGAAAAAGGTATTTTTTTTGGAAAAATGTATGTTTTTTGGGAAAAGGTACTTTTTTTGGAAAAGGTACTTTTTTTTTGGAAAAGGTTCATTTTTTTAGAAAAAGGTACATTTGTTGGAAAAAGGTACTTTTTTTAAAAAAGGTACTTTTTTTTGGAAAAATGTACTTTTTTTGGAAAAAGGTAGTTTTTTGGAAAAAGGAATTTTTTTTTGGAAAAAGGTACTTTTTTTTGGAAAAATGTACTTTTTTTGGAAAAAGGTACTTTTTTTGGAAAAAGGTACTTTTTTTGGAAAAAGGTACTTTTTTGGAAAAAGGTACTTTTTTTGGAAAAATGTACTTTTTTCGGGAAAAGGTACTTTTTTTGGAAAAAGGTACCTTTTTTGGAAAAGGTGCTTCTTTTGGAAAAGGAACATTTTTTTAGAAAAAGGTACTTTTTTTTATGTATGTTTTTTGGGAAAAGGAACATTTTTTTAGAAAAAAGGACTTTTTTTGGGAAAAGGTACTTTTTTTTGGAAAAGGTCCTTTTTTTTGAAAAAGGTACTTTTTTTGGAAAAAGGTACTTTTTTTGGAAAAAGGTACTTTTTTTGGAAAAAGGTACTTTTTTGGAAAAAGGAATTTTTTTTGGAAAAAGGTACTTTTTTTGGAAAAAGGTACTTTTTTTGGAAAAAGGTACTTTTTTTGGAAAAAGGTACTTTTTTTGGAAAAAGGTACTTTTTTTGGAAAAAGGTTCTTTTTTCGGGAAAAGGTACTTTTTTTGGAAAAAGGTACTTTTTTTTGGAAAAAGGTACTTTTTTGGAAAAAGGTACTTTTTTTGGAAAAAGGTACTTTTTTTGGAAAAGGTATTTTTTTTTTGGAAAAGGTAAATTTTTTTAGAAAAAGGTACATTTTTTGGAAAAAGGTAAATTTTTTGGAAAAAGGTACTTTTTTTGGAAAAAGGTACTTTTTTCGGGAAAAGGTACTTTTTTGGGAAAAAGGTACTTTTTTTGGAAAAAGGTACTTTTTTTGGAAAAAGGTACTTTTTTTGGAAAAAGGTACTTTTTTTGGAAAAATGTACTTTTTTTGGAAAAAGGTACTTTTTTTGGAAAAAGGTACTTTTTTTGGAAAAAGGTACTTTTTTTGGAAAAAGGTACTTTTTTTGGAAAAGGGTACTTTTTTTTGGAAAAAGGTACTTTTTTTGGAAAAAGGTACTTTTTTTTGGAAAAAGGTACTTTTTTGGAAAAAGGTACTTTTTTGGAAAAAGGTACTTTTTTTGGAAAAAGGTACTTTTTTTTGAAAAAGGTACTTTTTTTTGCAAAAAAGTACTTTTTTTGGAAAAAGGTACTTTTTTGGAAAAAGGTACTTTTTTGGAAAAAGGTACTTTTTTGGAAAAAGGTACTTTTTTGGGAAAAAGGTACTTTTTTTGGGAAAAGGTACTTTTTTTGGGAAAAGGTACTTTTTTTGAGAAAAGGTACTTTTTTGGAAAAAGGTACTTTTTTTGTCCCCTTTTTGCCCCTCCCGATAAGAATTTCCAAAAATGTCGTCTCAACGGACGTCTACACCGGTCGAGGAACGTACATACCAAATTTCAACTTCATAGCTCCAGCAGGCCGTCAAGGGGGAGACTTTTTCCCCTTTTTGCCCGTCCCTGTAAAAATTTCCAAAACTCCCGTCTTGGTGGATGTCTACGATAGTGGAGGAACCTTTATACCAAATTTCAACTTCCTACCTCCAGCGGTTTGGGCAGGCCGTCAAGGGGGGCCTTTTTCCCCTTTTTAACCCCCATTTTTACAACGTCCCTGTCCAAAATTCCAGAAAGTACTTTCCAGAAAAGTTAGCCCATACTCCAAGGAACACATATCTTAAATTTCAGCTTTCTAGCCAAAGGGATTTTGGCAGGCCGCCAAGGGGGAGACTTTTCCCCTTTTTGCCCGTTCCGGTAGGAATTTCCAAAAATCCCGTCTTAGCGGACGTCTACGCCGGAAGAGGAACCTACATACCAAATTTCAACTTCCTAGCTTCAGCGGTTTGGGCTGGGCGATGTTGAGTCAGTCAGTCAGTCACATTATTCTTTTATATATAGAAGAAGATAGCTAAATAATTTAGATTCATTCATTTTGTTTAAAAAAAAATATTTTTGGCAGCCAAAATTACGGTTGCAATTTAGACGTATATATACGTCTTACGCAACTAGGGTATTCAATTTGCTCAGAAATTGTTCGAATAATTTAAAATGTCCAAATTTCGAATAACGAATAATTCCATACGATTAATCGAAATTGGTAGAAAATTACGAAAAAGGTTAAAAAATATAAATTTTTCATTAAAGTAAATATGCTAAAATCTCAAAAATTTTTTTTTAAAAATCGTGATAAATAATTTGCTGTAGGCTTGTACCTATCCGGATTTCATTCTGGCCTAAACATATAATTAAGGCACGACTTTTAGAATTTCTAGAAATATTTGTTAGCTTCAACTCAATGAGAATTTTATGTTTTCAAGTTGGAGCGTTAATAAACATCTTAAATCCCAAAGAAAAAAACAAAAACAACATAAAATTATCACAGTTTGCTTTGTCATCTTACAAATTCCTACTCTGTTGATGTGACTTATTTAATAAAGTGTATCTATTTACGTATAATAAATTTTTGATTATTTTTTACGACTTTTTAAACATTGATATTAAACGAAAGCATTAATAATTATTATAATTACTGATTATTAGAATTATTAATTATAATTAATGCTCTATGTATTAAAGTTTGTTTAGTGAGCACTCTAATTTAATAAAATAGAATAAAGGGATGGAGGTACAAAAACGGAGAGGGAAAATAAATTCTCAACAAAATTTCTCTCTACATTTACGTTTTTTATGTATTCAGTGCATAGGAAAAGATACAAATTAAAGTACGGGGTCTTATATTCTTCTTTAACTCTTTAACTCATAGCGGTGTGGTTCTCTCCGATTTGGATAAAATTCGAATATGTGAAAGAGGGGACAGAAAAAATATAAATATTGATAAAATCTGATCTCATTATTACCTTTTTTTAAATTTTTATGAATTTCAGAAGAGTTACTGATTTATATTTCTTCCTTTTTTTAAATAAAATTATTAAAAACACAACAAGTGTATGTATACTTTTTTTGGAAAAAGGTACTTTTTTTTCGAAAAGGGTACTTTTTTTTGGAAAAAGGTACTTTTTTTTGGAAAAAGGTACTTTTTTTGGAAAAAGGTACTTTTTTGGAAAAAGGTACTTTTTTTGGAAAAAGGTACTTTTTTTGGAAAGAGGAATTTTTTTTGGAAAGAGGAATTTTTTTTGGAAAAAGTACTTTTTTTTGAAAAAGATACTTTTTTTGGAAAAAGGTACTTTTTTTGGAAAAAGGTACTTTTTTTGGGAAAAGGTACTTTTTTTTGGAAAAAGGTACTTTTTTTTGGAAAAAGGTACTTTTTTGGAAAAAGGTACTATTTTTGGAAAAAGGTACTTTTTTGGGAAAAAGGTACTTTTTTTGGGAAAAGGTACTTTTTTTTGGGAAAAGGCACTTTTTTGGAAAAAGGTACTTTTTTTGTCCCCTTTTTGCCCCTCCCGATAAGAATTTCCAAAAATGCCGTCTCAACGGACGTCTACACCGGTCGAGGAACCTACATACCAAATTTCAACTTCATAGCTCCAGCAGTTTGAGCAGGCCGTCAAGGGGAAATTTTTTCCCCTTTTTGCCCGTCCCTGTAAAAATTTATAAAACTCCCGTCTTGGTGGATGTCTACGATAGTGGAAGAACCTTTATACCAAATTTCAACTTCCTACCTCCAGCGGTTTGGGCAGGCCGTCAAAGGGGGCCTTTTTCCCCTTTTTAACCCCCACTTTTACAACGTCCCTGTCCAAAATTCCAGAAAGTACTTTCCAGAAAAGTTAGCCCATACTCCAAGGAACACATATCTTAAATTTCAGCTTTCTAGCCAAAGGGATTTTGGCAGGCCGCCAAGGGGGAGACTTTTCCCCTTTTTGCCCGTTCCGGTAGGAATTTCCAAAAATCCCGTCTTAGCGGACGTCTACGCCAGAAGAGGAACCTACATACCAAATTTCAACTTCCTAGCTTCAGCGGTTTGGGCTGGGCGATGTTGAGTCAGTCAGTCAGTCACGTTATTCTTTTATATATAGAAGAAGATAGCTAAATAATTTAGATTCATTCATTTTGTTTAAAAAAAAATATTTTTGGCAGCCAAAATTACGGTTGCAATTTAGACGTATATATACGTCTTACGCAACTAGGGTATTCAATTTGCTCAGAAATTGTTCGAATAATTTAAAATGTCCAAATTTCGAATAACGAATAATTCGAATAATTCCATACGATTAATCGAAATTGGTAGAAAATTACGAAAAAGGTTAAAAAATATAAATTTTTTATTAAAGTAAATAGCTAAAATTGGAAAAGGTACTTTTTTTGGAAAAAGGTACTTTTTTTGGAAAAAGGTACTTTTTTTGGAAAAATGTACTTTTTTTGGAAAAAGGTACTTTTTTTGGAAAAGGGTACTTTTTTTGGAAATAGGTACTTTTTTTGGAAAAAGGTACTTTTTTGGAAAAAGGTACTTTTTTTGGAAAAAGGTACTTTTTTTGGAAAAAGGTACTTTTTTTGGAAAAAGGTACTTTTTTTTGGAAAAAGGTACTTTTTTTGGAAAAAGGTACTTTTTTGGAAAAAGGTACTTTTTTGGAAAAAGGTACTTTTTTGGAAAAAGGTACTTTTTTTGGAAATAGGTACTTTTTTTGGAAAAAGGTACTTTTTTTGGAAAAAGGTACTTTTTTTGGAAAAAGGTACTTTTTTTGGAAAAAGGTACTTTTTTGGAAAAAGGTACTTTTTTTTGGAAAAAGGTACTTTTTTGGAAAAAGGTACTTTTTTTGGAAAAAGGTACTTTTTTTGGAAAAAGGTACTTTTTTGGGAAAAAGGTACTTTTTTTGGGAAAAGGTACTTTTTTTGGGAAAAGGGACTTTTTTGGAAAAAGGTACTTTTTTTTGTCCCCTTTTTGCCCCAAAATTCCAGAATTCCAGAAAGTACTTTCCAGAAAAGTTAGCCCATGCTCCAAGGAACACATATCTTATATTTCAGCTTTCTAGCCAAAGGAATTTTGGCAGGCCGCCAAGGGGGAGACTTTTCCCCTTTTTGCCCGTTCCGGTAGGAATTTCCAAAAATCCCGTCTTAGCGGACGTCTACGCCGGAAGAGGAAACTACATACCAATTTTCAACTTCCTAGCTTCAGCGATTTGGGCTGGGCGATGTTGAGTCAGTCAGTCAGTCACGTTATTCTTTTATATATAGAAGAAGATAGCTAAATAATTTAGATTCATTCATTTTGTTTAAAAAAAAATATTTTTGGCAGCCAAAATTACGGTTGCAATTTAGACGTATATATACGTCTTACGCAACTAGGGTATTCAATTTGCTCAGAAATTGTTCGAATAATTTAAAATGTCCAAATTTCGAATAACGAATAATTCGAATAATTCCATACGATTAATCGAAATTGGTAGAAAATTACGAAAAAGGTTAAAAAATATAAATTTTTTATTAAAGTAAATATGCTAAAATCTCAAAAAAATTTTTTTAAAAATCGTGATAAATAATTTGCTGTAGGCTTGTACCTATCCGGATTTCATTCTGGCCTAAACATATAATCAAGGGACGACTTTTAGAATTTCTAGAAATATTTGTTAGCTTCAACTCAATGAGAATTTTATGTTTTCAAGTTGGAGCGTTAATAAACATCTTAAATCCCAAAGAAAAAACCAAAAACAACATAAAATTATCACAGTTTGCTTTGTCATCTTACAAATTCCTACTCTGTTGCTGTAACTTATTTAATAAAGTGTATCTATTTACGTATAATAAATTTTTGATTATTTTTTACGACTTTTTAAACATTGATATTAAACGAAAGCATTAATAATTATTATAATTACTGATTATTAGAATTATTAATTATAATTAATGCTCTATGTATTAAAGTTTGTTTAGTGAGCACTCTAAATTAATAAAATAGAATAAAGGGATGGAGGTACAAAAACGGAGAGGGAAAATAAATTCTCAACAAAATTTCTCTCTACATTTACGTTTTTTATGTATTCAGTGCATAGGAAAAGATACAAATTAAAGTACGGGGTCTTATATTCTTCTTTAACTCTTTAACTCATTGCGGTGTGGTTCTCTCCGATTTGGATAAAATTCGAATATGTGAAAGAGGGGACAGAAAAAATATAAATATTGATAAAATCTGATCTCAATTATTACCTTTTTTTAAATTTTTATGAATTTCAGAAGAGTTACTGAATTTATATTTCTTCCTTTTTTTAAATAAAATTATTAAAAACACAACAAGTGTATGTATTATTTTACAGATATTTTTTTAGATTAATCGATTAATTTTAAAATTTTGTTCGATTAAACGGTTAAGAAAAAAACCCGAATAATCATTTGAACGATTAATCGATTAAAATAAAAAGCCGATTACGCAACAGAATAGGGAATTGATGAAAATGATAATAAATGCTAAATTCAGCCACTTATTCCACAGATTTTTAGTTAACAATGAGAAAGCTGCCCAAAGTATTTGATTCATTCGCTTTTTTAAAAAAATTAAATTTTTCATACCGAATTATAGCACTTATTTGAGCTGGACGTATATATACTTCTTACGCAACAGGATAGAGTTACGAAAAAACGTATATATACGTCTTACGCAACAGAATAGGGATTTGACAAAAATGCTGATACATCTTGAACGCTGCTCTCAAATAAAAAATTGTATAAATATAGAAAATAGCTAAATAATTTAGATTCATTCATATTGTTTAAAAAAAATATTTTTGGCAGCCAAAATTACGGTTGCAATTTAGACGTATATATACGTTTTACGCAACAGAATAGGGATTTGATGAAAATGCTAATAAATGCTAAATTCAGCCACTTATCCCACAGATTTTTAGTTAAAATTTAGAAAGCTGCCCAAAGTATTTGATTCATTCGCTTTTTTAAAAAAATTAAATTTTTCATACCGAATTATAGCACTTATTTGAGCTGGACGTATATATACGTCTTACGCAACAGGATAGAGTTACGAAAAAACGTATATATACGTCTTACGCAGCAGAAGGGTTAAAAAAATATTCATATGTATAAACAGTAAATATGGCTAGGAAAATTAAAAGTACTTGTAGTGCAGTGGGTAAGGGTGTGAACTATTAACCTAAATGGCCAGGTTCAATATCAGAAAATTCAACAAAAGTTTTTTAATTTCAATACAATTTTGTGCAGGCACCAGAAAACGTTTTTTTTTGTTTTTATCAAAAATAAATATCACTAAAGTTCAAAATATTTTTATTTCTCAATCGAAAACAAAAAATTTCAAATGTACTTTAAAATAAAAATATCCCTCAAGTTGAAATTCCAAAAATATCTTTAGGTATAAATATCAGGCACCCGATATTAATACTTTTAAAACGTTTTATTTTGTTTTTTCCTCAATAAAAAAAAATCACTTGTGTACAAATGAATTTATTTTTCTTGATGGATATTTTGTTTTCATAAATTTTTTTATTTTTTGTTTTCTTTTCGAAAACAAAATTTAAAAAATATCCGTACTGATATTTTCAGGAAAGTTGAGAATTATTTTTATTTTGTACTGAGGAAAAAACAAAAAAAAAAAACGTTTTTTTTGTATTGAGGAAAAAACAAAATAAAACGTTTTTTTTAGTTTTTTCTGATTACAATTACATATAAATTTTGTAAAAATTCTTAAAACAACATTCACAGACACATTTCTGCATCCAATAGTTATTAAAAAGTAATAAAAATTTCAGCCGAAAAGACTTCTACAAAGCATGATAGGCTGAATAATTTTGTGCAAAAGACAAACTGTGGTCATTAAAACCATGGGATTTGTGAGCAACTAACCACAAAAACTGCACTTAAAAAATTTAAAAATAATGGCGGAATGCGAAAAAAGGCTTTATGGTACAAAATTTTAATTTTGATATTTAATCAGCGATTAACATTCTGCAAGTAAATATATTGATGCAAAACTATTCCTTTTTGCAAAAATTTTTGTCGTGATTTTTTGGTTTTGCAATCTAACTAGCTAATTTTGGTATAGGATATATGTATTATAGTCCCTAGATTATGGATTTTAAAGAACCCCACTTAAAAAATTGCAAACTAATGTCGGAATGCGAAAAAAAACTTTATAGTACAACAAATGAATTAAAAATTCTTATCAGAAATTTACATTCTGCAAACAAATACACTGATGCAAAAAATTTTCTTTTCGTAAAATTTTTTTCGCGAATTTTTTTTTGCAAACTAACCACCAAACTTTGATATGAGAATATTGGTCTTATAGTCCCAAGATTATGAATTTTAAAAATCCGCACTTAAAAAATGGCAAAAAAATCGCGGAACGCGAAAAAAAGCTTTGTGGTACAAAAAATAAATTAAAAAACTCAGTCAGCGATTTACATTCTGCAAACGAATATGTTGATGCAGAAATTTTCCTTTTTGCAAAATTTATTTTTCGCGAAATTTTTTGCGTAAGAACTACCAAACTTTGGCATAAGATATGGGTATCATAGTCCCAAATTAATGAATTTTAAAAAACCGCACCCAAAATTTTTTAAACTTAATCAGCGATTAACATTCTGCTATACATATGTTACATACATATACATATGTATATTGATGCAAAACTATTCCTTTTTGTAAAATTTTTTTTCCCAATTTTTTTTGTTTTTGCAATCTAACCAGATAATTTTGGTACAGGATATAGGTATTTTAGTCCCTAGGTTGTGAGTTAAAAAAAAACCGCGCTTAAAAATTTGCAAAATAATGGCGGAACGCGAAAAAAAGCTTTATGGTACAAAAAATAAATTAAAAAACTCAGTCAGCGATTTACATTCTTCAAATGAGTATGTTGATGGAAAAATTTTCCTTTTTGCTAAATTTTTTTTCGCCAAACTTTTTGCATACTAACCACCAAACTTCGGCATAAGATATGGGAATTATTGTCCTAAGGTTAAAAATTTAAAAAAACCGCACTCAAAAAATTGCAAAATATTGGCGGAATGCGAAAAAAGCCTTTATGATACAAAAAAATAGTTAAGAAACCTAATCAGCAGTTTATATTCTGCAAGAGAATACATTAATGTAAAAATTTTTTTTTTTGCAAATTTTTTTTGGCAATTTTTTTTTGCGAACTAATTACCAAACTTTGGTATGAGATATGGGTATTATGGTCCCTAGGTTATAAATTTTAAAAATCTGCACTTAAAAAATTGCGAATTAATGGCGGAATGCGAAAAAGGTTTCATGGTGCAAAAATTTAATTAGAAAACTTATACAGCGATTTCATTCCGAAAATGAATAATATTAGTGCAAAATGTTGGTCAATTGGCAAACATTTTAGCAAAAAAAAAATATTTGCAATATATGTTTGTATGTATATACCACTCAACAGTTCTCTCCAGGGTATTATATGATTTTCTACAGATTTGAAACCAAAAACCAGAATAGTATCTCCACCATAAAAATAAAACAAAAATTTTAAAATTCTATTCATATTTTTGTACTTAGTACAAAGATGAAAAACAAAAAAAAAAACGTTTTTTAAAACGTTTTAAAAAGTTTTATTTTTTTATAAATTTTTTTATCTTTGATATTTATACCTAAAAATATTTTTGGAATTTCAACTTTAGGGATATTTTTGTTTTAAAGTACATTTGAAATTTTTTGTTTTCGATTGAGAAATAAAAACATTTTGAACTTTAGTGATATTTATTTTTGATAAAAACAAAAAAAAAAAAACGTTTTCTGGTGCCTGATAAATATCAAAGATAAAAAAATTTATAAAAAAATAAAACTTTTTAAAACGTTTTAAAACGTTTTTTGTTTGGTTTTCATCTTTGTACTAAGTACAAAAATATGAATAGAATTTTAAAATTTTTGTTTTATTTTTATGGTGGAGATACTATTCTGGTTTTCAGTTTCAAATCTGTAAAAAATCATATAATACCCTGGAGTGCACTGTTGGGCGGTATATACATACAAACATATATTGCAAATATTTTTTTTTGCTAAAATGTTTGCCAATTGACTAGCATTTTGCATTAATATTATTCATTTTCGGAATGAAATCGCTGTATAAGTTTTCTAATTAAATTTTTGCACCATGAAACCTTTTTCGCATTCCGCCATTAATTCTCAATTTTTTAAGTGCAGATTTTTCAAATTCATAACCTAGGGACCATAATACCCATATCTCATACCAAAGTTTGGTAATTAGTTCGCAAAAAAAAATTGCCAAAAAAAATTTGCAAAAAAAAATTTTCTTTAATGTATTCTTTTACAGAATTTAAATTGCTGATTAGGTTTCTTAATTATTTTTTTGTATCATAAAGGCTTTTTTCGCAATCCGCCAATATTCAGCAATTTTTTTAATTGCGGTTTTTTAAAATTTTTAACCTTTGGACTATTATTGGCATATCTTATGCCGAAGTTTGGTGGTTAGTATGCAAAAAGTTTCGCGAAAAAAATTTAAATATAAATCGCTGACTGAGTTTTTTAATTTATTTTTTGTACCATAAAGCTTTTTTTCGCGTTCCGCCATTATTTTAAAATTTTTTAAGTGCGGATTTTTAAAATTCATAATCTAGTGACTATAATACCAAATATCTCATATCAAAGTTTGGTTGTTAGTTTGCAAAAAAAATTCGCGAAGAAAAATTTTCCGAAAACAAACATTTTTTCATTAATGTATTCGTTTGCAGAATGTAAATTGCTGATTAGGTTTTTTAATTAATTTTTTTACCATAAAGCTTTTTTTCGCGTTCCGCCATTATTTTGCAAATTTTTAAGCGCGGTTTTTTAAATTTACAATCTAGGGACTATAATACCTATATCCTATACCAAAATTATCTAGTTAGATTGCAAAACCAAAAAAAATTGGGAAAAAAAATTTTACAAAAAGGAACAGTTTTGCATCAATATATGTATGTATAGCAGAATGTTAATCGCTGATTAAGTTTAAAAATTTTTGAGTGCAGTTTTTTAAAATACATAAATTTAGGACTATGATACCCATATCTTATGCCAAAGTTTAGGGATTCGTATGCAAAAAATTTCGCGAAAAAAAATTTTGGATTATTTTTTTACTATTTTTTAAGTGCGGGTTTTTAAAATTCATTATCTAGGGAGTCATTGCACTCAGTTGTTCCTGCGTAGGCCATATCTCTCTTAAGGCGTTTTCTCCCATTATTGTTGACGGTTACTGCCCCCCTTTCAAAGAAGGCATTTTGTTGAGCAGAAGTAATCGCACCCATTCAATAGTTATAACAAATTTTTATATGAATTTTATACAAATGCCCTAAGATCCAAAAACGACTAATTTGGACATAAACGATTATGAGAGAATGACTCGGATATTATTATTAATAAAATACGTACTAAAAATTAATTTGTTATTTTATTTCAAAAAATTTTTGGGTGGTGCTTAAAGTTAGCACACCTGTTGTAAATGTACGCATTATATTTTATTTTTATGCACTTTCTGTGGATTTTTGCGCATTTTTTGTGGATTTTTATGCATTTTATGCGTACATTTACACGTGAAACGTGCTTCTTTACACACAAATTTAGTAAATTAACACACTAATTTCAAAATTTCATTTAATTTTTACGCACTTTCAATGTAAAACTACAAATTATTTGTGTACCAACTTAAACACAATGTGCGTATTTTTTTTCAATTACGCACATAGAGTAAATTTACCCAATTTATAGTAGGAGTTCAGTTTCCTACTATAAGTTGGGTAAATTTCAACAGAATTTAATTAGAGTGTACACAAGTGATTTTTTTTATTGAGGAAAAAACAAAATAAAACGTTTTAAAAGTATTAATATCGGGTGCCTGATTTTGTGGAACATAATAATATTTATGTGGAACATAATATTGAATTAGACAACCGAATATTGACTTTCACGACGAAAAATATAATTTAATATAAAGATAGTTGTAGTAACCGCACGGATTCGATTGGCAACAAATTCGGTAGCCACAACTGAGACCATTTTCTGGGTGTAGTATGAAATCAATAAATTCCTTGAAATCACCATATATTGTAATGTAACTGTCTGCCTATACAATAAAAGAAACAAAAGAAATAAAAAATAAAGAAAAACTGCGATTTTGTGGTCTTGCTTACGGTTTTTTAAGACCAATGATTTATCAATTAAACGTATTGTTATCGCGTTTGGATGCTGACACTGATTGTAGGGTATACAAAATATACATACAAATAACAAAAATAATAACAACAAAACACAATAAAATAACATACAACTACGATTAAACCATCGATTGAAGCGTTCATAATATTTCCATTTGGCTAATTTTCAATTGAAACTTTGCTTCGTTGCAATGCAAATCGTTTAAAAGCTAAAAAAAAGAGTTTAGAAAAAATAATAACAACTAAAACAAAATCTCAAAGTGATTTCATTTATATTTGTACATTTAAGCAATTCCATTTCTTTTGACGATAGTTTTCTATATTTCTACCTTTAAAAATTAATAAGTAGCATATTCACGTTATAACAGGTTGTGTACCTGTTATAACGTCATATGCACCAACAATGGAATTTGTAAATACAGTAAGCGAAATTTTAATAGACACATTTAAAGTTTGAGCATTATTAATTTAATACACACAGAAAAAAGATGGGTTTTAATTCTATTAAACCATAAAAATTAATTTGTCAGAATGTTAATTTACTTGTAGTTACCTGTAATTGAGTACTAAACTAAAAATATTTCATTGGGTACGAGGGCGGATCAATAAGTTCGTGCTTTTTTGAATGAAAAACAGCGGATGCAACAATTTATTTAATGACCCAGCAAAAACATGGTAATGACAGGTCATTACCATACGTATTACCAAGTAATGATAGGTCATACCTTTTGCATTACTCTAAAATGAAAAATAATGATTTACTGATAAGTAAATAAGTCCCAGTGTAGAAACGGTAATGACATATCATTATTTTTTGGACTACCAGTAATGACACCCACTTACCTTCTGCATTATTTTAAAACATATAATAATGAGTTACTAATAATGACTTATTTTTATCATTATTTCAAATAGAATAATTTTCTAGATTTTTCCGAAAATTTTTTGAAATCTATTTTTAGACTCAATATTTTTTAAACACTGGTAAGGATATATGTAACCACATATTTTTCGATTTTTTGTATGTTGGCGAGTAAGCTTACTTGTGTGCAGCAGGTTAATTATATTTTTATCTATTAAATATTACATGTCGATATAGCTCAGATGGTAGAGCTATTGACTGGCAATCTGTTGTCCCAGGTTCGATTCCCGCACCAGCAAATTTTATTTAAAAACGAGTAAAAAGGTTAAAGTCGGGCATGCCGACTATACAATACCCTACACCAGTCTGGTGTATTGTTTGGATCCGAAATTCGAATGGGTTAAAATGGGGCTTATGTCAAAATTTTCTATAATGTGAGTCAGCGCACCAAATTTCATTAAAATATCTTAATATTTGCGACCTGCAGTTTGTAACCAAGCCAATTTTGGGGGGACCCTTATATGGGCACAAGTTCTAAACATGGACCGATGTTCACCAAAATCAATAGGCGTCGTCCTTGGGCCAACATAGGTCTATGTACCAAATTTCATCAAAATATCTTGATATTTGCGACCTGCAGCGTATAAACAGTATAATTTTGGTAGGACCCTTATATGGGCACTAGTTCTAAACATGGACCGATGTTCACCAAAATCAATAGGCTACGTCCTTGGGCCAACATAGGTCTACGTACCAAATTTCATCAAAATATCTTAATATTTGCGACCTGCAGCGTATAAACAGTATAATTTTGGTAGGACCCTTATATGGGCACTAGGTCTCAACATAGACCGATATTCACCAAAATCAATAGGCTGCGTTATTGCGCCAATATAGGTCTGCGTACCAAATTTCATCAAAATATCTTAATATTTGCGACCTGCAGCGTATAAACATTATAATTTTGGTAGGACCTTATATGGGCACTAGGTCTAAACATGGACCGATGTTCACCAAAATCAATAGGCTGCGTTATTGGACCAATATAGGTCTGTGTACCAAATTTCATCAAAATATCTTAATATTTGCGACCTGCAGCGTATAAACATTATAATTTTGGTAGGACCCTTATATGGGCACTAGGTCTAAACATGGACCGATGTTCACCAAAATCAATAGGCTGCGTTATTGGGCCAATATAGGTCTGCGTACCAAATTTCATCAAAATATCTTAATATTTACGACCTGCAGCGTATAAACAGTATAATTTTGGTAGGACCCTTATATGGGCACTAGGTCTAAACATGGACCGATGTTCACCAAAATCAATAGGCTGCGTTATTGGGCTAACATAGGTGTGTGTACCAAATTTCGTCAAAATATCTTATTATTTACGACCTGCAGCGTATAAACAATATAATTTTGGTAGGACCTCTATATGGGCACTAGGTCTAGACATGGACCGATGTTCACCAAAATCAAACTTGTTCGTCCTTGGGCCAACATAGGTCTGCATACCAAATTTCATCAAAATATCTTAATAGTTGCGACCTGTAGAGTGCGCACAAGATTGCATGGACAGACAGACAGACGGACGGACGGACATCGTTAAATCGAAATAAAAAAAAATTCTGAACCGATCGGTATACTATAAGGTGGGTCTACGACCAATATTTTTTGGTGTTACAAACATCAGCATAAACTTATAATACCCTGACCACATAGTGGTGTAGGGTATAAAAAATACAACAAAAAATATTTTTTTTTATATAATTTATTTTTTTAAATCTATTTTTAGACTCATTATTTTGGTAAGCCCATATGTAACGATATATTTTTTGATTTTTCGTATGCTGGTGTGTAACCATAACTCATAATTTTTCGCGACATAGCCATATAAAGGTAATAAGAAATGTAATAACAAAAGTAACTAGTTACCATTACCAAGTATGTAGTTACATAACAACATATCTGGTAATGATTTTCTACACTGGGGTGTAGAAAAAATATTTTTTATTGTATTTTTTTTTAAATAACATTTGCTGCTGCGGGAATCGAACCTGGGTCTACAGATTGCCAGTCAATATCTCTACCATCTGAGCTATATCGACATGTAATATTTAATAGATAGACACATAATTGACCTGCTGCACACAAGTAATCTTACTCGCCAACATACAAAGAATCAAAAAATATGTGGTTGCATATATCATTACTAGTGTTTAAAAAATAGTTAGTCTAAAAATAGATTTCAAAACAATTTCAAAAAATCTAGAAAATTATTTTCTATTTGAAATAATGATAAAAATAAGTCATTATCAGTAACTCATTATTATGTTTTAAAATAATGAAGAAGGTAAGTCGGTGTCATTACTGGTAGTCCAAAAAATAAGGATATGTCATTACCGTTTCTACACTGGGTTACTTATATATCATTGCAAAGTAATCACTTACCGGTAATTGATTAAATAAATACCGAATTAGTCTTTTTGTATTAATATTTTATATATTCCCAGTGTAGAAACGGTAATGACATATCATTATTTTTTGGAGTACCAGTAATGACACATGTAATAATGAGTTACTGATAATGACTTATTTTTATCATTATTTCAAATAGAAATAATTTTTTAGATTTTTTTTTAAATTTTTTGAAATCTATTTTTAGACTCAATATTTTTTAAACACTGGTAAGGATATATGTAACCACATATTTTTTGATTTTTTGTATGTTGGCGAGTAAGCTTACTTGTGTGCAGCAGGTCAATTATGTTTTTATCTATTAAATATTACATGTCGATATAGCTCAGATGGTAGAGCTGTTGACTGGCAATCTGTAGACCCAGGTTCGATTCCCGCACCAGCAAATTTATTTAAAAAAAAAATATAATAAAAAATATATTTATTTATATAATTTATTTTTTTTGAAAATTTATTTTTAGACTCATTATTTTTGTAATACTGGTAAGCACATAGGTAACGATATATTTTTTGATTTTTTGTATGCTGGTGTGTAACGACAACTCATTATTTTTCGCGACATCGCCATATAAAGGTAATAAGAAATGTAATAACAAAAGTAACTAGTTACCATTTCCAAGTATGTAGTTACATAACCACATATCTGGTAATGATTTTCTACACTGGGTTAATTTGTTTTGAACTAAATTTTCCGAGGTAAAAAATTATTCTGCCAATATGACCAACTATTCCACAATGTAGGCTAACCACTTATATCCTAACTTCTGAGTAACAACTTATTTTATCTTTGTGAGTACCCAGCAGAAATTACTGCTTGCTTGGAAGCAGTTTTGTCGAGCAGTGAAGCGATTGCATTATTGGTGGTATCATGCCTGATTTTTGTTCGAGATAGCTCGCGTGAAAGCACTTGTTTTGAGATCCGAAAAGGCGTGAAATCACCTCTTTTAATTAGTGCTCCTGTTTTTCTTTTAAAATGTCGATAATTCATGCCTCCTCGGAAGTGCATATTATAAAGCTTTTCAACTATTTAAAATCATGCCTTCTCAAAAGCCCAAAATTCCTGCATATTTTTCCGTGAAGAGAAAATGCCTCTTATTTTCAGTAAAACCTCTTATTTATATTAAAATAACTTTTCTGCACATTTTTAAAAATTTGATAAAAGAACCACAAAAATATTTAAGAAATCAACATGTATTGCTCATTTCATGCCTTTTTGAAAAGCACAGCAAAAAGCGATGTAAATAACTCTGCATGACAAAATCTTGACTTTTAAAAATTAATAGAGCTCTGAACATCAATTCTATATATTTGGGACATGCTAATTACAATGGCGTAATTTATTTTTCGATCAATGGTACAGATTTTTCGCTAAATGACTTTAAAATTTGGCGGTTGTCCATTCAGTTTTGTATATAAAAAATTTTTCAAATTCAATTAATATGAAGTTTTTTGTGTTCAAATGTAAGCACAGGACCTGTGGCCATATTTACGATATAGATATCTTAAAATGTCTTTAGTACGATACTAACCTCGGTAAAAAATGTTGCCATAACTTTTGCAAATGGAAACTGTTTTGCTTGAAATTTTGCAAGAACAATTTTTAGAAGTGACCCCATATTAGTTGGACTCTGGGAACATCTTGGAAAGCTATGCTGCCATACAAAGTTTTTGAAAAATCGCGATTTTAACGTATAGGCCGCTATAGATGAATACATTTTTTTTATTGAAATATTTTCCTTTTAATTGCTTCCTTACTAAGGCATTACATTTATTGAGGTCGATTGTACATTCGGCGACTAAATTCGCTGAAATATCAAAAAACCATAAAAAAACTATATAAAACGCTAAGTAGTAATTTATATCGTAAATATGGCCACAGGTCCTGTGCTTATATTTGAACACAAAAAAATTCTTTTACTATGGGTAACTCCCCAGCAGAAATTACTGCTTGCTTGGAAGCAGTTTTGTCAGGGAAAGTTGAGCAGTGAAGCGTTTGCATTATTGACAGGCGCGGATCCCAGATTCGCACGAGGGGGGGGGGGGGGGGATAAACATTTTTTTATATCGTATCTATAGATATTTTATGAACTAGAAGTAACGTACGCCTGTAATGTAAAATTATTTTTTTTATAATGGGTGCAGTTACCAAACGCTCAACTGCTACTAATCTGATACTGAACATTAAGTCAACTTTTTGAGGTAGCGCTACATTATTTTTGGTAACGTAGAAATTTTATACGACCTATGATCAGTTTACGTTGTTTTATTTTTTATAATGAACAAGTTTAAATATAATTATATAAAGGAATGGAAAAATGAGAAAAAAAGGAAAAGAAAATAAAAAAAAATTCTACAAATACTTTTATTTTTTTAAATCAAAACAAAGGTAATATCGTTTAGATGATCATAAAGCGCTACATCCCGGTGTAGAAAATCATTACCAGATATGTGGTTATGTAAGTACATACTTGGTAGTGGTAACTACTTACTTTTGTTATTACATTTCTTATTACCTTTATATGGCGATGTCGCGAAAAATAATGAGTTGTCGTTACACACCAGCTTACGAAAAATCAAAAAATATATCGTTACCTATGTGCTTACCAGTACTGACAAAAATAATGAGTCTAAAAATAAATTTTCAAAAAATTAATTATATAAAAAAAAAATATTTTTTATTGTATTTTTTTTTTTTTTAATAAAATTTGCTGGTGCGGGAATCGAACCTGGGTCTACAGATTGCCAGTCAACAGCTCTACGATCCGAGTTATATCGACATGTAATATTTAATAGATAAAAACATAATTGACCTGCTGCACACAAGTAAGCTTACTCGCCAACATACAAAAAAATATGTGGTTACATATATCCTTACCAGTGTTTAAAAAATATTGAGTCTAAAAATAGATTTCAAAAAATTTTCAAAAAAATCTAAAAAATTATTTTCTATATGAAATAATGATAAAAATAAGTCATTATCAGTAACTCAATATTATATGTTTTAAAATAATGCAGAAGGTAAGTGGGTGTCAATACTGGTACTCCAAAAAATAATGATATGTCATTACCGTTTCTACACTGGAATGTCAATCGTAGCGGTAGCAGGTTTCTCTGGTAAACTTGTCCAATGTTAAAGGTGCGTTTACAATGATGGAGTACTCCAATCTGTAGCAAATTTAGTTGTTTTCTCTTTCATACTAATACATTTTTGTATTTTGCTATCTTTTTTTATTCCACTCCAGAGTCAAAGTTGTTCGACTCTGGAGTACGGATTTCCTGCACTCTAGAGTTAACATTGATCTGTTAACTGTTTAACATGACAAATATACCTTAAAAAACACATCACTAATTTGTTCACATCTCTAATTGTCAACAAATTAGAAAAAAAATATTAAAAATATAAAACGAACACAAAAAATTTGTGTTGGAAATTTTATTATAAAATACAAAATTATTTCAAAATTTAGGCAGCTGGGATAAAGCCTAAAAATTCGCGAAATAAAATGTAAGTATTTAAGTGTCAAATATATTTTTAAGTAACTCTACTCTGCATTTTGAACAGTTAACATTTCAATCTGTGCTGCAGAGTAGAGTCACTCTACCATTGTGAAAGCACCTTTATCCTTAAAATATCCCAAGAAACATTTTTACGGACTCTCCGGCACGTACGGATTCATGAATCCGGCTTTTACGGCACGTTAACTGTCCGTAATGTACGTATCCGTCAATGCTTGTACGTATACGGAACATTAACGGACCGTATAAATGGATTTTCGAACACAATACGTTTTAACTCCGTATTGGTGTATCCGTTTCCGTACCTTTGAATACGGATTTCATCGGTTTGTTTACAAAATAAAAAATTTTTGTAAAGTCGGTGAAAATATTATTATAATAGGAATATATGGAGAATATGCAATAGAGGGAATTCTTTCTATCACACCATTAATCAAACAACATCAAGTAACAAGGTAAGATTTATGAAACTTAATGTTTCACAATGTTTTGTGTATAACATGTGAGAATTTGAATAGTGTACACAGTCAATTAAACCATAACTAATTTATTGTCTCTTTTCCATATAGATGTTGGATTTTACTCCGGGTCACTAAACGCTGGATAGATAGGTAAATCGAGCTGGATGTGCTAAATATTGTAATTATAAATAATAATTATAAATGAATTTATAAAAAAGAAAAAAAAGTACTTTGTATTGAAAATAATAAACATATGGTCTATTTTTTTGAAAAAATCGGTAGGATATGGACAAGGAAATACTCCGTTATTACACGACATAACGGCCCGGAAACGGTCCGGCATTGACGGACTTTCAGCGGACTAGTCCGTTTTTTACATGACATAACGGTCCGTAAACGGTCCGTCATTGACGGACTTTAAACGGACTTGTCCGTTTTTAACACGACATACCGGTCCGTAAACGGTCCGTCATTGACGGATTTTCAACGGATTCGAATCAGTTTCGATGTTCCTTATGTTCCGTTTTCTGGTCCGTATACGGATCCAGAAAACGGTACGTATACGGAGTTGGATTCCGTTTATGACGGACCGAAAACGGTGCGTAAACGGAACGAATTGTTTGTTGGGATACTATTATTGTTAGCTTGTATATTTATTAGAGTTCGTCACAAAAATTTGATTTTCGGATATCATCACTTTTTTTTAAAGTTTTTGCGTAGAAAAAAAGAATGACGTTTTTTTTTCTTTTTTATTTGAACTCTTTCCACTGGCGCAAGTCGGCCAAAAACGCTAATTTTAAGACCCTTTTCCTCCAGAGCAAAAACAGCTGCATTTATAGGAAATCTGATTTTACCATTCGATTCCACAACAAAATTTAATACACAAAACTTTTTTTTTGCATTTTCAAAATACACCAGATAGCCATTAGAGTGGTTCGAAAATCCGCTTTTTTTCAAAAACTTCTAAAAAGTAATTTTTTTATTACACACAATGAAAATGTATTTCCGGCGGAGTACATGGGTACAAAAATTTTGGATATACCGCGAACCATTAAAAAGTTATTAGCTAATCAAATTTGGATTTTTTTTTAATTCAATGAAAAAGTATTTGAGATAATTAAAATGCAGCTTTCAATACTCGCTGCCGCATTATAAATCTATTTTTTAGTAATGACAAAATAATTTGTAAGTTTTGTAATGTTTATTACAAAGATTTTTTTTTTGCTAAACATATTTGATTACTAAATAACTTTTGAACGGGTCGCGGTATATCAAAAATTTTTGTCACAATATTCTCAGCAGGGAATACATTTTCATTGTGTGTAAAAAATAGTAACTTTTTTGAAATTTTTGAAAAAGTGGATTTTTGGACCACTCTAATAACTATCTGCTGTATTCAGAAAACGCAAAAAAAAATGTTTTTTATATTAATTTTTGCTGTCGAATCGAATGGTAAAGTCAGATTTCCCAGAAATGCAGCCGTTTTTGATCTGCAGAAAATGGATCTCCAATCAGCGTTTTTGGCCGACTTGCGCCAGTGGAAGGAGTTGAAATAAAAAAGAAAAAAACGCCATTCTTTTTTTCTATGGAAAAACTCTAAAAAAAGTGATGATATCCGAAAATACTCTTATATTATGCATTCGAGTATTTTAATTAGACATTTCGTTTTTAGATTGATTTTTTATTTTTTGGTGTAAATGTTCTTCTAAGAATATAAGGAGATCTAATTGGTGGAAGACATATTTTTATGGTAATATGGAGCAAAAATTATACGTAATCTATGGCTAACGTTTTGTGTTTTTTATAAACCTTTTCACAGGTCATTTATGTTAAGGTGGAATATTTCCAACAGACCTCAAATTAAATATTTTTCTCTATATTTTTTTTTTTTGAAATTTTTTGCTGAGTTTAACTACTGGCGATTGTTGAATTATAGCAGTATATTTAGAAGGTTGTAAAAGAACTGCAGTGGAAAAGGGAATAGAATGATAAACCATCTTGACAGTTTTGGACCTTCGGAGAGCTATCCAACTGAGAGGATCAGTACAGGCTTAAGGTTGAGTTACCCAACCGTAAACGTATCTGTAACGAATCAGCTGTTTCGATACCACAAGAAGAAATGTATACGAATGGTTACTAACACGTAAATGTAAACGAACTTGCCGGATCATTCTGTTGAAATCAGAATTTTCTATCCGGCATCGAAACAGCTGACTGATTTTAGTCGGAAAAAATATGAAATGAATAAAGAAAAATGATTCAAACAACAAATAAGGAATAAAAATTAACAAATAAATGGAAAAATTTAGAATAAAATATAAAACCACATGAAATAGATGCTAAATAGTAATGTCGTTTACGATAATCTATAAGTGTACTTTTTAGCTACGGCACGGTACAGTTACATCACATATACGTTTACGGTCCCATAATCCGCCCTTTATGTATATGAAGAGAATAAAAAAAAAGAAAAAAACCGGTTAAGATGAATATCAAAGGAAGAAAAAGTTTAGTCCAGTGTCAGTGGTTATTAGAAATAGATTAAAAAGAAAAAAAAAACAAAAAGAAAGAACAAAATAATAATATTCCTAAAAACAGTGAAATTTATAGACGATGAGAAAAGGGGGGGAGAAGGGCATATTTGTTAATGAAAGTTAAAGGTGTAAACGCAAAGTAAACTTCTATAATTTCTAAATAGAATTAAAGAAAAAACAAAAACGCAGAAGATATATAAAAAATATATAAATATAATAATTGTGCATGTTTGCGCTGCGCAAGTGTGGTTGTACCCTAAAAAGTCAGCTACACTTGCGTAGGGTAACCCCGCGTTCTTATTGAAAAGGTCTTGGTAGCGCTGTTAGTTGGTGTGGTGAGTTTATTGCAATAGTTGCAATAACCTGTCAAATTGGGAAAAATACACTAACTAACAGAAAAGCATAGTGGACAGACACAAAAAACATTGGCGGACTTAGGCCGGTCTGGGGTGGGCTAAGCCCACCCTAGACTGATTTTTGCCCACCCCAGAATTTTAAAAAAATCTACCTACAATTCTTTTATCTATAATTTTGATGGCAAAAAGTATCACAATATTACTTTTTTTATATCAATTAATCCTGTGTTTTTGGTTTGGGAAAATCTCTACTAGATTCCTAGGCAGCTAAGTTGTTGCAATCTAAGGGTCAGTTCTACAGTCAGAACTAAGATCGATTTTGTTTTAAATATTTCTTAAATAAGAAAGTTGTTTGAAAAATTCTTACCTAAGAAATATTTAAGAAACAAATCGATCTTAGTTCTGATTATAAAATTGACCATACGAGTTTTTCTTTAAGAAAAATTATTAGAATCGCAAAGTTGTTCAATAATAGAAATATAACGCATAATCTTTTTTGGTTAGTTAAATATCTTAGATTTCATAATTTTCTAAATGAATAATTAGTTAATATCTAACTAGGAAGTTTCTTCAAACTAAACATTACTATGTTATTTTAATGAAATTTCAATATTTTGGAGAAAAAAAAAATTGTAAGATGAACATCTCACTATTTTTGACCACTTCGGTAATTTAAGTGATCAGAATATGGGGTTAGAAAGGATTCGTCCGAAGTAGACGAATTAGACAGGTTGATCTTAGATTTCTTTTCTCTATCATAATAATCTGAAAATATAGCTTAGAACACATTCATTGTACGAGGTTTTCTTCAGAAAAATAGATGCACTTTTGGGCAAATAAACAGCAGAAAATTAATGGGTCGCTTGCCCACCCCAGAAAAATGGTCTAGGTACGCCAATGACAAGAAATTAGATATAAGAAAAAGAAAAGATAGAAAAGTGAAATTTATAATTGAAAACATTGTGAAAAGAATTTTGTGAAAAGAAGAAAAAAACCTGAAACATAAAAGAAACGAATAATAAAACAAACAAATTATACAAATTAAAAGGAACCAGTGCTGTGTTATTTAATAAAAGGAAGGAAGGTCCTTCTACCATAAAAAAGTTAAGAAAATCGCGTGTGTGTAGATCACCGTTGTCCTGCAAAGAGAGGGTCATTTTGCTGACGGAGGAAAATTATACAACAGTCAACTATAAACCAACAAGTAAGATAATTAACCACAATTTGGAGGAAAACAGGTGCGTAAATTAAAATTATTTAAAGTGCCGTTCAAATGTAGACAGTATTCGAACAAAATAAAAGTGTGTCTCAAAACCAATTTGTGGCTCAAATATTTTGAGGTTATATTCCGTGAAACAAAGCAGGTTTTCAATACATAAAGTGCCATTTTCGTTGTCCAGTTAATTTTAATTTTTGTTGTAAATTTTTTCGCAATTTTTTCTTTATATTGATATACGTGACTAAAAGCGGGAATTTTGTTCTTTCTCCTTGTATCTCATTTTCTCCTTAGTATTTTTTTGTCGCTCATTGGAAAAAATTAATATGGCGGTTTCGGAAAAATATTTGAGCGCGGTCGATGAAGTTTTGGGAATGGAGTCGTCGCTCGTTGAAGAAGATTTTTCCGTATATACCAAGGGCGGGCACGGATTTTTCACCGAGGGCCATATTGTGGTTTTTCATAAATTATAAAGGGCCGCACTATACATTAAAAAAAGTAAAACTACAAATCTTTACATTAAATGAAAGCGGACGGAACTAATGTTTTATTTTATTTTTCATGTAAGAAAAAAATCTGTTCTCAAATCCATTCCAAAACTGGTTCCACAAGAACTCATTGCAAACTCAACTTTTTTCAAATTCTGTTTTGATATTTTTTAATTACATAAGTAGAATTAAACATTTTTGACCACTTTTTTCATATTCTTTCCATTAACCAGCGGTGTCGCGGAATCGGCCAACGAAAATTTAAAACCCAACGAGTTATAAAAGACTGAATATTATTCCGACAACAAAAACATGTATAAAGAATTATATCCTTGATTTGGGTTTTAATTTAATAATTTCGTTGCGCACAACAAAAAAAATTTCGCCCCTTTAAAGGAACAATATGCACTAAATTTAAACGATGATTACAAACTTAAAGATTTAGTAAGTAACTTGAGTGCTTTTTGATGAATTAAAACGCCAACTTTTTCACACAGTTCTAAATTTAAGACAAATGCGGTGCAGTATTATAGTCAGCACAAAGTACGAATTTTAATAACACTTTACTTTGGTAAGAAATTTTAAAGTAAAATCTGAGTTTAAAATCGTGCTTTGTGCTGACTACAAAACTCGTCCACCCACCAAAAAATTCTGAAATGGCTACTGAAAATTTTGATGTTATTACTGGAAATTTAACTATTTTGAGCCGTGCGTTATATTCTGTAATTTTAACAACGTAATTTACTGATTTGTAGTATAAAGAAATTACTAGAAAAAATTAGTAAATTTTAGTAAAATTGTTTTAAACTGTAATCTAGAAATTATTGCTGAAATTACAAAATAAATGTTGCTGAATATTAGTATCACTCGAAGAAAAACCTCCATCATATTTATAAAAAGCTACATAAATGTGATGAAAAATTAAAATAAAATTTGAAAAATGTGACAAGGTTTTTTTTTAAATACAAAATTACATGTTTTTTAAATTTGTGACAAACTCAATGTCGACAGTAGCGTAAAAGATGGTGAATTTATTTTGTAAAGAATTAATTGCCAGTTTCATAGTCAGAACTAAGATCGATTTTTGTCTTAATTACTCTTTAAGTAAGAAATTTCTAACTAAACTGGTCCAAAGAGTAATATCAATTGTTCCTTAAAATATCTCTTAAGTAAGAAATTTTCAAATCGATCATAGCCCTGACAATAAAACTGGTCCTAATTTTTTATCTAAAAATTTTCGAAATAAAAAAAAAATATTTCGAAATAAGATATTAAAAAATATGTTTGAAATAAAAAAAATCTAAATTTAAATTTCGACAAGGGCCGCACAAAAAGCAGCAAAGTGCCGCATGAGGCCCAACGGGCCGCATTTGCCCACCGTTGGTATATACATTAGTTGCGTTTGAGTTCGAAAAATCAGAATTAAATAAAGTATGGGGTAAATACAAAAAGATGTACACACACAGAATAGATTCGTTGTGACAATCGAATTTGTTGCCAACCGAATATTGGTAGTCCCATGTACTATCACATAATTCGGTTGCAGCTATCGAAATTTACAGTTGTACCTATTATGCTAGTACAATTTAAAATAGTTGGTACAACCGAATTACTTTAGTACTACCTGATCGAATTTAACTTTCAGTAGATCCAACTGAATTTTTATAGAAACCCCAATCGAATTAACAAAAACCATTTCCATTATTTTTTACCTTTTTTTATTTATACTACACTCAGATAAAAAAGTTTGTAAAAAAATTTGTAAACAGTTTTCAATCGCAATATACTATTTGTATACTGATTATTAGTACAATTTTTATTTTTAGTAATCTTTTTGCTATTCTCTTATCACAAATTACGGATTTTTTTTACTAATTTTCGCTGCTGATTTCAGAAAAACATTTTACTAATTTTTTAAAACCGAGTACTAAATTTAGCAGAAAAATATACTAATTTAAAAATATTTTTTTTTTGATTTTTTACAATTCTTGTTTAGTTTATATTTGTTACTATTGATATATTCTTAGTTTAGAAATAACACCCAGAAAATCTTATTGCATCTCCAATGCATAAAACGGCAATAACTGGAGAACCGTTTGCAATTTTGACTCCAAATTTCAAGTACGATGAACGCTATTTGAACGCTTGTTACAATCGAAAGAAAAAAAATTTTTTTTTAGATTTTACAGTTTTTTTTAATTTTTGTCGTTTATTTAACCTTCTTTTTCAATTCTTAATTTCACAATTTTCTTGAGCGTAAGGTTTGTTTTTTATATATAAAAATTCTTTATTTTCGATATTTCGCTACTCCATTGTGTAGCATCTTCAGGAAATAACAATTAAATTAATAAACTAACAAATTATAAACAATTTGAAAGTTTGAAAAAATTTGAAAAATATTTGTCAAATATAAATTGTATGTATACATTTATACCAGTAAACAAAGTCTTTGGTATAAAAGTATAACAAACAAAAATATTAATAATTAACAATAAAAAATGTATTAATATAATGTGTTAAAAAGTTTTTTTTAATTTTTAGTACAATTTTTTGCTAATTTCAGCAGATTGATTTTAAATTACAGTTTACAGCAATTTACTGAAATTTAGTAGCTGCAACTAATTATTTATACTAATTTCATTGTACTAAAATTATGATATTTAGTAAGTTTTTTAACTGATTTTAGCAAATCGATTTTGAATTGCATTTTACATAAATTTTACTAAAATTTAGTAAAATTTATGTAAATTTTTTTTTTCTTGCGACCTTATGCTCCTTGCAGGAGTAAAAGGAACAAATATATATATACTAATTTTTTCTACTAATTTTATTGTACTACAGATCAGCAGACATGTGTTACTAAAATTAGCAAAAAATTCCGCTGGCCTCAAAACAGTTAAATTTCCCGTAATAACAGCAGAATTTTCAGTAGCCATTACAGACTTTTTTGGTTGAATGTATATATTATCACATATAACATAAATTATTTATAAGTATTTATTATAGTATCTTTATTTATTAATATTTACTGAAAAAAATAGCCAAATTGAGAAAAATTTCTAAAATTGAATAAATCGCTACAAAAGAAAATAACGCATATATTTAAAAAAATATCGCCAAATTGAATGCGCCAAAATTTCAATCCAAACAATTTTTTCAATTTTATCCTCAGAATCTAAAGGTTTTTCTAAGCAAAATTTCTCAAAATCTGCGGGTTTGTTTTTTAGGAAAAGGTCCTCAGAACCCGAGGGTTTTTATTTAGGAAGAAGTCCTCAGGATTCGGCGATTGTCTATAGGAAATTTGGGAAAAAATCTGCAAGATCTGAGAGTTTTCTTTTGAAAAAGCCTTAATAATATGAGGAGTATTCTATGTTAAAGCTACCTCTCCTTTGTAACCCCTTCTACTGTCAATTTTAATTACAGGTTTCGTATTTGCACGTCATTGTGGGCACAATCGCCAAATTAAAAAAAAAGGTTTGAAAAAATCGTCAAAATTGGAAAAATCACCAAAACTGAAACAATTGCTAAAAATGAAAAAAATCGCTAAAATTGAAAGAATTCGGCAAATTAAAAAAAAAATTGGCAAAAGTAAAAAAAAGCCAAATTAAAACCAGTCTGGTGTATTGTTTGGATCCGAAATTCGAATGGGTTAAAATGGGGCTTATGTAAAAATTTTCTATAATGTGAGTCAGCGCACCAAATTTCATTAAAATATCTTAATATTTGCGACCTGCAGTTTGTAACCAAGCCAATTTTGGGGGGACCCTTATATGGGCACTAGTTCTAAACATGGACCGATGTTCACCAAAATCAATAGGCTTCGTCCTTGGGCCAACATAGGTCTATGTACCAAATTTCATCAAAATATCTTAATATTTGCGACCTGCAGCGTATAAACAGTATAATTTTGGTAGGACCCTTATATGGGCACTAGGTCTAAACATAGACCGATGTTCACCAAAATCAATAGGCTGCGTTATTGGGCCAATGTAGGTCTGTGTACCAAATTTCATCAAAATATCTTAATATTTACGACCTGCAGCGTATAAACAGTATAATTTTGGTAGGACCCTTATATGAGCACTAGGTCTAAACATGGACCGATGTTCACCAAAATCAACAGGCTGCGTTATTGGGCCAATATAGGTCTGTGTACCAAATTTCATCAAAATATCTTAATATTTACGATCTGCAGCGTATAAACAGTATAATTTTGGTAGGACCCTTATATGGGCACTAGGTCTAAACATGGACCGATATTCACCAAAATCAATAGGCTGCGTTATTGGGCTAACATAGGTCTGTGTACCAAATTTCGTCAAAATATCTTAATATTTGCAACCTGCAGCGTATAAACAGTATAATTTTGGTAGGACCCTTATATGGGCACTAGGTCTAAACATGGACCGATGTTCACCAAAATCAACAGGCGGCGTTATTGGGCCAATGTAGGTCTGTGTACCAAATTTCATCAAAATATCTTAATATTTACGATCTGCAGCGTATAAACAGTATAATTTTGGTAGGACCCTTTAATGGGCACTAGGTCTAAACATGGACCGATGTTCACCAAAATCAAACCTGTTCGTCCTTGGGCCAACATAGGTCTGCGTACCAAATTTCATCAAAAGATCTTAATTGTTGCGACCTGTAGAGTGCGCACAAGATTGCATGGACAGACAGACGGACGGACGGACGGACAGACGGACATCGTTAAATCGAAATAAAAAAAAATTCTGAACCGATCGGTATACTATAGGGTGGGTCTACGACCAATATTTTTTGGTGTTACAAACATCAGCACAAACTTATAATACCCTGACCATATAGTGGTGTAGGGTATAAAAATCTTTAATACCCATGTGAAAATCGAAATATATACGAACATACATGATCATACATTGACTTGTATATGATCATGCATGAACATACGTTATCATATATGACTATGCATAGTTCAATGTATGACCATACATGATCTCATATAATTCCATATATCTTTGGATCCGAAATTTGAGGGTATATGGATGTATATGTCCATATATGATCATATATGAGTATATATGACTCATATGTGATCATATATGGTCATATATGAACATGTATTGTCATATACCCTCAAATTTCGGATCCAAAGATATATGGAAATATATGAGATCATGCATGGTCACACATTGAACTATGCATAGTCATATACGATCACGTATGTCCATGCATGATCATATACAAGTCAATGTATGATCACACTCACAATAACTTTACCGTAAAAGTTCAAAAGTTGTTTAAAAAGTAAATCAGTAAAGTTGTTTTAATTGAATAAGTAGTTAAATTACAAAGAAATATATTTTTTAACTTTTTCTATCAGTCATTCAAGAAATAAAATACACAAAATACGGACTTTCGGTAGAAGTTAAAATATTCAATCAAAATTTTCTGTTAAAAACAATCAGTTTTTAGAAAACAATTAATTTTAAAATAAACGATAAATTATTATTTTTACCGACTTTGCCAGTTAATAAAATAACAATTAAAAATAAACGACAAAATACAATTGTTTTAAACGAAAAGTGGGTAGTCCTTTTTTTAACTTATTTTCTATTGTTTTAATGTATATATTCGGTTGATTTTAAGGAAAAAATATTGTGAGTGCATGTATGTTCATATATATTTCAATTTTCACATGGGTAGTGAAAAAATTACCAAAATTAAAAAATAAATTTCCAAAATTTAAAAAAGTTGTTAAAAATTAAAAAAACTTCAAAATTGGAATAAAATTAAAAAAAGTCTCCAAAATTTAAATAAAATCGCCGAAATTGGAAAACGAAAATCGCCAAATTTAAAAAATCGTCTCAATATAAAAAAAGTTGCTAAAATTTGAAAGAATCAATAAAATTTAAAAACATTGTCAAAAATTACAAAAAATTGCCAAATAAGAAAAATTAAAACATCGCCAAAATTTGAAAAATTGCCAAAAATGCAACATAAAAATTTTGAAAAAATTGTCAATATTTGAAAAAAATGCCAAAATCGTCGAAATATTAAAAAAATCGTCAAAAATTAGAAAAAATCGAAAATAAAAAAAAAATCGTCAAAATTTGAAAAATCGTCTGAATAAAAAAATTACCACAAATTTATTTCTCACATTTATTTTTCCTTATTCCAAAAACGTCCGTTTTCATTCATCTTATTTAGTTTTTAAGATACGGGCGATATTCCAAATAAAAGCCCTTTTCTCTCTAGAAGGCTTAGTTTTCGAGAAAAACGCGATCTTAAAATCTAGCAATGCAACTCAAAATTTAGTTTCGGCATCGGGGTATTGGGGGGAGGTTTTGACCTTTGGTGCAAATATTTTTCCTCCACCTCTTTTAGTTTCCGAGATATGGACCATAAAAATTTTATTTAAGCAATTTTTGCATTTATTTTTTTACAGATAACTCATTATGACTTCTGTGTTGCAAACCCGTTGTCTGTTTTCACTTATGTAATTTGGTTTAAGTTTTAAGATACGGGCGATATTCCAAACGAAAACTCTTTTTTCTCTAGGAGGCTTAGTTTTCGAGAAAAACGTGATTTTAAAATCTAGCAATAAGTCTGTTCGGGTACTCAGCATTGTACCAATTTTACCAAAAAGCGTTTTCTTACTGCACAATTGGGTAAATGAGAGCTGTCATGAGAGAGTAATATTCTTGTTCTTCTTGCCCGAAGAAGCCCAAACTTTTTTTTCGTGTAAGTTTGGGTAAATTGTTTTTATCAGCTGTTATATCATCTGTTGGATTCAACTAGTTCAATTGAACTATTCATTTATTTGAACCAAAGACATAGTTCACAACTAATAGCTCTTTTAGTTCAATCGCTCATTTTATTCATTAAGAAAAATATGTGTATCATTTACAAAAATTAGCGTAATGTTGCAAAGGCATATCGGTAATGTTACAACTCCATAAAATTACCGACAATTTTTTGAAGACACTTGTTTAAATGTGTTAAAGAGATAAATATGTAAATAAACCGAACCTTTTGTTTAATATTAAAATTTTTTCCATACCCAGTGTAGAAAATCATTACCAGATATGTGGTTATGTAATTACATACTTGGTAATGGTAACTACTTACTTTTGTTATTACATTTCTTATTACCTTTATATGGGGATGTCGCGTAAAATAATGAGTTGTCGTTACACACCAGCATACGAAAAATAAAAAAAATATATCGTTACCTATGTGCTTACCAGTACTGACAAAAATAATGAGTCTAAAAATAGATTTTCAAAAAAATAAATTATATAAAAAAAAATATTTTTTATTGTATTTTTTTTTTCTTTTAATAAAATTTGCTGGTGCGGGAATCGAACCTGGGTCTACAGATTGCCAGTCAACAGCTCTACCATCTGAGCTATATCGACATGTAATATTTAATAGATAAAAATATAATTGACCTGCTGCACACAAGTAAGCTTACTCGCCAACATACAAAAAACAAAAAATATGTGGTTACATATATCCTTACCAGTGTTTAAAAAATATTGAGTCTAAAAATAGATTTCAAAAAATTTTCAAAAAAATCTAAAAAATTATTTTGTATTTGAAATAATGATAAAAATAAGTCATTATCCGTAACTCATTATTATATGTTTTAAAATAATGCAGAAGGTAAGTGGGTGTCAATACTGGTACTCCAAAAAATAATGATATGTCATTACCGTTTCTACACTGGGTATTTAATAAACTATGTATTCCTTTCTGTATATAAAAATGCCTGAGAAGGAAATTTTTTTAAAATTTTTTATTTAAAAAGCGGTTTAACTAGAAAAGCTATCTAGATTTTAAAACAAATTGAACAAGAACTAGAAAGAGCGCTCACCAAATCGAACTATAATGCACAAATCTATTGACGTTTGTTTTTCGGGCTTCAAATATGGTTTTTCGCGTTCGTTTACTTTTGGGCATTTTTGTCACTTCGTGAGAGTATTTCTTGTTAACTCTCATTTTACCGAACTTTACCCAAAAAGTAAAGAAACACACCTAATGTAAGTCATCGGGTATCGGGGTACCGGTCGTGGGTTTTAAACATTTTTCCTCTATCTCTTTTAGTTTTCGAGATATGGACGATCAACATTTTATTTAAGCGATTTTCGCATTTAGTTTTCCACAGATGACTCATTCTGACTTCCTTGCTCCAAAACTGTTGTCCATTTTCATTTATCTCATTTAGTTTTCAAAATACGGGCGATATCCCAAACAAAAGCCCTTTTCTCTCTAGGAGGCTTAGTTTTCGAGAAAAACGCGATCTTAAAATCTAGCAATGTAGGTCAAAATTTGATTTCGGTATCGGGGTACTGGTCGTGGGTTTTGACCTCTGTTGTAAACATTTTTCCTCTAGCTCTTAGTTTTTGAGATATGGACCATCAAAATTTTATTTAAGCAATTTTCGCATTTATTTTTCCACATATAACTCAGTATGAATTACTTGGTCCAAACTATTGTCCGTTTCCATTTATTTCATTAAGTGTTGAGGATACGGGCGATATTTCAAATAAAAGCCCTTTTCTCTCTGGGAGGCTTAATTTCCGAGAAAAACGCGATCTTAAAATCTAGCAATGTAAGTCAAAATTTGATTTCGGTATCGGGGTACTGGTCGTGGGTTTTGACCTCTGGTGTAAACATTTTTCCCCTAGCTCTTTTAGTTTTTGAGATATGGACGATCAAAATTTTATTTAAGCAATTTTCGCATTTATTTTTCCACATATAACTCATTATGATTTACTTGTTCCAAAACCGTTGTCCGTTTTTATTTAAGTCATTCGGTTTTTGAGATATGGGCGATAGAGCAAATAAAAGCCCTTTTCTCTCTGCGAGGCTTAGTTTTCGAGAAAAACGCGATTTTAAAATCTAGCAATGCAAATCAAAATTTAGTTTCGGTATCGGGGTATTGGTAGTGGGTGCAGTCATTTTTCCTCTAGCTCTTCTAGTTTGGGAGATATAAACGATTAAAATTTTATTTAAGCGACCCTTGTCCGTTTCCATTTATCTCATTTAGTTTTGAAGATATGGGTGATATACCAAATAAAAGCCCTTTTCTCTCTAGGAGGCTTAGTTTCCGTGAAAAAGCGATCTTAAAATATAGCAACGCTAGTCAAAATTTGATTTCGGTATCGGGGTATTGGGAGTGGGTTTTGGTGTAAGCATTTTTCCTCAAGCTCTTTTAGTTTTCGAGATATGGGCGATTAAAACTTTATATAAGCGATTTTCGCATTTATTTTTTCACAGATAACTCTTTATGACTTCCTTGTTCTGAAACCGTTGTCAGTTTTCATTTAGCTCTCTAGATACGGGCAATATCTCGAAAACTAAAAGAGCTAGAAGAAAATATTTGCACCAGAGGTCAAAACCCACATGCATTGCTAGTTTTTAAAAGATCGCGTTTTTCTCGAAAACTAAGCTATTATTTGGAATATATCTGTGGAAAAAGAAATGCGAGATACAAATTTTGGCGATTTTTTTCAGTTTTGTTGATTTTTAAAACTCTGACGATTTTTTTAAATTTTGGTATTCTTAGCGACTTTTTTATTTTTGACGATTATTACAAATTTTAACGATTTCCTTCAATTTGATAAATTTGCAATTTTTGACGATTTTTTCCAATTGTGACGATTTTTCAAATTTTAACAATTTTTTCAAATTGTGATCATTTTGTTGATGCTTTTTTAAAATTTTTGCAGATTTTTCAATTTTGGGGACTTTTTTAATTTTGGAGATTTTTTAAAATTTTTGACGATTTTTGAAATTGTTACGATTTTTCAAATTTTGACGATTTTTTTTAATTTTTCTGAATTTTTCCAATTTTGGCAATTTTTTTAAATTTTGTCGATTTTTTTTAAATTTGGCGTTTTTTTTGTAAATTTGACCATTTTTTTTTAAATTCTAAGGATTTTTTTAAATATTTGCCATTTTAGTCAATATTGGCGATTATTTTCTAAAGTTAGCTATTTTTTCAATGCACGTGCACACGTACTTGCACATATGCAAGTGCAAAGTAGAAAGACACACATTAATTTTTGCATATGTGCGTGAATTACGAACCCTGTTTAATACCGGTGATTTTTGTTTGAAGTTGTCCCAAAAGCAACCGCTTCTATGGCTCCAAAGAGGATCAGTTCTGGAACTAGTTGTAGAACTCATTCTACGTCCGTTACACCTTATATACAAACACCTTGAAACGGGTTCCTGAACTAGTTCCAAGGAATCGCTTCTAGTGGAACTAGTATTTTGCGCACAAGCATTACATCAACTTCAATTCTTAAAATGATCCAACAAATTATGGAATTGTGGATAATAAAGATACGAAATAAAATAATTTAGAATATTCATACAAATAAGAGATTTTTACTGAAATTACATACCTTTAGTTCACTGCACTGCCGAAATGATCAAAATTTTAAAGATATTTTTGAGATTTTAATTATTTTTATTTCAATTTGTTTTTTTTTTTTGTTAACTTTTTTTATGTTTTAATTTTTTGACAATTGAAATAAATTCACTTTAATCTTTCGGTTGTGTTTGTTTTTCTATGGCTATGGTGACCAAAATTATTAGAATGTTTTTTTTAATTTGGATACCACAATCACAACTATCAGTTGGTAGAAAACAATTAGTATGGCGTTAGTAAAGAAAGATTTTAAAAATTTGGTTGGCGGAACTAATTTATTAGGGAAAATGGCAAATTTTAAGGTTTACATATGGTTACCAATACCAAATGAAATAACAAAATTTTTCTTTTGTTTAAATTGGTTGGGGTTACAGTTTTTGCTAGCAGTTGTGACCTCTTAATAGTAAAGTTTACAATTTTTGGTTATCAAAGCCAATAGTTTACTAATAGGACTGTTTTTCCGTAATTATAATAAAAATGTTGTAACAATGGTAGTGTTAACGGATTTCCAACTGATTTATTTCGTGTGTGTATGAAGAGTGTTATACAGTAACTATAGAAAAAAAGAAGGATATAGTTACAGTTCAAGCAAAACACCCACAAGTCCGAAAAGCATATGTCCGTTGTATAAATATACTTTCAATATCGAGAAAGCAATTGCCTGAAGAGGATTATAATGCAGTGGTTCCCAATCAGGGCACCTTTTTGCCTTTACCTCAAGTCGACACTAGTATTTTTCATGGGGATTATTTATCGTGGCCCACATTTCGGGGTTTATTTACTGCAATTATAATAAACAACCCACGACTTAGCCAAGGCTAGAGAAATAAATCAAAATACTGCAGTAACTTCGGGAAATTTTGAGGTTGCGTGGAATAATTTAAAATCTAATTATGAAAATGAACGGGTGCTAGTGACAAATCAATTAACCTTTCTTTTTAATATGGCTCCATGCCAAGAGGATTCCGCTCAAGAGGTAAAGAGACTGCAAAGGGATGTTAATAATTGTACGTCGGTCCTTAAGTTATATGAATATAACATTGAATCTTGGGATGCGAGTTTTATTATTCAGTGCTCTACTCGTTTAGCACCACCAACTTTAAATCTTTGGGAGCAATCGATAAAAAATAAAACAAAGATGCCGAAATGGGAAGAGCTAAACACCTTTTTAACTGATCGATATCACACTCTCGAAAGTATTAATGGAATTTTTATAAATAATCAGTGGTTCAGCGGTACTCAAACGGTTGCTCAGGTTTATCAGTTTATCAGGGAAATTCTCAGGCAAATGCAAAACTTAAACATGTTAAGACCCACCATATTAAAGTTGATAAAGAATATTGCCAAATTTGTAAAAATGCTCATGCCATTAGTTCATGTCATAAATTTTTAAATATGGACGTAAAAAATCGTGTTTCTATTTTGAAAAAATATCGTTATTGTTTTAATTGCCTTACTATTGATCATATGTACGGTTATTGCCATATTCAAAACGGTTGTTCTAAATGCAAAAAGAAACATCATACGCTAGTACATAGAGATTTTACTGTAAAACCTAGACATCAAAATCAGTCTAATATTAGTTCTCAAACTGTTAGTCAGGCAAATTTATCAAGTCAAATACAGTCCACTATTGGCCCAAGCACATCTAAGGCAGCACAGTCAAACCATACCATGGTGTCGAAAGAAGTAATGTTGGCCACAGCTTGGGTAAATATTAGCTTAGGTGGTTATACACAGAAAATACGTGTGTTAATAGATCCATGTTCAGATGAGAGTTTGTCTCTGAGAGAACACAAAAATTGTTAAAACTGCCCACTGGGCCTCTCAAGGCTGCGGTGACAGACCTTGGTGAGGAGTTAGTTTGTATTTCAGAAAAAATTGACCACGGCCTGTGCACAAACTGCCTGGTACAATCTCATCGCTCATCGCACTGCCGCAGCATCGATCGCTGCCGCCGCTGCGTGCAAGACCATAATAGTTTGTTGCATCTATTATCAGCCGGCAAGATCTGGTTTGAAATGACCGCTCAAGTCAGAGTTATCACTCATCCTGGAGCTCGCGCTCGTGAAACGCGCCTCTAATTGATCCTAATCAGAGCTTTGAAGAATTAATTCCTTAATTCAATTTTTCAATTCTGAATTAAAAATTCGATGAATTAATTCAGTAAGCACCATATATTGAATGGAATTAATTCACATTTGCTTTCGTTCGAAATATTTTGTAACAAATTAATTCAATTGCAATAGTTCTTTTTATTAAATCAAATGAATTAATTCACTGGTGAACACGTTCAATTTTATAAATCGAACGGAAAAAAAGTGAATTAATTCCTACTGAATTCATTCAATTTCATTTTCGTTCAGTGAATTAAAAAAAATAAAATTACGTTCAGTGAATTAAAATAAAATTACGTTCAGTGACCCAAGTAAAAAAAAAATGATATGGAGCCATATGAAGTTATATTTAATTATATATAATCTTCTATGTAATTAGATATAATTATATCCGAAAAATGAGAACGTCTGATTGTATCATATTGTATCGAATTGTATACAATTGTATACAATTTGGTACAATTTGATACAATTCGATACAATATGATACAATTGTATCCGAATTTTGTCCTCATCCAATTACATAAAATTATATCTTTTTGTATAAAATTATATAAAATGTTATAAAAGTGGACACAGTTTGATACAATTATACCTAAATATTAACCCTATATTTTTACCATAATATATATGACCATATCTAACAATATACAAAATTATATTTTTAAATAAAAAAAGATATACAATATCTGGAGATCATACCTGAGGTATTTCAATTACAATTACTTGTAATTGAAATTACAAGCAATTGTAATTGAAAATTTTCAATTACAAATTACTAGTAATTGTAATTGAAAGTGATTTCAATTACATTTAGAATTAAAAAGTGTTTTTCGTTAAAATTTTGTATAAATATCTGACTGGGATAGGGTGCATAGGCATGGATGCGTATAAAACGAATACATCATGTTGGGATTACCCCTAACTTGTGCTTTTTGTCATTATTTATTTTCCCAAAAAATGTAATTGACATTTTTCAAATTACAAATTACTTGTAATTGTTCTTTTTTGAATTACAATTACAAATAATTTGTAATTGTAATTGAGTTTTTTTGAATTACAAATTTTGAATTACAATTACAAATAATTTGTAATTGTAATTGAGTTTTTTTCAATTACAATTACATGTACAGTATTTTTCGCTTATAGTCCATTCCGCTTAAAGGCCAAAAACTGATGTATGCCAAACTGTTATATTCACTTGCAGGTTTTTTCGAATTTCATACAAATTATTTGTTCTAAAGTCCACTTCGCTTGTAGTCCATTTTCGTTTAAAGGCTACGGTTTCTTTGCATGCGTAACTAATATTGTATGGAAAAAAATTCGCATATAGGCCACTCTGTTTTTTTCCTTAACTTTTTTTGAACAAACTGGCAACCTTTTTTTTTTAATTTCTGGCAACTTTTACAAATGTCAAAATTTGGTAAACACGCAAAAGTTGAAAAAATGAGTAGACGCGTTATATTGAGTGTGGAAAAAAAATTAAAATTATTACAAGATTACGAACAAAACTTGATGAAATGTGGACAACTGAGCTCGAAATATAAAGTGGATAAATCCACTGTTTATAAAATAATAAAAAATAGTGCCAAAATCAAAAAAGTGTCGAATTCCTGTAATTTAAAAACATTGCGTCAAAGAAAAGGGGATCACCCTGATATTGAAAAGGCGCTTCTTATATGGTTCAATGAAATGCGTGGCCAGAATGCAGTGGTAACTGGGCTGATGCTTTTAAATAAAGCAAAAGAATTTGCAGTAAATTTAGAAAACGATTTTGAACCAAATACATCATGGCTATTCCGTTGGAAGAAACGCAACAGAATATGTGTAGGAAAAATCAATGGGGAATCGAGAGACAGTGATGAAAATGGAGCCTCAAACTTTATAGAGAACCAGTTGCCTCAAATTGTTCAAGAATATACACCAGAATGTATTTTTAATGGGGACGAAAGTGGTTTACACTATAAAGCATTACCAAACACAACCTACTTCAACAAAGGGAGGCCACCAAAAGGATGGAAAATGCAAAAAAGCCGCTTGACACTTCTTTTCATTTGTAACTCAACGGGTTCTTATAAACGTGTGTTTGTGATTGGAAAGCCAGGGCAGCCTCGCTGTTTCAAAAATAAAAACATTCCCATTACATATTTTTCAAATAAAAATAGTTGGATGACTGTTCTTATCTGGAATGATATACTGTCTATATTGGATGAAGAAATGAAAAAAATAAAAAAAAAAATAATTCTATTTGTCGACAATGCGTCATGCCATAAGACGACAATAATTTTGACAAATATTACGGTTCAGTATCTTCCTCCAAATACTACAGCTATTATCCAGCCTCTTGATCAAGGAATAATTCACTCGTTTAAGCAGCAATATAGACAGATCATTGTAAAGAAGCAGATATGTGCTATTGAGAGAGGAAAAACCGTTCCTGAATATATTAAATCAATATCCATATTGGATGCTTTGCATTTCATAAAGCGGGCCTGGTGGTTAGTAAAGCCTGAATGTATTGAAAACTGTTTCAAAAAGGTACTTCAACATATATAAAATTACTTTTTATTCAGAAAATATACATAAATATTTTTATTTTTTATATTTTCAGGCAGGTTTTAACAATAATAGGGACATTCATGAGATTGTAGAGGAGGAAGATTGTGTAAACGAAGTTTTGACGTTTTCCTCAGAATATCAACATTGTGATGACGAGCTTATTTGTCATGGAATCTTGAGTGATGCTGATATTTTGGACGATGTGGCTTCGGACAAATCTGGTGAAGAATATCTTAATAATTTTGATGATGAAGATCCCTATGATTCTGCTGTTGAAGTTTTTAATTGCCAACAAACAAAAATTACTTCAAAAGAAGTTTTAGATTCCGTCGAAATTATAAGAAAATTTTGTTCTGACAACGAAATTGAGGAAAACTTGATTTTTGAAAAAATAGAATCATTTATTGTAAAAGCGTCTTTAAAAAAAAAAACAATCTAAGATTACAGAATTCTTTTGAAAACGTTCAACATTTGGCAGTTTATATTTCATATACATAGAATCTATGAAATAGATATCTATGTATGTTGTGTTTGATTTAGTCATACAAAAACTCAAAATGAATCTCATACTTTAAGCTAAATTACATATTTACTTTTTTTTATTATAAGCTTTTAAAGCATTTGAATTAATTAATAATATGTAATGGTTTTTGCTTTAACTATTGATTTAATTTAAATCAATATTTGGCTATGTTTTAAATAAACTTTTATTTTGTTTAAAAAAAGTGGTTTTATTGAAGAAAATAATTTTTATATATGTAGTCCAAAATGTGGATTATATCAGGATTCACTTATAATCCATAAAGTGGCTTATAAAAAAAATTCGGTTATAGTCCAAATTCGCTTATAGTCCACAAAAGTTTTGCAACTATAGTTGTGGACTATAAGCGAAAAATACTGTAATTGTGTAAATTAATGTGTAATTAATTACAAAATATAATGATTAACCCCCAGGTCTACTGGATATCCTATAATTTCGATAAATCTTCCATTACTTTTATCCAGATTTACCATGACAGTGCATTAAACATGAACAAATTTTTCTTTGTTTTTAGTAATTTTAAAATAAGGTTAACAACACTGAAATTTTTAACTTAATAGGATTGTGATATACAACCAAGATATAAGAGATCAGTCAAGTGTGCGTTATAGTATAGAGAATTCCATATTAAAGCTTCAGTATTGTTAATTTTATGGGCGCGTTAGCCATTTTAACTCACGCTCCTAAACAAAAACAAATTACTCAAGCACGAGCATTTCGTGTCTTACTCACGCAGACATGAGTATATTAAAAACTTACTCACAATCAGAAAATTCTTACGCAAAACAGTAAAAATTACTAAAAAACATATGATGCAAAAAATAAACTCACACACGAATCATGCACGGGTTATATATTCTTACTCACGCTCACGTACGAATTATATATTCTCACTCTAACGGGCGAATTACTTTGGTATAGTAATTATTACTCACGATCACTTGTGAATAACTTCACTCACGATCGTGTCATGCGCCAATCCCTAGTAATTACAAAATCTAAAACTAGTTCAAAATCATTTTTAATATGGAACCACATTTAATACAATACGGTTTTAAAAGGACCTTATACATATATTTTTATATAAAATCACTTTGAAAAAATTGCTAATGTGGGATAAATATAACACTATGCGACAGTCAAAATCGGGATGGGATGAAACCAACGGGAAATGTTATATCGGTCAAAAACAAGTTATACGTGTCCCGGCGTTTCGCTAGGTCACCCCTAGGACTCGAGATATATCTTTTTTTTTTGACATAACTCGAGAACCACTAGTCCGATTTTGCTCAAACAATTTTAAAAAAATTAAAAATTACAATTCCTTTAATCTGTTCATATAACGTTTTTCTATATACTCAACAGTTTTGCCGGTAAAAATAAATGTTTGTTACCGCTACCATAAAAATCAATAACCTTTTGTTTATTACTTTTTTTTAATATTTTAGGCAAAAAATATTTTTTTCTTCATACATTTATTTTTACCGGCAAAACTGTTGAGTATATAGAAAAACGTTATATGAACAGATTAAAGGAATTGTAATTTTTAATTTTTTTAAAATTGTTTGAGCAAAATCGGACTAGTGGTTCTCGAGTTATGTAAAAAAAAGACCACCAAAGGTCAAATCGATATATCTCGATTCCTAGGGGTGACCCAGCGAAATGCCGGGACACGTATAACTTCTTTTTTACCGATATAACTTTCCCCGGTAGTTTGAACCCTTCCCGATCACTGACCCCTACCATTTGTCTCACAGTGTAATTATAGATGATTTTATAAAGAATGTTATATCGTTATATATAAAAGAAATCATGAAATATTGTAGATATGAAACCATACTAAGTTATATATGGGTTCATATGCGTCAATATATAATCATATATAACACCTATTATATAATATTTCTTAAATGGCTCCATATATAGTTTTATATTATTATGTATAGTGTCATACTAAATTATATATAAACGGATATGTAATTATATCTTTTATATATTACTTTGTGTACTTATATATAGGACATACACTTATATGCAGGCCAGTATGTAATAATATAAAATCACATATGTCTCAATATTAAAACCTTTGAGGCAAAAATATTTAATATATGACTATATAAAAGTCTATATGCTTCAATTTAAAAGCATATGTGGTCATATCTAACTATAAGTTACTATATGTAATTACATAAAATAATATATGATTATATCAAAACTTTTTTACCCGGGGAATTAAAAAAAAAAAAATAAGATCACTGAATTGAAAAAAAAAATAAAACAAGTTAAATGAATTCAAAGCCTGTTTTCTGCCCTTCAGTAGAAGAAAACAATAATGTACAAATAAAATTTTTAAATAAGCAATTTTACAGCGTGTGTTAGTAAAAATGAACAAATTAGAAACCGGATGCTGTTTATCAACCTACATGATTCAAAAATCAAGCCTTTTACTATTAAAAATAAAAACTTTACAGATATAGATAAATTTGGAAAAAATATAACTATTAATTTTTCAAACTAGTTATGTATATACCCAGTCAGAAATCGCCAGTGGTACAAACAATCAAGCACTGGCATACCACTGGGTAACCATGGTATTAAAAATAAATGACTGGCAGAACACTCATTTGGGACGCTTTGCCAGCGTTTGCGAAAACCGTTTTACCAGTATTTTTTTTACAAAAATTTCGGTGGTTTATAAAAAAAACCACTGGCAAAGAATTGGCTTAGAGTGATATACCAAGGTTTGCAACCAGTGGTTATCCAGTGCTACCTAGCCAATGCTACCAGGCGTACAAAAATCAATTCACTGGAAAACCAATGATTTTATAAAAATGCTGACGCTTCGTTAAAAAATGTTTGTAGTCGGAAGGTTCCGAGTTCAAATCCGGTTGCAAGCAAAAAAATTGTTTGGGATTTTTTTTAATTTAAAGTTTTTTTTTGTTTTATAAAATCAATTTTTTTGTTTGTGGGAAAGCTCCTTCAAGACCAACTTTCTTTTTGCCCTCCAAACACTGGCATACTAGTTACTAAAAATTGTTTGCCAGTACTAGCATTTTGGCACAGCCAGTAGTTGTCCAGCTATTATCACTCATTTATGTGTTTAGCCATTAAATATTATATGTCTCGTTAGCTCAGTGGGTAGAGCAATCGTCTGCCAATCTGACGGCCTGGGTTCAAATCACGGCAGGGTCAAAAAAATACATATGAACTTTTTTTAATTTTATTTTGGAAAATATATTTCCAGACCACCTATTTATTGGTTTTGCCAGCGTTTTGCCAACGTTTAAAAATTTTGTTCCTCCAGTGCTTTTCCGGCGCTTTTTGAACAGCCGGTCCTTTTGTCTAATGATGTTATCATTTTGGGAATGGGAAAGCACTTTTTGCCAATACTTGTACCACCTGTTAAAGTGCATTGCCACCGCTTTCCCGTTTGTATTTTTCTGACTGGGTACTTTTTGCCAATACTTGTACCACCTGTTAAAGTGCATTGCCACCGCTTTCCCGTTTGTATTTTTCTGACTGGGTAGTTATATTTTTTTCCAAATTTATCTATATCTGTAAAGTTTTTATTTTTAATAGTAAAAGGCTTTATTTTTGAATCATGTATGTTGATAAACAGCATCCGGTTTCTAATTTGTTCATTTTTACTAGCACACGCTGTAAAATTGCTTATTTAGAAATTTTATTTGTACATTATTGTTTTCTTCTACTGAACGGCAGAAAACAGGCTTTGAATTTAATGAACTTATTTTATTTTTTTTCAATTCAGTGAACTTATTTTATTTTTTTTTCAATTCAGTGAACTTATTATTTTTTTTTTAATTCACTGAACGTAATTTTATTTTATTTTTTTTTTAATTCACTGAACGAAAATGAAATTGAACGAATTCAGTAGTGAATTAATTCAGTAAGTAAGTGAATTAATTCAGTAAGGAATTAATTCACTTTTTTTCCGTTCGATTTATAAAATTTAACGCGTTCACCGGTGAATTAATTCATTTGATTTAATAAAAAGAACTATTGCAATTGAATTAATTCTTTGAATTTGTTGTTTGATGAACGCATTCAGTTGAACGAATTCAGTGAATTACTTAAGAAAAGGAATTCATTCAATTCTAGAGAAAATTAAATTCGATTGGTAGTGAATTCATTCAAAAAGGAATTAATTCTTCAAAGCTCTGATCCTAATGCGGCCAGATCCTCAATTACCGGAGATGAAGCTCGGCATTTGGGTTGTATCGTTAAAAATAGGCGTACTACTGTGACCGTCTACCACCGCCGCTACGAGAAACGCCGCGTTGAGGTTATCTGTGCGGTGGAACAACGCAGGTATAATTTCAACGCCCGCATTGATAGAGAGTTGGCTAGAATGCGGGGTCAAAGTGCAGACATCGCTGAAGCTGATCCGTGGTGGTTTGATAAATCTCGTTACTCGATGATACTAGGCGCTGACGTCACCAAACAAATCCTTATTGTCCCGGCTTCTGGCCGCCCGGGTGAAATCTACTTTCAGGAAACTGTTTTTGGACAGGCATATTTTGGCGAAGGAAGAGTGGTCCCAAGAAACCCAACATTAGAAGATTGAAGTGAGTTAGCTACGTGTCCCTTATATTAACAGTAAAAAAAATCGTTCAATTTGATTAACTTTTTGTTTGATAATTAATGAAATTAAATTAACATGATCGCCCAAGAAGTATTACTATGTTTTTCTTTAAATTTTTTTATAAAACGTGATCCATTTTTTCTTAATACTTTTCTCTAAAACGAAAGCTGTAAATTTGCAAAGTTTGTTTTTTTTTAATTTGAAATTTATTATGAATTTATATACTATACATTAAATTTTATATTATACAGTAATATGTACATCTTTTCTTTTTCTTTCAATAACTTTATATAACTTTTCGTTGCACTGTTTGTGCAAGTCGGGCGGAATGTTTGCGCTGCGCAAGTGTGGTTGTACCCTAAAAAGTCAGCTACACTTGCGTAGGGTAACCCTGCGTTCATATTGAAAAGGTCTGGTAGCGCTGTTAGTTCCCTACGGGGAAAGGGACCGGTCCCAGGTGACACGCAGGATAGGTCCCAAGGGGGCGGAGACCGGTCGTTGATCGGTCTTTCTGTTTGAAAGAGACATATCACTTTAACATGGCGTTGTCATAGGAAATGACCAATTGCCACAGTTTAGACACCTTATGACAGTAAGGTGGTGTGTCTAAAAATAGCTTTTCAGATAAACTAATAAAAAATTAAAAATAATCTACTTGGCGTCGAAGTAGGGCTCGATAACACAACCTCCTGCTTGTAAGGCAAACGCTCTACCGTCTGAGCTAATGTTGCTTATGCGTGATGGCTGGCTGATGGTAAAGTTATATATTTTTCGTTTCTGTTCAAATAAAAATAGAAAAGAAAACAACACTAACACACACACAAATATAGTGGAAGTGCCTTCAGTATGCCCCCGATTGACCAGTCACGCGATAGGTCCTTTAATGGCAGTTGACTCGTTTTTTGCGTTGGCCATAATTAAATTACAAAATCAATTAAAAATTAGAAAATTATCTCAGAAACTCTGATAGTATAAATAAAAATTTAAAAAATTGTCCTTAAGTTAAAAAGAAAATTAAATGAAATACCAATTGTTAAAACTAAAACAGATTTAACATTAAGAAACGTTAAAAATACAAAACTTAAAATTTTTGGCAAAAAATTATAAAAATTTAAAATAAGAGCTAAAAGAAGCAAATCGTAAAAAAAACAAACTTCAAAATAAATAAAAGAGTAAAATAAATAAAAAAATATTTTAAAAATTAAATTATATTTAAAAATTGACTCCTCATTGCCCGTAGGGTAAGGCAAGAGCTTGCAAGAAATATTTATTTTTTGAATCAATTCGTATAAAAATGTATTCATTTTATGAATCTAAAAAAAATCTGACTACAAAATATAGGAAATCCAAATAGCAGAAAATTAAATAGTATTGCCTCATTGCAGAGATGAAATTTTTGCTATTAATTTGTTATTAATTAATTAATTTTTTAAAAAATTTTCTTCATTTTGCGGAAAAGTGCTAAATACTTAGGAATTAAATAAAAGGAAATATTTCAAACAAAAATTAACTTCCTAATTTTTCATCTCTGTTCTATTTATTGTACCTGAAAAAACCTAATACACTACTTGTTATTAGTGGTGCCAGGTTAAGTGGACACAAAATCATCAAATATTTTTGAAAAAATCGTCAACATATTCATTGCGTTTTGAAATATCGTCAAAATATTGTTAAAAATCGTCAAAATTTTAATAATCAAATATTTTTATTATTATTACCCTAATATTATAATATAAAATTTAACCGGTTTTAGGTGTTAGCTGTAATTTAAGAAAAATTCAAAAACTACTTTTTTATTTGATTGGTTGAAGTGAAGGAACATTTTCTATATAGGTAAATTGATTTTGTAACAAAAAGAATTTTTATAGAAATAACGCAACACTTCACCGTGTTTTAGAAAATAATCCTTCAAAACTGGTATCTCCAAATTTGATACAATTTTATGTATGTATTGAAAATTTCCCATATACTGAAATTAAATGTTCGAAAGAAAGAGTTCACTTTAAAAAAGTTTCGTATCGAAAAAACTTTCGATTTTAATGTACTTAGTCTAGAGATATTTCACAGGTACCTAATAAAGAATTTACATGACAAAAGAGTCCGATATGAGATATACATCCCTTCGAAAAACACGTTACATTTATTAGAGATTTAGGAAAAACTATTTTAAATAAAAATAATTACCAGATACTGTTTAGTTTTCCTACAAAAAACCATCAAATTCTAAAATGACTACCTTAAATAAAATTTTTATGAGAAATATTTATAAATTACCTGAAAAAATTTTCAGATTTATTGATTTAGATAATGGAAAAATAGCGAATTTTTGAACAATTGTTCCTAAGGAGTGAGCTCATAAAAATGTTAACACTAGGGTTTGGGGTTCGGGAATTCCCGGGAAAAGTTTGCCGGGAATTCCCGGGAAAATAATGCATTTTCCCGGGAAAACGGGAAATTTTAAAAATATTAAATTTTTTAAATTGTTTTTGTTTGGATTTTTTAATTATAATCATAAAAAACATTTTAAATACCAAAACAAAAATGTCATTGTTAAAATCTTTTAAAAGGGAATCAATTTATTTGACACAAACAAAAATCTTTGCCAAGTAATTAGGAGCATTTCAACTAATAAAGATTTTTCGCATAACTTATTCAAAATTTGAGTATAAAACCTAAAAACTTGGTAAAATGTTTAAAAGAAATATGAAACAAAATTTTTGTTTCTTACAAATAATCGCCCTTACTATCTAAATTTTTCAAATGTATATTTTAGTTAAAGTCGACTTTAGTTAAAATATTTGGTGGCAGTATACCTAGACTTGGTTTATTTTTGGAGCATTCTGATTGGTTAATTTATTTTTAACCAATCAAAATGTTTGAAAAAATAAACATTTTGAACATACATACACAAAATGAACAAAACCGTATGATTAAAAATAAAGTCGACTTTAAATTTAAAATATATATATATATATATAAGTTCCCGTAGTTCCTATACGGAACATAGGGCCACATGTGGTTTCTGTAATCTTAAAAATTTAAGATGAGTAGCTGATTGGGCTAAAGCATCCGATCCTGGAGCTGGGGCTGCCAGCAACGCCTCCAGGCAGACAGTGGATTCGGGATTAATTACCACATCCACGATGCGGTCATGCTTCAGTAAATATTCGTGTCCATTTACCTACTAACCTGAGACGTTAAGATGTACTTTAACCATTCAGGCTACATGACCGAGCGCCTTCTCACACTAGCTAGCTATCAGAGGTATCTGAAAAGCCATTGCCCGGGAAATACTTGGTCTAAGACCGGAAATAGTGAGCTGCTTGGATTTAAAATACTCCTTTATAAATATTAAGGGCCAATAATTTTATAAGTAAAGTTTTCATTAATAAATGTGATATTTTCAAGTAAGTTTACTTTATTTTAATACACCTGCTTTCAAACTAATATATTCTTTTATATTAAAGAATAAAATGTCAGAAGTATGGAAATACTTCACAAAAAACGACAATGCAGCGCAGTGCAATATTTGCCCTAAAAGACTAATGGTTAACGGAGGTATCTAAATCTGGTTATCCGACATCTAAATTTGGTTCACTTGAAGAAAACAACAACAAGAATAACGTTCCAGCTAAAATTAGCAAAGTACCCAAAGAAAAAAGTTTAAGCTTAATAGGAATTGAACGTTTTATGGTAGGGCAAACATTTCCTGAAATGGTATCCAAATTAGCAGCATTCGAAGGAATGTCAATCCGCACCATAACGAGATCTTCGTTTATTCGAGAAAGTTTTTATAATAAAAACCTGGCATTGCAAAGAAATGAAACCGATGTAAAGAACATTATATTAAATTACTACAATCATGTAAAAGATATCATGATAAAAGTATTATCGAGCAATATTTCTAACAATAGGAAATTTACTATAATCTTAGATGAATGGATAAGAATATCACAAAAGAGATATTTGAACATATGTATAAACGGAAATAAGTTATTAATTATAAATTTATTAATTCAGTTCGAGGCCAATTTCCTTATTATGAATTAACATAATAAGGAAAAAACAACACTCGCAGTACGGAGAAATGTTTTTTGCCTCTTCCTTGTAATTGACAAAGAAGTGGTAAAAATAAAATTTGTATTTTATTTATACCGATGGTACGAAATACAAAAACTTTCATAATATTTCTATTGTTGGTTATGTCTTTGCAGAGACTTCGAAAACATATTTTATTGTTTATCCATTCTCATTTCGTTGATGTAGTAGACCACGTTTAATATGAAATGTTGATGTTTCAATTTGCATTGCACTATTGCCACCACTTTCTAAAGAAAACTGAAGAAGGGGACTTGGAAAATCCCCGAAACGATCATCTTTTCATTCCTGAAAGTGTTAGATGTTTTTGAAAGCAAAAACTCTGTGAAGTATTTGTTAGGAGAATATCCTGATGAAGAAAAATAGCAGTTTTTGAATAAAGTACTTATTATGTTAATTCATAATAAGGAAATTGGCCTCGAACTGAATTAATAAATTTCTAATTAATTAATAAAAAGGTCGAAAAAACAATTTTTATTTTTTTGAATAAAAATTAAAACCCAACATTTTGGAAATAAGTTATTTTATATTCTGGGGTTGGTTTATATATCAGGAAGATGTAATGCTGATGAAATAAGAAGAATTGTAGAAATAAGACTAGAAGAGTTTTATTTGTCTTTGTAAAATAACATTGAGGATTCTCACAGACTGAATTTGTACTGAAATAGTGTTTTTTTTAACAAAAATTATTTATATAGGTGGTTTTCATTAACAATTTTGTTCAAAAATATTTCCCGGGATTCCCGGGAATCAAATTTTTTTATTCCCGTTTCCCGAGAAATAAAAAAGTCCGGGAAATCCCAAACCCTAGTTAACACACATTTTTGCCTATAACTTTGGTCTAAAGCTTCTCATATTTTTATTTTGGGCAGTTTACATTTAAAAAATATGTCACTTAATAAATTAATTTACATTATGAGTTTTAATTAACAATTTTTTACAGAATGGACGATAAAAGAAAAGTGCGTTCAAAAATAATTTAATATTTTTAACAAAACCAAACATGGACATACAAAAAAATTGCCAAAGAAACTAGTGTATGCCGCCAAACAGTTTCAAAAGTGGTAAAAAGGTATCTGGAACACCTAACAATTGGAAGGAAGCCGGGAACAGGAACAACGACTGGTTATCGTAACATTGGAAAGGCATATAAAGTTAAAAGCATCCTTAAGAGAGCTCCTAACACATCTGGCAGAAAAACAGATCGGTTAGCCCAATGTTCGGACTTTTTTGTACATAAATGAAACGTAAGGCAGGACTAAAATCCTACAAAGTTCAAAAAGATCCCGACAGAAAAGCTTTTAAAAATTTGGAGGCCAAACCCAGAGGTCGAAAACTGAAATCAAATTTTATAAAAAAAATACAACTGTTGTGAATAGGACGACGAAACTTATGTCCTGGCTGATTTTTCGCAGCTCCCTGGTCAAATTTAGGTCGAAAAAGCAAATGAAATTCCCCAAAAAAATCCTAGTATGGCAAGCCATATGTATCTGCGGCCAAAGAAGCCAGTCATTTGTGACATCTGGCTCTAAAAATAGCGAAATTTATATCAAGGAGTGTTTGCAGAAGAGACTTCTTCCATTTTTGCATCAGCGCAATGTATCCACTTACTTTTGGCCCGATTAAGCATCTTGTCACTACAGCAAGAAAGCGCTAATATGGTTTTTGTACCAAGAAAGGCAAAACCACCAAACTGCCCGGAGCTCAGGCCAGTGGAGAGATATTGGGCTCTTGTTAAAAGAGAATTAAAGGGCACAAAAAAGGTCTCCCAGGACATGCAAGATTTCAAATGTAGATGGACCACCTGCTCTAAAAAGGTGACAGAAACTACCATAAAAGCCTTAATGGGAGGGTTTCCGGAAAAAGTGGATAACTTTGTTCCTAGTGGTTAGAATTTCATGCGGTTTTTTTTTGTTTGATTTTATATTAAATTTCATTTAATAAAAATTTGATTTGAAGTCTTAGTAATCAGTGGTTTCTTTTTTATTTAACTTTATGTGTGTTAACATTTTTATTATCTCACTCCTTATATTTCCTATTGAAAAAAATCGTCATTTTGAAGAGGAAAATCGTCAAATCGTCATTTGGCAATTTTCGATAGTAAAAATCGCCAAATTGAATATAAATCGTTAAAACTGGCAACATTGCTTGTTATCCAAAAAATAACAATTAATTTCAAAATGGAAATCAAACTCAAATGATTCTTTCTGCAAATTAAAAAATTGCAATTTCTTTTTAAAGCTTTATTTGAAATTAATAAAATATACATAATAACCAAAGAACAGCTTTTGTATTTTGTAACTAGCAATTTTAAAAGAAAAAATGTCTTCTGAAGTGTAATAAATACCAAATTGAAATTAAAAAATATTATTTCAAACTTAAAAAACACCATTCAAAATTAAAAAAAAATAATACGGAATAAAGAAACACAAATGAAATTTAAGAAATACAAATTGTTATTCACAAAATTTTAAATGAAATAAAAAAATACCAATACCGTTTAATATTAAAAAAAAATATCAATTTGAAATAAAAAACACCATTTCCCAGTCAGAAATCGCCAGTGGTACAAAAAATCAAGCAATGGCATACTACTGGATAATCAGGGTGTTAAAAATAAATGACTGGCAGAACACTCATTTGGGACGCTTTGCCAGCGTTTGCAAAAAGCGTTTTACCAGTATTTGTTTTACAAAAATTTCGGTGGTTTATAAAAAAAAACCACTGGCAAAGAATTGGCTTAGAGTGATATGCCAAGGTTTGCAACCAGTGGTTATCCAATGCCTCCTAGCCAATGCTACCAGGCGTACAAAATTGTAAAGGAACAATGAAGCATGGGGGGCGGAAATGTAATGGTGCGGACCTGCTTTTCGACGAGAGGAGTTGGCCTTTTGTTGAAATACAAATAAAAATGCCAAACACATGCTTCAATATGCCGAATTGGAAATGCCACTTCGATGGCTGTTTCAGCGTAATAATGACCCAAACTCTCGTCAAAGTGGGTCAAAGAATGGTTACCTGTTAATAGGAATCAATTATTGGATTGGCCAGCTCAATCTTCAGACTTGACTCCCATAGAAAACCTATTCGGCATTTCGGTCGGAACTCGCGGTTTTAGTAATAAGCGGGAGCTGATAAATTGCTTAAAATCAGAGGGGGAATCAATACCAACCACAATACTATCAAATCTAATAGATTCTATGGCAAAACGATGGAGGTCATATGCAAGAAAGGGTATCATAGGAAGTAGAGCCCCCCATTACCCGGTCTACCCGGTCAGACCGGGTTTAAAACCGGTCGACCGGTATTTACGGTCTTTACGGTCTAGACCGGTCGACCGGGTAGACCGGTCTACCCGGTCAGACCGGGTTTTAATACTTTTTACAAAAGGCAGGTTTTTGGTACTTTTTAGCATAATATACTACAAAATATAAAAATTGCTAAAATTATGTAAATTTTATATAAAAAAATCGAAAATTTTAAATTTTTTTTAAAAATTTTTATGAAAAATCTATGTTTTATGAAAATTTATAAAAATCAATAAATTTTTAAAAAAATTGATAAATTTTTGAAAAATTGAAAAATTTTTGAAAAATTTATAAATTTTTGAAAAGTTGATAAATTTTTGAAAAATCGATAAATTTTTGAAAAATCAGCAAAATGTTGAAAAATCGATAAAATTTTGAAAAATCGATAAAATTTTTAAAAATCGATAAAATTTTAAAAAATCGATAAATTTTTAAAAAATCGATAAATTTTTGAAAAATCGATATATTGAAAAATTTTACAAAAAACCGATAAACTTTCAAAAATACTAATAAATTTTATAAAAATTGATAAATTTGTAAAAATCAATTCATTCATGGATATATTTATAATAATGTATAACAAAATAATGCGTATTTCGTATTATATTTATATGAGAGACCCACGGTCTTTTTCGGTCCCATGCACGGCGTTTTTTTCTCCTTAGTCTCCATAGGCTAAACTTTTGGGAAAATAATCTACACGTAATTCTGACTTAGAGCTGTAAACTTTTTTTCAACGTGTGGAACAAAAATATTCAGAAACAGGCTCTTGAATTCAGAAAGTCTTGCAGTTTTCATACATTTATATGAAACTGCGACGGTCTTTTTCGGTCCCATGTACGGCATTTTTTTGCTCGGGGTCCTTATGGGCTAAAATTTTTCAGAAATAATCCAGATGTAATTCTGACTTAGAACTGTAAACTTTTTTTCAATGTATGGAGCAAAAATATTCCGAAACTGGTTCTTGAATTCAGAAAGTCCTGCACTTTGCATACATTTATATGAAAATGCCACGGTCTTTTTCGGTCCCATGTACGGCGTTTTTTTGTTTGGGGTCGTTATGGGCTAAAATTTTGCAGAAATAATCTAGACGTAATTCTGACTTAGAACTGTAAACTTTTTTTCAATGTGTGGAGCAAAAATATTCCGAAACTGGTTCTTGAATTCAGAAAGTCCTGCACTTTGCATACATTTATATGAAAATGCCACGGTCTTTTTCGGTCCCATGTACGGCGTTTTTTTGGTCGGGGTCGTTATGGGCTAAAACTTTGCAAAAATAATCCAGACGTAATTCTGACTTAGAACTGTAAATTTTTTTTCAATGTGTGGAGCAAAAATATTCTGAAACTGGTTGTTGAATTCAGAAAGTCCTGTACTTTTCATGCATTTATATGAAAATGCCACGGTCTTTTTCGGTCCCATGTACGGCGTTTTTTTGTTCGGGGTCCTTATGGGCTAAAATTTCGCAGAAATAATCCAGACGTAATTGTGACTAAGAACTGTAAATTTTTTTTCAATGTGTGGAGCAAAAATATTCCGAAACTGGTTCTTGAATTCAGAAAGTCCTGCACTTTGCATACATTTATATGAAAATGCCACGGTCTTTTTCGGTCCCATGTACGGCGTTTTTTTGTTTGGGGTCGTTATGGGCTAAAATTTTGCAGAAATAATCTAGACGTAATTCTAACTTAGAACTGTAAACTTTTTTTCAATGTGTGGAGCAAAAATATTCCGAAACTGGTTCTTGAATTCAGAAAGTCCTGCACTTTGCATACATTTATATGAAAATGCCACGGTCTTTTTCGGTCCCATGTACGGCGTTTTTTTGTTCGGGGTCGTTATCAGCTAAAATTTTGCAGAAATAATCCAGACGTAATTCTGACTTAGAACTGTACATTTTTTTTCAATGTGTGGAGCAAAAATATTCCGAAACGGGCTCTTGAATTCTGAAAGTCCTGCACGTTTATATGAAAATGCGACGGTCTTTTGCGGTCCCATGTACGGCGTTTTTTTGTTCGGGGTCGTTATGGGCTAAAACTTTGCAAAACAATCCAGACGTAATTCTGACTTAGAACTGTAAATTTTTTTTCAATGTGTGGAGCAAAAATATTCTGAAACTGGTTGTTGAATTCAGAAAGTCCTGTACTTTTCATGCATTTATATGAAAATGCCACGGTCTTTTTCGGTCCCATGTACGGCGTTTTTTTGTTCGGGGTCCTTATGGGCTAAAATTTTGCTGAAATAATCCAGACGTAATTGTGACTAAGAACTGTAAATTTTTTTTCAATGTGTGGAGCAAAAATATTCCGAAACTGGTTCTTGAATTCCGAAAGTCCTGCACTTTGCATACATTTATATGAAAATGCCACGGTCTTTTTCGGTCCCATGTACGGCGTTTTTTTGTTCGGGGTCGTTATGAGCTAAAATTTTGCAGAAATAATCTAGACGTAATTCTGACTTAGAGCGGCAAACCTTTTCCCAATGTATGGAGCAAAAATATTCCGAAACAGGCTCTTGAATTCTGAAAGTCCTGCACTTTACATACATTTATATGAAAATGCGACGGTCTTTTTCGGTCCCATGTACGGCGTTTTTTTGTTCGGGGTCGTTATGAGCTAAAATTTTGCAGAAATAATCTAGACGTAATTCTGACTTAGAGCGGCAAACCTTTTCCCAATGTGTGCAGCAAAAATATTCCGAAACTACCTCTTGAATTCAGAAAGTCCTGCACTTTGCATACATTTATATGAAAATGCCACGGTCTTTTTCGGTCCCATGTACGGCGTTTTTTTGTTCGGGGTCGTTATGAGCTAAAATTTTGCAGAAATAATCTAGACGTAATTCTGACTTAGAGCGGCAAACCTTTTCCCAATGTGTGGAGCAAAAATATTCCGAAACTGGTTGTTGAATTCAGAAAGTCCTGTACTTTTCATGCATTTATATGAAAATGCCACGGTCTTTTTCGGTCCCATGTACGGCGTTTTTTTGTTCGGGGTCCTTATGAGCTAAAATTTTGCAGAAATAATCCAGACGTAATTCTGACTTAGAATTGTACATTTTTTTTCAATGTGTGGAGCAAAAATATTATGAAACTGGCTCTTAAATTCAGAAAGTCCTGTACTTTTCATGCATTTTTATGAAAATGCCACGGTCTTTTTCGGTCCCATGTACGGCATTTTTTTGTTCGGGGTCGTTATCAGCTAAAATTTTGCAGAAATAATCCAGACGTAATTTTGACTTAGAACTGTAAATTTTTTTTCAATGTGTGGAGCAAAAATATTCCGAAACTGGTTCTTGAATTCAGAAAGTCCTGCACTTTGCATACATTTATATGAAAATGCCACGGTCTTTTTCGGTCCCATGTACGGCGTTGTTTTGTTCGGGGTCGTTATGAGCTAAAATTTTGCAGAAATAATCCAGACGTAATTCTGACTTAGAACTGTAAATTTTTTTTCAATGTATGGAGCAAAAATATTCCGAAACTGGTTCTTGAATTCAGAAAGTCCTGCACTTTTCATACATTTATATGAAAATGCGACGGTCTTTTTCGGTCCCATGTATGGAGTTTTTTTTGTTGTGGGTTAACATTTTGCAAAAATAATCTAGACGTAATTCTGACTTCGTTGTTCCAAAACTGTTATCCGTTTTCATTTATCTGATTTAGTTTTCAAGATACGGGCGATAAACCAAATAAAAGCCCTTTTCTCTCTAGGAGGCTTAGTTTTCGAGAAAAACGCGATCTTAAAATCCAGCGATGTAAGTCGAAATTTAGTTTCGGTATCGGGGTATTATGGGCGGGTTTTGACTTCTGGTGTAAACATTTTTCCTCTATCTCTCTTAGTTTTCAAAATTTTATTAAAGCGATTTTCGCATTTATTTTTCCACATATAATTCATTATGACTTCCTTGTTCCAAAACTGCTGTCCGTTTTAATTTATCTCACTTAGTTTTCAAGATACGGGCGATATTCCAAATAAAAGGCCTTTTCTCTCTAGGAGGCTTAGTTTTCGAGAAAAACGCGATCTTAAAATCTAGCAATGTAAGTCCAAATTTAGTTTCGGGATGGGGGTATTATGGGCGGGTTTTGACTTCTGGTGTAAACATTTTTTCTCTAGCTCTCTTAGTTTTCGAAATATGGACCATCAAAATTTTATTTAAGTGATTTTTGCATTTATTTTTCCACATATAATTCATTATGACTTCCTTGTTCGCTTAATAAAAAATAATCAATAAAATTTTCATTGTCCATATCTCGAAAACTAAAAGAGCTACTGCAAAAATGTTTGCACCAGAGGTCAAAACCCGCCCATAATACCCCGATACCGAAACTAAATTTCGACTTACATTGCTAGATTTTAAGATCGCGTTTTTCTCGAAAACTAAGCCTCCTAGAGAGAAAAGGCATTTTATTTGGAATATCGCCCGTATCTTGAAAACTAAGTGAGATAAATGAAAACGGACAGCAGTTTTGGAACAAGGAAGTCATAATGAATTATATGTGGAAAAATAAATGCGAAAATCGCTTTAATAAAATTTTGATGGTCCATATCTCGAAAACTAAGAGAGCTAGAGGAAAAATGTTTACACCAGAAGTCAAAACCCGCCCATAATACCCCGATATCGAAACTAAATTACGACTTACATCGCTGGATTTTAAGATCGCGTTTTTCTCGAAAACTAAGCCTCCTAGAGAGAAAAGGGCTTTTATTTGGTTTATCGCCCGTATCTTGAAAACTAAATCAGATAAATGAAAACGGATAACAGTTTTGCAACAACGAAGTCAGAATTACGTCTAGATTATTTTTGCAAAATGGTAACCCACAACAAAAAAAACTCCATACATGGGACCGAAAAAGACCGTCGCAGTTTCATATAAATGTATGAAAAGTGCAGGACTTTCAGAATTCATAGCCAGTTTCGGAATATTTTTGTTCCATACATAGAAAAAAAGTTTACAGTTCGAAGTCAGAATTGAGTCTAGATTATTTCTGCAAAATTTTAGCCCATAACGACCCCAAACAAAAAAACGCCGTACATGGGACCGAAAAAGACCGTCGCATTTTCATATAAATGTATGTAAAGTGCAGGACTTTCAGAATTTAAGAGCCAGTTTCGGAATATTTTTGCTCCACACATTGAAAAAAAATTTACAGTTCTAAGTCAGAATTACGTCTGGATTATTTCTGCAAAATTTTAGCTGATAACGACCCCGAACAAAAAAACGCCGTACATGGGACCGAAAAAGACCGTGGCATTTTCATATAAATGTATGCAAAGTGCAGGACTTTCTGAATTCAAGAACCAGTTTCGGAATATTTTTGGTCCACACATTGAAAAAAAGTTTACAGTTCTAAGTCAGAATTACGTCTCGATTAGTTCTGCAAAATTTTAGCCCATAACGACCCCAAACAAAAAAACGCCGTACATGGGACCGAAAAAGACCGTGGCATTTTCATATAAATGTATGCAAAGTGCAGGACTTTCTGAATTCAAGAACCAGTTTCGGAATATTTTTGCTCCACACATTGAAAAAAAGTTTACAGTTCTAAGTCAGAATTACGTCTAGATTATTTCTGCAAAATTTTAGCTCATAACGACCCCAAACAAAAAAACGCCGTACATGGGACCGAAAAAGACCGTGGCATTTTCATATAAATGTATGCAAAGTGCAGGACTTTCTGAATTCAAGAACCAGTTTCGGAATATTTTTGCTCCATACATTGAAAAAAAGTTTACAGTTCTAAGTCAGAATTACGTCTGGATTATTTCTGAAAAATTTTAGCCCATAAGGACCCCAAGCAAAATTATGTAAATTTTATATAAAAAAATCGAAAATTTTTCAAAAATTTATCAATTTTTCAAAAATTTATCAATTTTTCAAAAATTTATCAATTTTTCAAAAATTCGTCAATTTTTTAAAAATTTTCGATTTTTTTATATAAAATTTACATAATTTTAGCAATTTTTATATTTTGTAGTATATTATGCTAAAAAGTACCAAAAACCTGCCTTTTGTAAATAGTATTAAAACCCGGTCTGACCGGGTAGACCGGTCTACCCGGTCGACCGGTCTAGACCGTAAAGACCGGGTAGACCGTAAAGACCGGTCGACCGGTTTTAAAACCCGGTCTACCCGGTCTTTCGGTCTACCCGGTCGACCGGTTCTGACCGTAGCCTATAATAAAAGTTGCTTAAGTTTCGAACAGCAATATATGGAGTCAATTTCATTTTTGTTTTTTTTACTGGCAAGGAAATGGAATTAAATTTTTCTTGTTATCATTAGAATGTAGGCACATAACATAATAAAAATTAAAAGTGTTATTTTGTATAAACCAATTTAAAAAGAATATGAAGGACCGTAAAGACCGGTCGACCGGTTTTAAAACCCGGTCTACCCGGTCGACCGGTTCTGACCGTAGCCTCTAATAAAAGTTGCTTAAGTTTCGAACAGCAATATATGGAGTCAATTTCATTTTTGTTTTTTTTACTGGCAAGGAAATGGAATTAAATTTTTCTTGTTATCATTAGAATGTAGGCACATAACATAATAAAAATTAAAAGTGTTATTTTGTATAAACCAATTTAAAAAGAATATGAAGGACTTTGATTACTTTATTAGGAAAAGTTGCTTAGGTTTCAAACAATACTGTATGAACTTTTTTTAAATTTTATTTTGTAAAATATATTTCCAGACCATCTATTTATTGGTTTTGCCAGCGTTTTGCCAACGCTTAAAATTTTTGGGCTCTCAAAGTTAGAGAATTATTAGTGTTTTCGCATACGGTGGCAAAAATTGAAAATTGATACGATTAAAGTCTTAATTTTTTCTATTTAGCCTTTCAAAAATTAATTTTTTGTGATGGAACCTTCAACTTCAGGTATTTAAGTATATAGTTAATACCTTTTTGTTAAAAATAATTATGTGTAAATATTTTTAATTTTTGTTTTTTTTAATTTACCAATTTTGGATTGTTTTTCATATCTAAAGGCCCAGGGTTATTTTTCTGGGCAGTCCTGGGTTCTGATTTGCAGATTTTCGAAAAGTAGAATATTTGGGATTGTATATTAAAAAAAAAAAAATTTGTTTTGTTTGTTTACTATTATTTTTGTTTGAACGTTTGAAAAATATAAAAATAATCAAAATAAAAAATATTTGTAATTTGTTGTGATTGTTTATTGAATAAATATTAAATTTGTTAAATAATATATTTTCTAAAAAAAATTACTGAGGAATTTAGAAAGAACCGGAAGAACAATATTCCAAATACGCCAACAATTTTAAAAAATATTACGGATATTTATATATTTATATATTTACACATTGTGTATTTATACACAGTTTAACAAGCAGTAGAACGCGTTATATGAATTCGCCTATTGTTTGTTGTTTTAAAATGTGAAGTGTTTTTAAAATGTGTAAAGTATTAAGTGAAGTATTTAGTATTCGGTATTTGGTAAATGGGTAAATGATTGAAACTTTTGTTTCTTTGAAAAAATATATATACTCTTTTTAGGAACAAGCCCCAACACAATTTTTATCCCTCGACGAAAACTTTATAATTTCAAGAAAAATACTGATGTAAATGAATGGAAAGATAAAATCAGTATTTTAAAAATGAAAATCATTAAACGCATTATCCCGTCCAATATAAATGATTTTGAAAAAAGATTTAGCACATTTATTAGCGAATTTCATTATAATAAAATTCGGAGGAATAATGAACGTTTTTTGAGTGTTAATAAAGAATGGTTAGATGCTTCTATCTCCTTTGTCCCCCCACTAAAAAATAGAGGACGTAAAACACTTTAATTTGTAGAAAGTAATGAGAAAGCAAAGCAAAGAAGAGTAATAGCATAAGAGATATACTCCATTAACTTTATTAGCTCATGCCACACAAATGGGTTTAAGAGCTTCCGGAAAAATCGAATCGTCAAAACTGTTTAAAGAAATAACAACGTCGAAACCAACAAGAGCTTCAAGGTACAAAAAAATCTTTAAGCAGGTTAAACCACAACAATTGACTGCAGAAGAAGCTCTAAGCATTTCGATAGAAGCAAAATTATTTAGGAGAATACATTAAAAAAGTTTTAAAACAATTAAAAACGGTCGAGTCTTAAATTTAGTTTTTGTGCTCATTTTTCTTAGTTTCATCTCTATATATAAAAGAATAACGTGACTGACTGACTGACTGACTGACTGACTGACTCAACATCGCCCAGCCCAAACCGCTGAAGCTAGGAAGTTGAAATTTGGTATGTAGGTTCCTCTTTCGGGGTAGACGTCCGCTAAGACGGGATTTTTGGAAATTCCTGCCGGAACGGGCAAAAAGGGGGAAAGTGTCCCCCTTGACGGCCTGCCAAAACCCCTTTGGCTAGAAAGCTGAAATTTAAGATATGTGTTCCTTGGAGTAGGGGCTAACTTTTCTGGAAAGTACTTTCTAGAATTTTGGACAGGGACGTTGTAAAATTGGGGGTTAAAAAGGGGAAAAATGCCCCCCTTGACGGCCTGCCCAAACCGCTGGAGGTAGGAAGTTGAAATTTCGTATAAAGGTTCCTCCACTATCGTAGACATCCACCAAGACGGGAGTTTTGGAAATTGTTACAGGGACGGGCAAAAAGGGGAAAAAGTCTCCCCCTTGACGGCCTGCTCAAACTGCTGGAGCTATGAAGTTGAAATTTGGTATGTAGGTTCCTCGACCGGTGTAGACGTCCGTTGAGACGGCATTTTTGGAAATTCTTATCGGGAGGGGCAAAAAGGGGACAAAAAAAGTACCTTTTTCCAAAAAAGTACCTTTTTCAAAAAAAAGTACCTTTTTCCAAAAAAAGTACCTTTTTCCGAAAAAAGTACCTTTTTCCAAAAAAAGTACCTTTTTCCAAAAAAAGTACCTTATTCCAAAAAAAGTACCTTTTTCCAAAAAAAGTACCTTTTTCCAAAAAAAGTACCTTTTTCCAAAAAAAGTACCTTTTTCCAAAAAAAGTACCCTTTTCCAAAAAAAAGTACCCTTTTCCAAAAAAAGTACCTTTTTCCAAAAAAAGTACCTCTTTCCAAAAAAAGTACCTTTTTCCAAAAAAAGTACCTTTTTCCAAAAAAAGTACCTTTTTCCAAAAAAAGTACCTTTTTCCCAAAAAAGTACCTTTTTCCCAAAAAAGTACCTTTTTCCAAAAAAAGTACCTTTTTCCAAAAAAAGTACCTTTTTCAAAAAAAAGTACCTTTTTCCAATAAAAGTACCTTTTTCCAAAAAAAGTACCTTTTTCCAAAAAAAGTACCTTTTTCCGAAAAAAGTACCTTTTTCCAAAAAAAAGTACCTTTTTCCAAAAAAAGTACCTTATTCCAAAAAAAGTACCTTTTTCCAAAAAAAGGACCTTTTTCCAAAAAAAGTACCTTTTTCCAAAAAAAGTACCTTTTTCCAAAAAAAGTACTTTTTTCCAAAAAAAAGTACCCTTTTCCAAAAAAAGTACCCTTTTCCAAAAAAAAGTACCTTTTTCCAAAAAAGTACCTTTTTCCAAAAAAAAGTACCTTTTTCCAAAAAAAGTACCTTTTTCCAAAAAAAGTACCTTTTTCCAAAAAAAAGTACCTTTTTTCAAAAAAGTACCTTTTTCCAAAAAAAGTACCTTTTTCAAAAAAAAAGTACCTTTTTCCAAAAAAAGTACCTTTTTCCAAAAAAAATTCCTTTTTCCAAAAAAAGTACCTTTTTCCAAAAAAAGTACCTTTTTTAAAAAAAGTACCTTTTCCCAAAAAACATACATTTTTCCAAAAAAATAACTTTTTCAAAAAAAGTACCTTTTCCAAAAAAAAGTACCTTTTCCCAAAAAAGTACCTTTTTCTAAAAAAATGTTCCTTTTCCCAAAAAACATACATTTTTTCAAAAAAATACCTATTTTCAAAAAAAGTACCTTTTCCAAAAAAAAGTACCTTTTCCCAAAAAAAAGTACCTTTTTCTAAAAAAATTTTCCTTTTCCAAAAGAAGTACCTTTTCCAAAAAAAATACCTTTTTCCAAAAAACATACATTTTTCCAAAAAAAAAAAACACCTTTTTAAAAAAAAATACCTTTTCCAAAAAAAGTACAAATAAAGTACTTTGTAAAAACAAAGTATTTTTTTACAAAAAATTTCGTTTTTTCCAAAAAGTACCATTTAAAATAATATATAATTTCAAAAAAACTACTTTTTCTTCCTCCCCCCACGGATATCTCCACTAAACAAGGTTTCTTAATATTCGGCATAGACGTGCGCTAAGACGGGATTTTTGGAAATTCATACCGGAACGGGTAAAAAGGGGAAAAGTCTCCCCATAAACAGTCTCACAAATTGGAAAAGTGCCTGCCAAAACCACTGGAGGTAAGAAGTTGAAATTTGGTATAAAGGTTCCTCACTGTAGTAGACATCGACTAAGTTTGTATTTTTGGAATTCCCTACAGGATATCCCAAAAGGAAAGTCGGTATGTGAGTTCCTCCTTCTGTGTAGGCGTCCGCTTAGACGGAATTTTTGAAATTCCTATCGGGAGGGGAAATAAGGTAAAAGTCTCCTCCTGACGGCTTGCCCAATCCCTTTTGGCCAACCTAAAATTTTAAATATGTATTCCTTGGAGTAGGACTAACTCACCGGCAACGTAATTTTTCTATTTTGGAACAGGAACATAGTAAAAATGGTGGTTGAAAGGGAAAAATGTCCCCACTAACGGCCTGCCCAAACCGCTAAGGCAATGCAGTTGAAATTTGATATGAATGTTCCTCATCCATCGCAGATAGCCGCGAAGATGGAATTTTTGTAAATTCCTAAAGGGAGGGGCAAAAAGAAGAAAAGCCTCACCTTGGGGGCCGGTAAAAACCCCTTCGGCTAGAAACCTGAAGCTTAAAATGTGGGTCCCTGGAGTGAGGGCTAACTTATTAGAAAGATACTTTTTTGAATTTTGGAGAGGGTCGTTATAAAATGGGGGCTCAAAAAGGGAAAGTTGCCCCTTAACGACCTGTCCAAACTGCTGGAACTAGGAAGCTGAAATTCGGTACTTAAGTTCCTCTCAGCCTGCTCAAACTGCTGGAACTAGGAAGCTGGAATTCCCTGTCGATGGATTTTCGGAAACTCCTACCGAGAGGGGCACAAATAGTAAAAGTTGGCTAGAATCCTGAAATGTAAAACATATGTTACTTGGAGTATGTGCTCACTTACCGAGAAGGTGCTTTTTGGACAGGGACATTGCAAAAATGGGGATTAATGAAGAGAAAAGTGCCGCTTAAAGGCCTGCCCAAACCGCTGGAGGTAGGAAGTTGAAATTTGGTATTAAAGTTCCTCCTCTATTGTAGACATCCGCTAAGATGAGATTTTTGGAAATTTCTACAGGTAGGGTCAAAAACAGGAAAAGTCTCCCCCTTAACGGCCTGGCCAAACTGCTGGAACAAGGGATCTTAAATTGGGTTCCTTCTCCAACGTTGACGTCCCCTAAGATGGTATTTTTGAAAATTCATACCGGGAGGGGTAAAAAGGGAAAAAACTTCCCCCTTGACGGCCTGGCCAAACTGCTGGATATAGAGACCTAAAATTATGTATGTAGTAGGTTCCTCCTCCAACGCAGACGTCCTCTAAGACGGAATTTTTGGAAATTCCTACCGGGAGGGGTAAAAACGGAATAATTCTCCCCCTTGATGGCCTAACCGAACCCTTCGGCTAGAAATCTGTAATATATAATATGTTTTCCTTGGAGTATGGGCTAACTTATCGACAAGGCATTTCTAGGACTTCGGACAGGAACGTGGTAAAAATGGTGGTTCAAAAGCGGAAAATTGCCCCCCCCCCCCCCTTAACGTCTGCGTCTTTAGCTAGAAACCTAAAACTTAAAGAACAAGTGTATATGAAACACTAAAATTAAGAAACTAAATAGGAAACGAGTGGGATTGAAACACTACACAAGTGGAATGAAATGGATATAAACGTTGAACGAGTGGAATTGAAATTATAGACAATGCAAATGGATTGGAAGAGGGAATTACCTGTTCAAACACTATCCACGGAATATGAAACTTATGTAGCATTGAAACATACTCTCGAAAAAGTTAAACAAATTTTCTAAAAGAGAAAAAACCTTAGAAAAGGAATGGAACTTATATATTCCGATATTTAAACTTCATGTAACGAAGCACAGGTGGAAGAAACCGACGCAGTAAATTTTCCAACTGAATTTGTGAATTTACTTGAATTGCCAGGTCTACCTTTACATAAACTGGAATTAAAAAAAAACTTTAAGACACGCTAACAACGTAGCTTTTCCCGCTATTTTTAATATTATAAAATGCTTTCCAACCCTGCTTTACGTTATTTATTTTCATTCAAAACACAAATGAACAAAACTACTTACGGGTCTATCTACCTAAGTTCGCACTTTACCAAATTATCTTAACATACACACGTATATTGCAATTTATTATGGATTCATTACTAACAATCCACTTTCATGAGAAAAAGTGATCAAATATTTATTTATTTTAAACCCATTGTTGTGCAGAATTATTTATTTGTGGTGGCTGGGTGAAGGCTTTTATTATAAAAACTGTACTTTAAATAAAAAGCGAATTTTAAAAAAATTGTCGGGGGGAGGGGCGCCCCCCCCCCCTAAACCTTAAGGCACGCCAACAACGTAGCGGGCTGCGACCGCTATCTTTAATTTTATAAATCGCTTGCCAACCCTGCTTTACGTTTTTTATTTTCATTTAAAACACAAATGAATAAAACTACTTACGGGTCTATCTACCTAAGTTCGCACTTTACCAAATTATCTTGACATACACACGTATATTGCAAATTATTATGGATTCATTACTAACAAACCACTTTCATGAGAAAAAGTGATCAAATATTTATTTATTTTAAACCCATTGTTGTGCAGAATTATTTATTTGTGGTGGCTGGGTGAAGGCTTTAAATAAAAAACGAATTTAATAAAAATTTTGGGGGGCGCAGCCCCCCGGGGGGGAGGGCGAAGCCCCCCCCCCCCTTAACCTTTAAGGCACGCTAACAACGTAGCGGGCTGCGCCCGCTAGTTCTATATATTTCAAGATATGCATATTATTTGAAATATAATATTGTCGTCTTTAAAGTAGAACCAAAATTAAAGTTTTCAGATGTAAAATTTAATAGTTATGAGTGACTTTGTAAAAACACTTTTTAAATTTTTTATGTTTATCCAATTTTCAAAACGTCATATTATAGAAACCGAAATGATTTCGGATCGGAAAGTTTCTGATCTTATAAACTCTGATATCTTGTAATATTAATTGTGAATTTCATTAAAATCGGAATCGATAAATCCAACAGCTGCGCGTTTTTTCATGAATTTTTCTAATACTTAAAAAAATTTTTTTTTTTAATAAAAAAAAGTTCTCAACGAAAAATATAAAAGTTTATTTTTTTAAACTAACCTACATATAGTTAATTCAAAAAAAATAATATCTCGTCAATAAACCTCTTCTTTGAATTAATCGCCAGTTTGGGTGTCATCGAACCCACTGTGAGCCGGTCCTTTTGTCTTATGATATTATCATTTTGGGAATGGGAAAGCAGTTTTTGCCAGTACTTGTACCACCTGTTAAAGTGCTTTGCCACCGCTTTCCTGTTTCTATTTTTCTGACTGGGTTGCTATTAAAAAAATACCAATTGAAATTAAAAAAAATATATTAATTAAAAAGCAAAAACCAATTGAAATTGAAAAATATCAATTGCAATTCAAAAATACCAAATAAATTAAAAAATATAAATTGAAATTCAAAACATACAAAATGAAATAAAAAAATATCAATTGAAATTAAATAAATGTAAACTGAATTTAATTTGGTATTTTTTGAGCTTTTTTATTTCGATTTTTCTTTAATGTCAATTGTAATTTTTTTTTGGCTTTATTTGGTAGTTTTTACCTCTAAATTTTATTTGATATTTCTTGCATTTCCAACGGTAGCTTTTGAATTTTATGAATTTCAGCTTTTTAATTTTAAAAATTTCATTAAAAAATCGTACTTTTTGTAATCCTGAGTAAAAAAAGTTACACATAGTCGTATAAAATGCGATTAAGTTATATCTGCATAAATATACTATTTCATCTGCAAAATGGCCCGATGTAATTGTATCAGTTGTTTATCAGTTTTTATCTAATTGTATTAGTTTAGATCTCAACTAATAAAATTATACATTATTCAGATGAAATTATATCCAATTTTTGACCTGATACAATTTTAGAGGTTTATATCTAATAATTATTTTAATTTTTGCATTAAAAAATACAAAAATTGTTTTTTTTCGGACTTTCTATATTTTTATATATTTAGTTAGAATATTCTTCCACCTCAAGTCCAAATTCTAATATGATATTGTCATATTAGATTTTTATTTGTTGTTTCTAAAAAGGGGTTGATCATTTTCATGATAGACAATACAATTGTTTGGTAGACATCACTCTACTCTTCAGTTGTCCGCAATAAGAAAATGATAACTTTCTTACTCAAACCGAGACATTACATAAGGTACAAAAAATCAACGGGACGAGAATTTTGTACTTTCGTATATGAACTGTCTGATTTGGTAAAACCAGCTATAAATCAACTCCTTTTTGAAAGCAACAATTACATAAAAGTACCCTTTGGGTACTATTTATATGTATGTCTGTTGTCAATACATTTTGTAAAAACAACTAATTTTAAACTCAAAACAAAATAAATATTTGAATGAGATTTTAGCCGTGGTGTGCTTATTTTCAACAATTATTTTAATTTTTGCATTAAAAATACAAAAATTGTTTTTTTCGGACTTTCTATATTTTCAAATATTTAGTTAGAATATTCTTCCACCTCAAGTCCAAATTCTAATATGATATTGTCATATTAGATTTTTATTTGTTGTTTCAAAAAAGGGGTTGATCATTTTCATGATAGACAATACAATTATTTCATAGACATCACTCTACTCTTCAGTTGTCCGCAATAAGAAAATGATAACTTTCTTACTCAAACCGAGACATTACATAAGGTACAAAAAATCAACGGGACGAGAATTTTGTACCTTCGTTTGTACCTTATGTAATGTCTCGGTTTGAGTAAGAAAGTTATCATTTTCTTATTGCGGACAACTGAAGAGTAGAGTGATGTCTACGAAACAATTGTATTGTCTATCATGAAAATGATCAACCCCTTTTTTGAAACAACAAATAAAAATCTAATATGACAATATCATATTAGAATTTGGACTTGAGGTGGAAGAATATTCTAACTAAATATTTGAAAATATAGAAAGTCCGAAAAAAAACAATTTTTGTATTTTTTAATGCAAAAATTAAAATAATTGTTGAAAATAAGCACACCACGGCTAAAATCTCATTCAAATATTTATTTTGTTTTGAGTTTAAAATTAGTTGGTTTTACAAAATGTATTGACAACAGACATACATATAAATAGTACCCAAAAGGTACTTTTATGTAATTGTTGCTTTCAAAAAGGAGTTGATTTATAGCTGGTTTTACCATATCAGACAGTTCATATACGAAAGTACAAAATTCTCGTCCCGTTGATTTTTTGTACCTTATGTAATGTCTCGGTTTGAGTAAGAAAGTTATCATTTTCTTATTGCGGACAACTGAAGAGTAGAGTGATGTCTACGAAACAATTGTATTGTCTATCATGAAAATGATCAACCCCTTTTTTGAAACAACAAATAAAAATCTAATATGACAATATCATATTAGAATTTGGACTTGAGGTGGAAGAATATTCTAACTAAATATATGAAAATATAGAAAGTCCGAAAAAAAACAATTTTTGTATTTTTTAATGTAAAAATTAAAATAATTGTTGAAAATAAGCACACCGCGGCTAAAATCTCATTCAAATATTTATTTTGTTTTGAGTTTAAAATTAGTTGTTTTTACAAAATGTATTGACAACAGACATACATATAAATAGTACCCAAAGGGTACTTTTATGTAATTGTTGCTTTCAAAAAGGAGTTGATTTATAGCTGGTTTTACCAAATCAGACAGTTCATATACGAAAGTACAAAATTCTCGTCCCGTTGATTTTTTGTACCTTATTGCGGACAACTGAAGAGTGGAGTGATGTCTACGAAACAATTGTATTGTCTATCATGAAAATGATCAACCCCTTTTTAGAAACAACAAATAAAAATCTAATATGACAATATCATATTAGAATTTAGACTTGAGGTGGAAGAATATTCTAACTAAATATATGGGTTTATATCTAATGGTATCTGTTGAGATCGTAGTTGGTACAATTTGATATAAATAAAATATATTTGTATACGACATTTGCCTTATATAATTGTATCAAAGTTTTAAAGCAGATATAATTGCATCAGGTCAAAATTCAAATATTGGAAGAAACCAAGAATAGACTTATTTAAACCCGTATGAGACTTGCTTAATTTTCTATTGAATGGATATAGGATTGATGAAATGAAACAACAAGTATTAGAGAAAGTAAAAAATATAAATTATAAACAAAGTTTTTCGAACGGAAAATCGCTAAAAGTGATTAAAAATCGTTACAAACACGGAAAAAACGCTAGAAACAGAGAAAAACTTAGAAAATTTATAGTATTCTCAACAAGCAATTACTGATAAAGCGAAAGGAAATATTCTTCCAGAGGAATGTATTTTATTTTTGTCACAATAACAAAATACACACATTCATTCCTCTGGCGGAATTATTCCGCTCGCTTTATAAAAATAAGGGAGTAAATGTAATTTTAATTTGCATATACATCTGTACCCAAATCCAGAGATTTCGACTAAAATTTAGACTTAAATCAAAATCTCATATGAAATCCCGAGATTCCCCATACAAATTAAATCCCGTAAATTCGAAAGATATGTAAGAAATCTCATGAAAATCTCACAAATGTTTAGTCTTTCATATGTATAATACAATACTGAGTGCTATTTTTTGATTCGCAAATTTATAACTCAGCTTTTTTTATCATCTTTGAAAATAATTATTTTGAATCGATTCTTCAAAGCTCTGATCGACTGATTATTCAGTCGAATCAAAATTGAATCGATGTAAATTATACAGTCATTATATCACTTTATTCAATGTCAAATTATTGATTTAAAATTATTTTAAAATATTCACTGATTCATAAAATGAATAAATTTTTATTCATATTAATTCAAAAAAGAATTATCTTTTTCAAGCTTTGAATGAAACACAAGAGATAAGATTAAGTCTGCTTGGAATCAATAATTTTCGTACACAATTTTGAGATGTGCTATATCTAAGTTTACGCTCTAAATAAGAATATTTATATGAATACCGAAAATTCGGTACTGAAAAATTTTCAATACCGAAATACTGATTTCTCAATACCGATTCCGTATTGGAAACCCTACTATAATGTAAACAACTCTTATAGCCTAATTTCTTAAAACACTACACTTCACTTCACCTAGTTTTTTTTTTTAATTTTGTATTTTGTAAATCCCGGTGATGAACGCGGTGATCGTCCGTGCTGACTTACGTAGTTTTTAAACAAAACTATATGAAAAAGCAAATTTTGTAAATCACCAGACTGTTATTTTGATCACTTGAATTGTCAAATATTATCACTTGCATTTTTTAGGTGTTGAATGAAAAATAATGCAATAAAATATTAAAATCTTAAGAAAAAAACACTAGAAAAAAAGTAATTAACGATAATTTTGCTGAAAAAACATATGGATAAGATAATACAGCCGAATAAAAACAACTACACCACGACTTTATTTTTCAAAAATTTTATTGAAAAAGTACAGCGTAGAAAATGAATTAAAAGGCCTAATCAGCGATCAACATTCTGCAATAGAATATATTACTTGAAAAAAATTTCGTTTTGCACAATTTTTTTTCCCGTATTCTTTTTGTAACGTACCACCAAACTTAGTTGTATGAAATGGGTATTATAGTCCCTAGATTATAAATTTAAAAAAACCGCACTTAAAAAATTGTAAAATAATATCGGAACGCGAAAAAAGACTTTATGGTAGAAAAAATTAATTAAAACACACAATCAGCGATTAACATTCTGTAAACGAATATATTTTTGTCTGCAAACTAAGCACCAAACTTTGGTGTATGAATTTGGTATTATAGTCTCTAAATTATGAATTTAAAAAAACTACACTTAAAAAATTGCAAAACAATGGCGGCACGCGAAAAAGGCTTTATGGCACAAAAAATTAATTAAAAAACTTAGATTTAGATTTAACATTTATTTGTTCCACCCATACAACAAGATTTAAATCTTTTAATTTATAGTATGGGTCTGCATATTGTCATAACAAATTTTGTACATAATAATTTTTAAAATTAATTACAATAGATATATGAACAAAACAAATTTAATTATAAATAAAAATAAAAACATTAAAAAATAGAGAAAAACAAAATTAACAATTTAACAATAAATAATATAAATATTATAAATAAAATAAAATAATTAGAAGTTATTATGACAAAGGTTAAGTTATTATGAAAAATGTTTAGTTATTTCCTTTTTGAATATTATTGCATTGCTGTTTGCTTGAATTCTGTTTGGGAGTCTATTCCAAAGATGGATAGCATTAAAAAAGAACTGCCACTCCGAAATCAGACTTCGATGTCCTATTGGAGTTATCTATTTTCCCCTGTTCGAAAAACCAAAAGTTAAACGTTCATATAAGTATGTTGGTACCTTCGAGTACACTATCTTATGTAATAATGTAAGCAGCCTGATGTTGACTAAATTTTCAAAAGACACACCAAATATCCTTATTGAAAACGTTGAAACACGGTCGAATTTGCGTAGACCAAAAACGTATCTAGTGATATTATTATATAGCACATTCAGCTTATGCTTACTTTGAGAGTTACAGCATCCGACAAGACAAGGCACAAGGTAAGTTTTTGCTATAAGCATTCGTATTTTTTGAGGTGTACAAGAGTGAGTTGCCCACAATGTGCGAAGCATAGAATAAGTTTTGCCTATAACACCATTAACATGATTGGACCAACTAAGCGTGTTATTAAATATTACACCAAGGTTTTTGGTAGAGGAAACAATTTCTATTTTTTGATTATTTATTAGAACAAAAATATTTAAGGTTATCGGCTTAGATTTTTTGCGTAGTATAATGCACTTTAATTTCTGGGGGTTTAAGCACAGTCCATTTGCAGATGCCCAAAGGAAAATGTTGTGAAGATCAATATTAAGCTTTTCGACGTTGCAATGAAGGGACTTACGCGAACTACTGAGATAGAGTTGCACGTCGTCAGCATACATATGTATTCTACAGTGGGATATTTGTTTTGGTAAGTCATTTATATACACTCTCAGAACAATTCCGTTTTGACAACCTAATTTTTTCCAACCGAATTGGATAAGATAAAATACGGCCAGTAAAGGACTGGCCCCGTCCGCAAAGTTTTCATGAACTGCCAGCTTTCTAGGTCTTTGCACATACCACAGACGATTTGTTCCAAACTTTGCCAGAGTGGCTGCAAGTTTACATGAGATGACCAAAAAGTCCCGGCCTTACCATTGGGTGAATCATAAAAGTATTCATTCCACGAGCTGGAAGAGTTATTATATACAGCACCAGTCCTGGCATACCCAATTACAGGAGAGAAATATGTGGTAGATAGTGATGAGAGCGTTTACGGAATAAGAAGTTTGCTCTTGCAGTTAGTAATTGGGACAGAAAACGTCATAGGCTAATATAGCCGAATACGTTCCAAGCATTATTAGAGTGCATAAAACACTACCACATGTATCTATATCAGTGTCGGCACCCATAGCCACCAGTGGCCGATCATGATCGGCTTTTCACACGTACACAACACGAATGGTAACAAAACTCTCAACTAAGAGCGTAAAATTTATTCAGTAGCATGGTAGCTTTCAACAAAGTAGGTTGACGTCGCTTTGTTTAAGAAATTTTAGAAAAATATTACACTCTTAAAATTTTACAAGAACAGGAAATATATTATGAATTATTTTTATTTCTTTAATTCATTAAATTTACTAACTAATGGAATACTTTTTTAAGAATAAATAATTTATATACAAAAAAATAAATATTTTTTAAATAATGTGTATAATAAAATTTATTATGAATTATTTTAAAAAATTAAATTACTATATATTATTTTTTTCATTTCTTTAATTCATTCATGCATTCATTCATTCATTATTACATTTCTACATTAATTCATGTTCTTAATATAGAAATATAAATTTAAAAATGATAAACTAATTTCTCACAGTGTAGAAACACAATACATTCACATTCTCTCTTTGTGCCGACCACTGATCTATATTGTCAACACTTCATACCAAGGACAGACCATTCCGCACTCAGGTGGTTACTAAAATCTAAAAACCCTGAAGGGCAACTTGATCGTTGTATTGAACGCCTTCAAAGCTAAAACTTCAGCATTGAGTACAGAATAGGTGGAAAGCATAATAATGCCGATGCTCTCTCAAGATGACCCTTCAACCTGAAGTGCAAAAATTGTAGCAGGGCAGAGAGGAAAGTATGCGTTATTAATGTTCGAAAGAGTTCCATAATGGTCCCAGTGGCCGTCATCTTGGTGTGAAAAAAATGCTAGAAAATCTAAAATTAAGCTTTTATTGGTTTGGATGCCAAAAATCTGAAGCCGATTGTATAGCAAATTGCCCACAATGTATTACGGCCAAAGGTCCAGTAAAAAGAAGCCGCAAACACCTTTAGCAGTACAATTCAGGTGCCCCGTTTGAGCGAATATCAATGGATGTAGCCAGTCCTGTTGCTGTCAGTGGGGCTGAACATGGATTATTTCAGCAAATGGCCAGAAGTGTATGCCATTCCGAACCAGGAAGCTAGAACTAGAATTGTATTCCGATCAGGGTAGGAATTTTGAGTCTGCCATATTTAAAGAAATGTGTGAAGTATATGGAATAAGAAAGACAAGCAACACCACCATATCCGCAATCTGATGGCGTGGTTGAAAGATTTAATTGTACCATGGAGGAATATTTGATAAAAGTGGTCAGCAGCGATCAGGCGTGGGTCATACAGGTCAGCCGTGCACGATTTCACGAACACCTGCTAAAATTATATTTGTGTAGCATGTGTAGCATGAATTGTATAAGTTATTACCCACAAGAATATTTTGGGTAATTGAAATTAAAAGATCATATTACACAGTAATAATACATACGATACACACTATTTGTATTGTACAAGACCGTTGTAGTTACAGTGAGTTAAGCTGAGAACACTCAGTCAAACTCTTATAACAACCACTTTTGGTATTGTACATTTATCGTTGTTTCATACTTTATGAATCTTACTAAAAGTTCTCAGTCCATTTGCTGCATTTCCCACTGTTTATAGAATTGCTTAGTAAGCAATAATGTACTATAAATTAAGTTCGATTTTACCCAATAAAGCAGTTCTTTGCTTAACATTCATGGGAGCGTACCATCCGCTCCATGCAAAGAACATAATTAAAACCAAACAAAAATTGTTTTAATTACATGGCGATCCTGCCAGTATAAAGATAAATATAAAAAAACGAGTGCTATAAACATGCACCCTTTGGACTAGTGCTTCATTGCACAGCCAAAAGGAAAAAAAATCGTCCTGGCGGGTCAGCCACAAAGATCCGCTAGTCGCGTGAAGGAAGTTCCCTATCTGGCCAAGAGACAGGATGAAACCTCAGCCACAACCACGCACCAACATCAATAACCCAATAGGACGCAAGTCTAAGAGAGCGGTCACTAAAAAGAAAGGAGTTTTTCTATGGTGATATGGATGACTAAAATGGAATTGTATTATTTTGAACACCAGCAAAATGGAGAGATAAGTATAAATTAAAAAAAAAAAAAATTTTTTTAGCTACAAACGAAGTGCGTACTATCCGCACTCGTAGGGCCTGTAAGCGAATCATCGCTCGAGGCAAAAACCTTTTTTATTTTTTCAAAAAAAAAAGGAAAAATGGTTATTGAATAAATGATCATCCAAAAGACTATAAGATATTGAAGAAAGAAACAAAAGAAAGAAAATTTTGATTAACAGAGAAAGATTTTTTTTTATAATACAAACTAGAAATAAAATATATATAAAATACAAAATTAAAAATTTTGTATGGTCCTTTTATTATGGATAGAAGAGGGAACAAGAGTAGATCAAAGAACAGGATAGATTTTTTTTTTGCCATGGTAGTGTTTCTTATTTTTATATATTAGTAAAGAAAAATACAATATAGATTCTTTTTTTCGGTGAAAATGACTTGGTGGAAAAAGATTTTGTCCACTATCCCACTGCTTATTGCCGGATACGAAGTAGGTAAATCACAAGAGGAAACTGATAATAGGGAACTTATCGAAGTTTCGCGGAAAAATGTTGAAGAAAGTAATAAACCAGACATTACTAGGGACAATGAATTTAATTATGTGGAAATCGTATCAATAATAATGATTGTTATAGTAGCAATCATCTATATCATAAAAGTAATTTGTAGGGCAATAAGTAACATGCGTCAACAGCAAATATAAATAACAAATATTAGATAGAAGTGAATAAGTAGAGAAACATAATTAGATAAAGTTTAAATGAAAAAATGGGAGTTAATAAATAAATTAATCTCTTCAGAAAGAGAAAACTTCAGCAAGGCTTATAAATGCATAAATAAAAATGTATATGTTCGTCCAGAAACAGTGAGAAAACATTTGAATACGATTATAAATTCACTGGAAATAATTAGAGAGATAATATACAGGAATAGAGAGAAATTCACTGAGGAACATAAAATTGAAGTTTTAGAAATCTATTGGAACCTAAGAGACCAATTAGTAAAAATACTTGACAAATATAATATTAACCAGATATTACCCCATTCAATTGATCAGAAATTGAAAATAGATACAAACGTTATACTCGCTTCTAGCAATAGTGAGAAATTTTACCCAATTTCCGAAATAGATACCGACTCAGACTCAGAAGATTTCTCAAATAATTCCGAAATGACACAAACGGTCGTGGAATTTCTTAATACAGCTTCAAAGCTGATCTGTGATTTCGATGGTAAACCCGAGAATCTACGGACATTTTTGGACTCGCTCCAATAAGTGGATTCACTCAAGGGGACACACGAACAGACAGCGGTATCCCTAATAAAGACTAAACTAAAGGGAACTGCTAGAAATCTAATTAGCAATGAGACTTCAATCGCTGAAATTATAAGTAAACTGACTAGTTCACTAAAAGGAGAATCAGTCGAGGTCTTGTCGGCAAAAATAATGAATATTAAACAGAACAACAAGTCTGCGAATGCTTATTGTAGTGAGGTGGAATCTCTAGTTAAATCACTTGAAAATGCATACATATCAGATGGTTTGACCTGCGAATTGGCAAATAAATACTCCACCCAAGTTGCTGTAAAGGCACTTACGAAAAACTGCAATATTGATAAAGTAAAATTGATAATGGAAGCTGGTCAGTTCAATAATATGAATGACGCAATCAGCAAATTTGTAAATAGTTGCACTGAGGCAACTGGTCAACAAAATGCCATATTGTACTATGGGCAAAGACCCAATTACGGCAATTACCGCGGGAACAAGCGAAAATTCTGTGGAAGAGGTAACTTCTCCAGGAATAACAATAATAATAACCGCAACAATAATAATAGCAATAATAATAATTATTCGAATAATAACTACAGAAATAGAAGAGGACGTGGAAATTATAATGGAAACAGAAACCACGCTAGAGCACTAACTGCAAGTGAAAACAGTTCGGAAAACTCGAACAATCCCCTAGGATAAAGCCAATAAATGGGAAAATATATAATCTTAACCTTAACTTTAGTTGTTTCATCCAAATTAAAATAGACATAATTAACACTACTGTAACTTTACTGGTAGACACTGGAGCAGATATATACTTAATAAAACATCAATGCACATTTAAACAAATAAATACAGCTCATTTTACTACACTTACTGGTATAGGAAAAGGAGGAATTAAATCCATTGGTACAACATTTTTTGATTTAAAGACTAGTGAATTTTTGATACCCCACAATTTCCAAGTGGTAGATGACAATTTCCCAATACCATGTGATGGAATAATTGGTATGGATTTTATGAAAAGATTTAATTGTGTTCGTGAATTTAACCAAGACCAGGATTATCTTATCCTGAGACCACATTATCTGGAACAACAAATAGTAATACCAATGACCAATACTTGTGATGATGATATTACCTTGCCAGCAAGATCTGAGGTAATACGACGAGTTAAACTTTCATCATGCCATGAGGAAGTACTGGTAACTAATCAAGAACCCCAACCGGGTGTCTTCATAGCCAGTACAATAGTAAAAGCTGAAAATGCATTTATAAGGATACTTAATACAAACAATTCTGTAACTAACCTAAAACAAAATGAAATTATAACGGAAGATGTCAATAATTATGACATAGTAAAGTGTAAAACTAACAATGAAAATAGAAAAGATAAAATTTTAAATATATTAGAGAAGAATTTTCAAATACATTTTAAGGAAACTTTAACGGAAATATGCACCGAATATAGCGATATCTTCGGATTAGAATCAGAAACAGTTACAACTAACAATTTTTACAAACAAAAGTTAAGAACGAAGGATACGGATCCTGTGTACATCAAGAACTACCATATACCACATACCCATAAAGAAGAAATCGAAGAGCAAGTGAATAAATTGATAGATGATGGAATAATAGAGTCATCATATTCCGAATATAATAGTCCAATTTTATTAGTTCCAAAGAAATCCTTACCAAATACAAAAGAAAAAAGATGGAGACTGGTGATAGACTACAGACAGGTAAACAAGAAATTAATTGCAGATAATTTTCCATTGCCAAGAATAGACGATATTTTAGATAAACTTGGCCGAGCAAAATACTTTTATTGTCTAGATTTAATATCCGGATTTCATCAAATAGAACTGGAAAAGAATTCTAGGAACCTAACTTCATTCTCAACCAATAAAGGCGCTTAGAGATTTACCAGATTACCATATAGTTTAAAGGTGGCACCAAATTCATTCCAAAGAATGATGACAATTGCTTTTAGTGAGCTTAGACCAGATCAATCCTTCCTATATATGGATGACTTAGTCGTTCTAGGTTGTTCAGAGAAACACATGCTTTCAAATTTAACAGATGTTTTCGAGCTATGTCGCAGACACAATCTCAAACTACATCCTGAGAAATGTTCATTCTTAATGCACGAGGTTACATACCTAGGCCATAAATGCACCAACAAGGGCATACTCCCAGATGATAGTAAATATTCAGTAATAGAAAAAGAAAAGAAGATTTGTAGCGTTTTGCAACTACTACAGGCGATTTATTGAAAATTTTTCTGAGTATTCAAGGCATCTTACTAGATTATCGAAAAAAGGAGTACCATTTGAATGGATAAAAGAATGCGATATTGCTTTTGAACTTCTTAAAAGTGAACTAATGAGAACAACATTGTTGCAATACCCAGATTTTGAAAAACAATTCTGTATAACAACGGATGCAAGCAAACACGCTTGTGGTGCCGTACTCACACAAGAGTACGATGGAAAACATTTACCAGTGGCATACGCCTCTAGAAGTTTCACCAAAGGAGAAAGCAATAAATCCACTATTGAACAGGAATTGACAGCCATGCACTGGGCAGTGAAACATTTTAGACCCTATATTTATGGAAAACATTTCCTCGTTCGATCAGATCATAGACCACTTTCTTATCTATTTTCGATGAATAACCCCAGCTCAAAATTGACTAGAATTAGACTTGATCTAGAAGAATATGATTTCACAGTTGAATATCTTAGGGGAAAAGATAACTACGTCGCGGACGCTTTATCGCGTATCACGATCGACGAATTAAAGGAATTAAATATACAAAATAATAACATACTAAAAGTTACAACCAGATCAATGAAAAATAAGGCACAAAATATGGCTAAAAACAAAGAAATGAAGACGCAGCACCAATTCAAAGAAAATGAAAAGCCCAGTATATATGTACCGATTAAGAACACTGACGTCAGAAAATATTATAAATTAAAGATTACCCCCGGAAGATGTTATATCAAAAGAGGAAAATCTGTAATGGCATGTATACCAATTGATGATTTGTTTACTAATGGGAAACTTGACTTATGACAATTCTTCCCAAGGCTCGAAGAAGTGGCCGGTAAACATGACATTACGAAATTACAAATGGCACCTAGTGAGAAAATTTTCGAATTTATCTCCATTAATGAATTCAAACAAATGGGCAATAAATATTTGAATCATATAAAAGTAGCGCTACTAAATGAGGTGACCCGAATTGACAATAATAATATAGCTATTCAAGATGTAATGAAACGATACCACGAAGACCCTGCAGAAGGAGGTCATTGCGGTGTTTCCAGAACATTAAACAAAATTAAAAGATATTACTATTGGAAGAATATCACTAAAGATGTGACCAAATACGTCAAATCATGCCAAAAGTGTAAAACAGCCAAAACTACAAAGAACTTAAAAAGTCCAATGATATTAACGCCAACACCGACAAAACCATTTGATATTGTATTAGTGGATACTATAGGTCCATTACCAAAATCCTACAATGGAAATGAATATGCAGTTACTATAATATATGATATGACAAAATATCTAGTAACAATACCCGTACCAGACAAAAACGCTAAAACAATTGCAAAGGCTATTTTCGAACATTTTGTTCTTACCTATGGTCCAATGAAGACGTTCATTTCGGATATGGGTACAGAATACAAGAATTCTTTACTGACAGAACTATGCAGTCTTCTTAAGGTGAAGAAACTCACCTCAACTGCTTATCACCATCAGACAATGGGCACGATAGAAAGGAGTCATAGAACTTTCAATGAGTATGTAAGATCGTACATATCCGTTGACAAAGATGATTGGGATGAATGGCTTAGGTACTTCACGTACTGCTTTAACACCACACCATCGTCTGTTCACGACTACTGCCCATATGAATTAGTTTTTGGTAGATTATCAAATATGTTTAAACAATTTAGTGAAGTAGATAGAATTAGTCCACTTTATAACATAGATGATTATGCTAAGGAAGTAAAATTTAGATTAGAAGTAGCACATAGAAGAGCGCGCCATATGTTAGATAGATCTAAGTTACGACAAAAATTAAATTACGATAGAAATACATTAGATTTTAATTTTGAAATAGGAGATCTAGTTTTGCTTAAGAATGAAACAGGGCACAAATTGGAAAACCAATATAAAGGGCCATATGAAATTAAAAATATAGAATTAAGAAATAATGTAACAATAGTTGATAAGAAAAATAAAAAAGAACAAATAGTCCATAAAAATAGACTTAAGATTTATAAAAAATAACAATAACATAAAATTAAAAAAAAAAAAAAAAAAAACTTTCATTCAATAAACCACTTATCATAAGTAAACATAAGCATCAAATTAAATTTATAAATCTTTGTTGTAAAAGAATGTTCATACAACTTTGTTATATGAGCATTCTTCCGTAAAAGGGAGGTGTAGCATGTGTAGCATGAATTGTATAAGTTATTACCCACAAGAATATTTTGGGTAATTGAAATTAAAAGATCATATTACAAAGTAATAATACATACGATACACACTATTTGTATTGTACAATGACCGTTGTAGTTACAGTGAGTTAAGCTTTTGGTATTGTACAGTTATCGTTGTTTCATACTTTATGAATCTTACTAAAAGTTCTCAGTCCATTTGCTGCATTTCCCACTGTTTATAGAATTGCTTAGTAAGCAATAATGTACTATAAATTAAGTTCGATTTTACCCAATAAAGCAGTTCTTTGGTTAACATTCATGGGAACGTACCATCCGCTCCATGCAAAGAACATAATTAAAACCAAACAAAAATTGTTTTAATTACATTTGGAATGGAGTTAATACTACCTGAAGACATAGAGTTTGGCGTTAAGCCTACACCAACAGACTGAGCTGCAAATTCTGAGGGATTCGCAGAAGGCCAGTTAGTTCTACTTTTTAACCGTCAACGAAAGAAAGGATTGTCACCTAAACTACAAACTCATTGCAACGGCCCCTAAAAATTAATCAAGAGGCTAATAGAATACAGAAGTACAACAGCACGAGATATAAAATCAAGGTTGTATACATAGAGAGGCTAGCCATCTGTGGAAAAGGTACATCTATGCCTATTCGGGACGAACAGGCTTAAGTTGGCGGCAGTGTTACGAAATCTGATTGATCTAGTTCTGGTATTTTAGAAGCAAAATATACCGAGAAACGGGATTTACTAAACCTAACAATCTGGTAACACTACATTTAAATCGCTGCACTTTCTGAATTCGCTGCACTTTCTGAATTCTATTGCGAATTTCGGAAAACTTTTGTTACACGACCTAAATAAGTGGCTCAAATTGTTGCTCCAATTTATGTCCACAATATTTTTTAAAATTTTTAAACTATTTGGAGTTACGTTGTAAAAACGCAGGACTACTAAGACGAAAAAGACCAAGGCTTTTTCATGTAAATGTATGAAAAATGCAGCACATCTTGAATTTAACAAACAGCATAAAGTTTCAGACCATTTGGAACTACAATGCAAAAACGCCGTGCTACTACCCGAAAAAGACCGTGTAATTTTTATGTGAATACACAACTTATACTAAAGAGTACGAAAAAAGAACTTTTTATAAAAAAAATCAAGTTTTCAGAAAAAAGTACTTTTTTATATAAATTTTTTTTATTAAAAGTTCTTTTTTTGGGAAAAATTTTGAACGGGTAGGCCGTAAGACCGGTTTTAAGACTCGGGGGTCGAACCCCGGGTAATGGGTTTTTATTATTTTTTCGTGATTATTTCGTCACGCGACTCACTTTGTTTTTGTAATGGGGATAACGTGTTCGATGTTTTTGCCAAATACTATGTGTTTCTAATTAAGCAGATTGAATCAGCTGATTTGTCACGTTGCATTTACGTTGGCTTTACTGTTTCTATAATACTCATCCCAACTCAATTTCCTACTGCACTGCACGTCATACTTACTGAACTGCACTCTGAGAAATACTTATCGCACTTGTGTGTATCATATTACAACCATCATCATCATCAACACACGAGTTGAAAACAGGACGTGCTTGTGTGTGTGTTTTTAAGTTTAGTGTGATAATGAGGACTTTTGCTGTTAGTATTTATACACTTTATACTTATACTTGTCCGTGTTATAAAAAAATATATGTACATTTCGTCGGCCTGCCTGCAAGTAGTGCTATGTGTTTTTTAACAGGTTTTCAGGAGAGTGATAAAACTGATTTATATCATGCGGTATTCGTCGCCCTCTTTCGAAGATTGTCATTTTGTATCGAAAAATGTTAGCCTTTGCAGATATGTGTAATTTTTGTGGCAACATTTTTCGATACAAATTAAGAAGAGAGTCATTTAGCAGAGGTTAGGAGAGTTGGTACCTCATTTAATTTAATACTCGTTGTTTATATTATCCTTTAAGATATTTTATTGACATCATATGCTTTAGTAGGGTTGCCATCCGTCCTCTTTTCCCCGGACACCGTCCTCTTTTTTAGGGCGTCCGGGGCAGTCATCCTTCTTTTCAGTAAGTGTCCGGGGTTGCCCTACTTTTTGCAATTTTCTCTATAACTTGTTTTTATTGCTTCTAAACTTTTTAATTGTTGGCATTGCTGTTTTGTCGCTGTTATTTCAATTGACTTGGCATCACTTACATTGATTGCCAAATTTGAAGCTTCTCAGCAGTGAACCAACTGTTGATTTAAAAAAAAAAATTAACATTGATTTTAATGATGAAAATGTATTTAATGAATTCCTTATCCTGAAAAATTATGTAAAAACCTTAAATTCAATTAACACAAGTTTGATAACAAGTTTTGGTGGAAACTTTTTTAAATTAAAAATGATGTTTGCTATGAAATGAGAAAACTTGTTGAGTTATATTTTTCTTTCCAGCACATAATGCCAACGTAGAACGTATATTTTCTTTAATAAAAAAAATTTTATCCGGAGATAATTTCTGATATTATTGTCAAATATAATTTTGATATGAATTGTCAAGAGTTTTATGAATATTTGAAGAAATGCGATATTCAAATTGAAAAATATTCATGAAACCCTTGATAATTTGTATCAAGAATTTATAGAAATTTACATTCCCGAAAATGTATGAAATAAATTTGTTAATCGTTATTTTTTTTTTTTTTTTGTTTATTCAGGTACTAAAAATTTTAAATTCAGAATGATTTTGTATCTTTTTTGTGAAGTTTTTTGTAATCACGGCGCAGTGGACGCCAGAAAACAAAAAACTGAATCCAGAAACTATTTCTAGTTCTATTTATGATATTATTAGAGTCAAATAAAATTTTGATATGAATTTTCAAGAGTTTTATAAATATTTGAAGTAATGCGACAGTAATGTATTGATTCAAATTGGAAGCATTGAAAAACATTCATGAAACCCTTTAAAATTCGCATCAAGAAATTATAGATATGGTTAATAATTGGTTAATCGTTATGTGTTTTTAATTTAAAGTTCAGAATGATTTTTTTGTTTTCTGAAAATTTTTTTTTAGTTGGAATAAAAACTGTTTTATTTATTAAAATAAATTTTTATTTGTATATTTTATCGTGTTGATTTTTGTAAAATTAATTTATTAAAAAAAATTGTCCTCTTTTTTAAGACAAATGTCCTCTTTTTTTGAGGTTGGTGTCCTCTTTTTCTCAAAATGGAAATGGCAACCCTATGCTTTAGTGATAATTTTAGTAAATGAGGTCGTGATAGAGTTGTCAAAACCGGTTTTCAAATTATTCGATAAACCGGTTTTTTTCTATATTTCCGGGTTTTTTAAACCGGGTTTTGAAAAAGGACGGTTTTCGAATTATTCGAGAAACCGGTTTTATCGTGTCGAATAATTCGATATTTTCGAATATTTATAAGGTGAAAATTTCTAATAAATTTTCTTCATTTGTTCAATAATTATGCACAATATTTAAGTGCCAATGCATAATAATTTGAAAAACTTATAACACATTTATAAAATGAATTTTGTATGGAAAATTTGTTTTATAAGTCACTTAAAAATTTTCAAAGTGGTTGTGCATATGACCTTTAATGTTTGATTCCCTCGTTTAGGTACACTCTAAAAAATGTTTGTAAATTTACTACTATAAAATGGGTAAAATTTTGTTTAATTTTACGAAAATTCGGTAAATATAAACAAAAAATGCGTAAACTTTTTTTATACACACTTTCATACGCAATAATACACACACAAAGTATTTTTAGACATTATGTGCTTATAAATAAACACATTGTGCCTAAAATTACTGTTGTTTTGTTAAATAAAATTTTTACGCACAAAGTTGGTAAATATACTATCCAATAATAGTAATAAATACTCTGACATTTCAAATTGGAAAAATTTAAAAAAAAATTATAAATAATAAAAAGAAAAAGCGAAAACGGATTATTTTTTGTGAATTACAACATTTCCACAAACACATTAGAGTCTGGAAATAGCAACATAAGCATGAAATTGTTTTTGGTAATTATTGTTAACGCATGTGGTAGTCTAAACCTCATTTCAAAATTGAAAACGCCATAAGAGAGATACGGCCTACGAAGGAACAACTGGGTGCAATGACTCCTGCTCAACAAAATGCCTTCTTTGCAAGGGAGGCAGTCAACCAAAAACCGTTAACAATAACGGTAGAAAATGCCGTAAGAGAGATTCGGCCTAGGCAAAACAACTGGGTGCAATGACTCCTACTCAACAAAATTCCTTCTTTGAAAGGGAGGCAGTAACCGCCAACAATAACGGGAGAAAACGCTTTAAGAGAGATATGGCCTACGCAGGAACAACTGAGTGCAATGACTCCTACTCAACAAAATGCTTTCTTTGCAAGTTAGGCAGTACTCAATGAATACTGACTTTGTTGAGCAGGAGTCATTGCACTCAGTTGTTCCTGCGTAGGCCATATCTCTCTTAAGGCGTTTGCTCCCGTTATTGTTCACTGTTACTGCCTCCCTTTCAAAGAAGGCATTTTGTTGAGCAGGAGTCATCGCACCCATTCAATAGTTATAACAAATTTTTATATGAATTTTATACAAATGCCTTAAGATCCCAAAACGACTAATTTGGACATAAACGATTATGAGAGAATGACTCGGATATTATTATTAATAAAGTACGTACTAAAAATTAATTTGTTATTTTATTTAAACAAATTTTTGGGTGGTGCTTAAAGTTAGTACACCTGTTGTAAATGTACGCATTATATTTTATTTTTACGCACTTTCTGTTGATTTTTGCGCATTTTTTGTGGATTTTTACGCATTTTATGCGTACATTTACATGTGAAACGTGCTTTTTTACAAACAAATTTAGTAAATTAACACACTAATTTCAAAATTTCATTTAATTTTTACGCACTTTCAATGTAAAATTACAAATTATTTGTGCACCAACTTAAACACAATGTGCGTATTTTTTTTCAATTACGCACATAGAGTAAATTTACCCAATTTATAGTAGGAGTTCAGTTTCCTACTATAAGTTGGGTAAATTTCAACAGAATTTAATTAGAGTGTAGGGTTTATTGATTTTGTCATTGCCATTAGTACATTAGTACATTAGTGGACTATTGTCGGAAAAGATTTTATTTCGAAACAAAAATTTTTTCAAGAGACTGTTTTTTTTTGAGAATTCTACATTTTCTCTCTATCTTAAAAAGTCATAATTTTTTGACCATAAGTTTAGTAGGAAAGATCTAAAAATTTGTCCTAAAATGCATATCAGCTCATGTTTTCCATTTCCTCAAGAAATACAAGAAGTTTTTTTCTTATTTTTTAGCTTTTCTCCCCCCGTGATAAAATATTTTGCGATTTGAAACCGTAAAATTGTAATAAAAATTTTAAAAGTCACAAATTGTTTCACATTAATTGGAAAACTACTATCTTCATAAGGCCAAAGTAATTTTTTGCGACATTTTCAAATCGTCCTGTCTATTAAATTAATGCGAAAAACTTCCATCGCAATCTTGTAACAATTCCAGAGCAAGTGAAAAATCATTTCTGTTTTTTATGGAAGTTTAATAGCTTTTTTCGCCAAAATTACGAACAAAATACTGGGGGGTAATTCTCGCATTGGTAAACGAGCGAGTTTTTTTTCGAACGTGCGAATTGTTTTGCTTTTGGGATTCTCTTATTCGATATCGATTGAAACCTATTGAAATTTCTAATGATGGCATCCGATAACGAGCGATCACTCGAATGCAACCTTGCGAAATTTTACTCGTAAGCAAAATAGCATTCGAAATAACGTTTTTTAGCAAGAAGTAAAAAAATGAAAATGTAAGAGCAAAATTTATAATATTTAAGAAATAAAAAATAGTTTTACTAACTGTAGGTCAAAAACAAACTTTGCCATACATACAGATTTAGCCGAATACCTCACAAGGAAAAGCAAGGGCTAATCAACTCTGGGAACACCTAGCAGGTAAACTTAATGCTTCTGGACCGCTAGTAAAAGATGCCAAAATGTGGCGAAAAGTAACACGGAAAGAAAAATATCTTCTTTTGAGTAATAATTTTTTGTGCAGGTGTACGCTGACCAGAAACAAAATGTTTAAAAAAAGGTTTCGTTTAATAAATCTCCAAAAAAAAGAACGGGTGGTGGCCGATATGAAGAAAAAATTATTTTCCAAGTAGAGGAACAAATATTGGCAGCAGCAGTTATAGAAGTTGCCGTTGAGGCTCTGAAGAATGTCAAAAGCTATGGGTCACTATCGCAAAACAAATCTCTGGAAGAATTGTCTGAAAGTACATCCTCAGAAAAAAATAATGATAGCTATGCCTTTCCATCTCCATTGCAAGGACTTTAATCTCAGATAATAGAGAGTTGCATATTCAGGAAGAACATTGCTATATTATAGAGTCTGAAGATGACGGCCAAGAAAATAAATGTGTGCCAAATAAATCCCAAATAATGTATAAGGATTCCAAAATAAAAAGAGAATCAAAACCACTTTGTTAAAGAAAAACATTTCGTCTACTGAAGAATATCAAAAGGAAATGTTCAAAAGATATGACCAACTTATCGACATTAATAATAAAAACCTTAAATTAAAGGAAAAGGAGGTCGACCTTGCAAATCAGTTTGTGGAATTAAAAAAAATCCTTGAAATGAAGGAAATTTAACACAAAATAAACATACAAATAAAAGAAATGGAACTGCAAATAAAAATAAGGGAGATGGAAAAGCTAACTACGGACTACAAAAGCAGAAAAAGAACGATTAATTACACTGTGAGACAAATGGTAGGGGTCGGTGATCGGGAAGGGTTCAAACTACCGGGGAAAGTTATATCGGTAAAAAAGAAGTTATACGTGTCCCGGCGTTTCGCTGGGTCACCCCTAGGAATCGAGATATATCGATTTGACCTTTGGTGGTCTTTTTTTTGACATAACTCGAGAACCACTAGTCCGATTTTGCTCAAACAATTTTAAAAAAATTAGAAATTACAATTCCTTTAATCTGTTCATATAACGTTTTTCTATATACTCAACAGTTTTGCCGGTAAAAATAAATGTATGAAGAAAAAAATATTTTTTGCATAAAATATTAAAAAAAAGTAATAAACAAAAGGTTATTGATTTTTATGGTAGCGGTAACAAACATTTATTTTTACCGGCAAAACTGTTGAGTATATAGAAAAACGTTATATGGACAGATTAAAGGAATTGTAATTTTTAATTTTTTTAAAATTGTTTGAGCAAAATTGGACTAGTGGTTCTCGAGTTATGTCAAAAAAAAGATATATCTCGATTCCTAGGGCTGACCCAGCGAAACGCCGGGACACGTATAACTTCTTTTTGACCGATATAACATTTCCCGTTGGTTTCATCCCATCCCGATTTTGACTGTCGCATAGTGTTATATTATGCTTTGTTTTGAACCACCAATTAGATCTCATATTATTACTAGTTAAGTTTAACACTGAGTTTTGTTTTTTAATACACATGTTGAATTTTCTAATTTATACCTGTGTCTTCTAATAAATACATTTTAAATTTAATTTAATTGCTACTTAGGCTTATTTTAATGCTGTCTTTAATTTTTTTTTCCAATTTTAATTATTTGGGTTTCTGTGTCATTGTCAATTTCACGCATTGCATGTGTATCTGGCGTCTGAGGTACGTCTTCGTAATTGGGAACTGCAAATATTGTGTAGTGCAGCACATACGTTGGAAAATTGAGCCGCTTATTCTGCACTATATCGGCTTTTCTTATCGTGGCATAAAATTTTCCATCGATCCTTTAATATCCCAATTGTCCTTTCTACAATACACCTACCTTTTGAATGAACCTCATTAAAAAGTGATTCCATTGAATTTTCTTTCGAATTTCGGTAGGGCGTTAACAACCACGGTTCACAGGGATACCCAGAATCGTCTATAAATAAAAACATTAAAATATATCGATACCCTATATTCAATACGCTATATCTGCAAAAATACAATTGTTCAGGAGACCAATAAAACTGATTCTCTTGCTTATATGATTTTTTGAATCAATCGGTCTTCTAGAATATTATTTAAAAATGGCAACTTATTCCTACGTATACATATTTGGAAATTATTTGGGTTATTTACGTCCCTAATGTAGATATAGAGTGCTGAAATAAAATTGTAATATAATTTTATGATAATACTAGCAGATATGTAGTTTTGATAAATATAAAAAATATGCATTATTACAGTGGCGGTTCCAGCTTTCGATTTGAGGGGGGGAATTTTAAAATTTTGTTTATTACTCATACGTCACGTACGCTATATCAGTCGAAACATTTATAATTAACCACCTGTTAATCCATTTTTGCCCACTAATTGTTCCACCGAGAATTTTGTGAATACCTTTGTATAAAAAAGATACATGTTACATTTTACAAAATTCGAAATTCGGTTTAGGCAGAAATTGAGTAATTTTTCGGAAGTAACAAAAACCTTTTGTAATTCTTTTAGAACAAACTATTATGGACGAAAACTAAGATTTATTTTTTTCTAAAAGTTGTTAAACAACATGTCTTATATAAGTTGCATTTAAGACAAAAATCATTTTTAGTTCTGATTACAAAATATTCATTTTACTGAATGGGGTTAACAAATTATGGTTTTATTTTTTAAAGAGGTAGTAATATTGCTAATGGAAGCTTTTCATCTCTCCTCTATCTTCTTTCCAAAGAAGGTAGCATATTAATTAAAGTAACAAATTTCGTGAGTTTTTCTTCTCTTTAAAAAAATAAAAAAATGCAAAAGTAAGCATTCAGATAAACCTAAAATTTATTCTGAACCTTCAGCACTACACTAAGAGAATTACCTGCATGATATTAATGAATTTGTTCATAAAGCCAATGAAGTTTCACTGGAACTCGACCTTTGAAAATTTTCATTAAATTAAATGTTGTGACAACTATTATTTTAATTATTAAAAGTTTCATACACTCAATCAAAAAGTTTCATTAAATCGGGATTCATAAAATATATAAATTAAAGAAATTTTTCATTTACTTTGTGAATAAAACTTCATTGGCTTACTGCAAAATTTCAAAAAAAAACTCGTCCAGTAAAATTCTCTCTATGTTTTGTTTTTAGTATATATATTGGTAGAGTATTTGCCGAATAGTATCTTATAACGTGTGTAATTTTAAGATTATAGGGATTTACATTTATGAAAAATATTTCGGATTCTGAGGACTGTTTTATAATGAAATCTCTTACAATTTCTTTAAAAAAAGATTTTGAGAAATTTATCCCTAAGATTTAGATTTCTATAAAATATTATTCGAATAATGAGAACTCCTCCGTAGAAAACCAATTAGATTTCCAGGATATTTATTTTACAGAACTCGTTTAATTCTGGGAACTTTGCCGTACAGGAAATCCTCCTGATTATTAAAATAGATATTCCTATATAAAAATCCTCTATGAATTTTTACATTTAATTAATGGATTTTCGCTGGAATTCGTCCATTAAAACTTTTAATTGATTTAGGGCGAGTAAATTATTTCCAACATAACCAAGGTTAACCCTTCGAGAACCATGAAATTAATTAGAGATCTGAAGCACATAATGTTCGGATTAACGGCATTGAGATTGTCGAGTTACTGTATATAGAATTTTCTTTATTTGGAAAGTGGTTCGTGTTTCATGTGAAACAACTATTACGCTCCATAAAAGGAAAATTATTTTTCACAATAATCAATGGGTTTATATTTTGTCTTTAGTAAACCATATTTTGTATTAAAATTGTGTACCTAAACATAAACATACAAATACATTATTATACTCAAATGAAAACTTAATCTCCGTAAATTTCAAGACCATAAATAAATTTTAACATTTTATATTTAAATTCTACTTCAATGCGTTTTTAGCGAAAATATAGTTAAAATGTTGGTTTTCAATTTTTATTTAAAAATAAAAATTGTTTTTTCGACTTTTTTAATTGATAAATTGGAAATTTATTAATTCTAGTTCGGGGCCAATTTCCTTATTATGAATTAACATAATATGTCCTTTTTTTAAGCAAAAACTCTGTGAAGTATTTGTCAGGAGAATATCCTGATGAAGACAAATAGCAGTTTTTGGAAAAAGTGCTTATTATATTAATTCATAATAAGGAAATTGGCCTCGAACTAGAATAAATAAATTTCCAATTTGAAAATATAGTTTATTTAAATTTCTTGTGTAGAAAATTCTCAGATCTCAATCAAATTCTCATTTAAAAAATTTATCTCTTCTATTATTGCATACCGAAGGAAAAAAATTAAAATTTATTCATACTTTGAAGTTTTAATATACACTTTACAGTTTCAAAAGAGAAACAATTGTAGAGACTGCGGAATAGAAAAAAAATTATTTGCAAAAACATTTCCTCAATAAATTTTTAAAAATTTCTTATTTTTAGCTTAGTAAGTTGTTTCAATTTTTCATATAAGCAAAATGATGTTTTCATTCACAATTTAAATAACCATTTGAGGCCTTTAGAGTTCAAGTTCAAGTGAATTTTTTTCAAGGGAAAAGAGGAACAAATTCCCAAGGTTACTGTAAAAATGTAGTTTTTAAAGCCTTTGCCCTAAATATAGATTCTTTGGTTTTTACTATTATATAATTTTATATAAAAAATGTTGTTGCGAAAAACAGTATCACAATTGATTTTTAATTAAATTTAATTCTTAAAAAAAATCTTTTTATAGTTTGACAAACTTTTCATAAAAGGAGTTCTCAAACGAAAAATATTCCAAAAGTTCTTTAGGGAAATTTACATAAACGTATTCATTTGTCGTTTTTTTTCTAAATGAAAGATTGCCAGAAATAAAAATTTACTTAAGTATTTGGTCATTTGTGTATTTTTTTTCTCGTAATTGATTAAATATTTTGTGATTTTATCAGATTCTGAAACATTTGAGTATAGGGGTGACTTTTTTGTTAAATTGCTTTGAACATTTTTTCAGTTTGGGAAAACTTTTGTTTCTATATTGCTTTCTGTTTTAATTTTTTTCCTTTTTCTGTCTTACCTTTATTTTCTTTTCCCTTTTTACTTTTCTTTTCCTTTTTTCTATTCTTTTTCTCTTTTCCTTCCTCTTTTTTTCGTTTTCGATTTCGGTTTAGGGGGGGGGGATGGGAAATTTCCCCCCCTTGAATCCGCGCATGATTACTAGAATCCAATGGCCCTGTAACTGTCCATACTTTTTGTGGAAAACAATATTATGTGCATTCAAACAGGAACAAAAGCTGAATTGTTAATCAGAGATGGAAAAGGCTCACTCGTTTGGTTTTTGAAATTAATAACACAAGGGCTATTATACCCCTATCTTATTCCAAAAATTAATGTTTAGCACCCAAAAAAAAAAAAAAATTGCGTAAAAAAATTGTCCAAAAACCAAAAAATTTGCATGATTATATAATCGCTGATTAAGTTTCTTAAATTATTTTCTGCGAATTAAGAAACTTAAACCCACTCTGGAATTTTTTCATTGCGGTGTATAATCCACAATCCAAGACTATAACACCCATATCTTGGCCAAAGTTTGGTGGTTAGTTTGCAAAAAAAACAAAAAATTGGAAAAAAAATTTTGCAAAAAGGAAAATTTTACACCAATATATTCGTTTGCAGAATGTTAATCCCTGAGGGTTATGTCCTCAATCCCGCAATCCCGGGAATTTTGTGCGGGATTTCCCGGGATTTTTTTATTCTTTTACAGAAGTTTTAGCTAGTATATTAAAATTTTGGATGCTTTATTTAAATTAAAAACATTGATTGTTTTAAAAATAAGTTAAATAAAAAATAGTTAAAATTAAAAAAATGCGATTTAAAATTTAATAATATAATATATAATATAAAAAAATATTATTTAAACCGAATTTTTTGGGTTTAGTTAAACCGAAAACAAATTTTATTAGACATTATCAAGCTTAAATACCAACAAAAATACTCGTACCTCGGAAATTTAATTTTTTTTAATGATGGTCTTTGTTCAAATAAAGCAATATACATATACAACATTTCAATATCAGTATTTCAGCTCCCAATACCCCAAAAAAACACGGCATTAAAATTTAAAAAATTATATTTTCGTATTTTAAATTGATGTAAGTGTTTTTATTACTTCAAATATTTTTAAAATTGTATGTTTTTGTTAGATTAAATATTGTTGACCTTTGGTGTTGTTATATTTGTAGTACTGTTTGGCTTTAGGTCACAAAAATTTAAAAAAAATAAAAATCCAAATATTATGTATTTTATTTTTCAATATTTTATTTTTTATTTTCTTCCGATATTTCGATTTGCATCGCAAATCATCCTCTGGGATATTTAAAAAATACAATATATTAAAAAATATATTTTTGAACGGGACTGAGTTGAAAACTTCTCGCTGCACTTAAAGCTTACTATTATTTTTAAAATAATGCATCAGATGCTGTTAAGGTGCCATTAAAATTATCGAAATCATCATGATTAATTGTCATCGTAAATTTGTAATCACTAAGCAGTGTTGCCAGAACTCTTAGATGGAAATATGCTAGATTCCTAAAAAATTTCTGCTAAAATCTGCTAAATCCTAAAATAAAAAATATATGCTTAGAATATGCTAAATTAAAAAAATCGCAATTTTGTTTATTATATTCATTATGCCAAAGATCTGCTAAATTAAATACAAAAAATATGCTGAAAATCTGCTAAATAATTTTTTAAGTATTATATAATAAAGTCTTATTAATGGAAAAATACCTTTTTTAAACAATGTTCATAAAAAATCATATTTTCATACTTTTTTAAACTATCTTAGAAAAAATATAAAAGTTTACTTAATTCATAAATGCTTTCAAAAGTTATAGGAGGTTTATCGAACAAATTTTATGTGAAGAATTTGTTTTGTAATTTGTAAAAAATTTTTTATGAAAAAATTATTTTGTTAAAAAATATGCTAAAAATATGCTTTTATTAAATAAAACAAAATATGCTAAAAAATCTGCTTTTGTCCAACAGAATATGCTAAAAAGCAGTTGGCATATTTTTACAAAAAAAATATGCAATTACCCAACTCAATCTGCTAAATCTAGCAGAAAATATGCTAAAATGGCAACACTGTCACTAAGTTAAAAGATAATTTTGTAATTTCTTTTATTCTTATTTTCTTATTTTTCATTTTTTTTTGTCTAAGTAGCCATTATGCTGTATCACTTGGTCACGTAGATTATAGTAAATTCATTTTTTTTAATTATACCGTTAATTTTCTTGATGCTAGCAGATTTTAGTTTTTAATAGTTAGTACGTTGATATATGGAATAGAAAGTGTTACAGTTAAGCATAAAGAATAATCTTTGGTTTTATTTTAAGAGATTTATTATTTATCAATAAAATAGGAAAACAAAGTATTATGTTGTATTAAAATTAAAAACAGAACTGGAAAGCTGCAAAGGCTCAGCACCCCACCATTTTTGGTCCTTCGAACCGGATTTTTGATACAATAATTAATAACCTTTTAATAAATTTCTGATTCTATTACTGGAGTGTTAATATGCCAGTAGAAAATATGACACCAGATCTACCAGCAATAAGGCGAAAAATTCTTCAAAGGTCACAGTTAATGTCTTAAATGGAATCACTAAAAGATAATTCATCCATTTTAACAACGTACTCCATTTCACAACTAGAAGTAAAATTGGCTTTAATTGATCAACAACTGCAAAAGTTCGAAAAATTGCAAGAAGACTTGGAAAATTTGGATGAAACCCAAATTACGTTGAATCATCGTGTTAACTTTGAAGAATCGTTTTTTGATGTCAAATCAATAATGCTTGAAAGATTGGCTGCTTTGCGTTCTGACTACACTTCATTTAGTAGCACACAACTACCAGCCGACTCTTCGAGTATTTCTCATCGATTTCATCTTCCAAAAATACAACTGCCTATTTTTAATGGTACACAAAGCAAATGGCTTGATTGATCTGAGCCATCATTATTAAAAATTCGAGAGTTCATCGACATTATAAACGCAAATTTACGAGCTATTCAGTCGTTAGCATCAGAACAACAGGTAACGGATGGGATTTTGTTGCACTTAGTTGCATCAAAACTTCATATGGAGACAAAAGCGAAGTGGGAAGAAGAAGTAAGCATAAAATTTAACCAAGAAACATCATCATCTTTGATTTTGCCTTCATGGGATGTTTTAGCCAAATTTCTTGAACGTCGGTGTCAATCATTGGAAATTGTTGATATCAATTCATCCACTACTTTAGCCTGAAAGACTACAACAACAAAAATAACTGTGAAATCATCTTTTATTACAACAAACCAGCCTCGCTGTTTATTGTGTGATGAAACTCCAAATCATAATGCCTTTAAGTGTAATAAATTTATTCATATGGAGCGGATGGAAAGGTTTGATCTGATAAAGAAAAGGAATTTGTGCCTTAATTGTTTAGGAGATGGTCACACCTCTAGTTCATGCCCTTCACTAAATCGCTGCCAGCATTGCCATTTTAGTCATCATACACTTCTTCATCCTGGAAAATTGCAAAACACCACCATTGTTGCTACTGCACCAAAATCACCAAATTCATCGCAAGCACCACCAACTTCAAATAGCACCACTCTTCCAGTTGCTCAAAAAAATAACGAGGTTTTATTGGCAACAGCCATTGTGAATATTATTGGAGATAATGGAATTTTAGTAAAAGCCAGAGCATTACTTGATTCTGCTTCACAACTACATTTTATAACAGAATCAATAGCGCAACACCTACATTTACCTAAAAAAAATGCAGTATAAATATTAGTGGAATTGGGAATACTTCAGCTGAAGTTACACAGGTATGCGCAATAAAAATAAGCTCTCAAATATGCGCATATTTAACCTCAATTAAAGCTGTTGTCTTAAAAAATATTACAACATGGCAACCCCAAGAAATTATTGACAACAGTAAATGGAAAATACCACAAAATATTTATTTAGCAGATAAACATTTTAATATTCCAAGCCAAATAGACTTGTTAATTGGTGCAGAGATATTTTTTGATTTATTGATGGTTGGGCAATTAAAAATTTATGGTAAACAGACCACTTTGCAAAAAACTAAGTTCGGATGGATTGTTTGTGGATCTTTAAGCACACAAAAATTGTCATCGTCATTGTATCAATCAATATCGTCACCAACAACATCAAAAGCAAATGAATCAACATCATCACCACCAGCTTCATCATCATCATTTAATTTATATACACACACAGGAAAAAGATTGGTTGGGTTTCGATCAAAACCATTGAAATGACTTTGTCAGGACGTTATTTTATTTAGAGTGACCTATAATTGAATACTACACCAAAAATATTTTACTAGGTATTAAAATAGGGAAAATTAACTAAAAAACAATCCTTGTAACAAATTATTGGTATCTACAATCAATTTTAAAATTAGTATCAGTTTAATAATTCTATGCAGTAGAAGCAGCCATTTGTTTAGTGAATATACAAGAAAATTGGTGTTATCTATAACCTTTATTAAAAAAATTTCAATATTCGAAAGTAGTAACTACAAATACGGTTATCCTAATCAAATATGACCTTAACTTCGAGTTTCTGTAGAACCAACCGAATTGTGGATTGTATTGATAACACTTAATTGGTATTGGTAAATGAATTTTATGCCGTATTTGTTTTCAAATAAAACACATAAATTCAAAATTACTCATTAAAAACATTAAGTGTTTGTGGTGTAGTGGGTGAGGAGTTGGGCTAGTACGCGGGATTTCCGTGTTCGAATCCCGGAAAAGACAAAAATTTAGATGTTTTTTTTTTAATTAAAGTAAAATATTCATATGTATAAACAGTAAATAGGGCTAAGAAAATTAAAAGTAGTTGTGGTGCAGTGGGTAAGAGTGTGAACTATTAACCTGAATGACAGGGTTCAATTCAAAAAAAATTCAAAAATAGTTTTTTAATTTCAATAAAATTTTGTGGAACATAATAATTATTTATGTGGAACATAATATTGTATTAGACAACCGAATATTGGCTTTCACGACGAAAAAAATAATTTAGTATAATGATAGTTGTCGTAACGGCACGAATTCGATTGGCAACAAATTCGGTGGCCACAACTGAGACTGTTTTCTGGGTGCACCAAATTCATCACCTGAAGTATCAGTTTTAATAGCAGCACATACACCACACTCATATACCTGTAACAACCAGCAGCTCAATGAATGCTTCCCAGAACTAGATGTAATGCTTGAAAAATTTTGGAATTTAGATAACCATCAACATTCAGAAAAACATCTCACTCAAGAAGAAGCAGTTTGTGAGCAACACTTTACAGAAACTACTCGTCGATGTCCTAACACCAATAAATTCATTGTAAGATTGCCGTTTAAGTCTTCACCAAATACATTGGGAGCATCATATGAAGTGGCACGAAAAAGGTTAGTCTCTCTTGAATATAAATTAAATCGTAACAGTAATCTTAAAAACGACTATTTCGAGTTTTTACGAGAGTACGAAGAGTTAGGACATATGGTGCTTACTCCTAATGAAGGCCAACCATCAATCTTTAAAAATTACATTCCCCACCACGGTGTTATTAAATCTGATAGCTCCAACACAAAGCTAAGAGTAGTCTTCGATGCGTCAGCATCCACTAGCAATGGCAAATCACTAAATGATATATTAATGGTTGGTCCCACAATCCAAGATGATATTTTTACAATACTATTTCGATTGCGTTTTCATAAATATGTGTTGTTGGCTGATATCACAAAAATGTACAGACAAGTGTTGGTAGATGAGCGAGATGCTGCACACCAACAAATTTTGTGGAAAGATAAAATATCAAAAAATATTGTGTCGTATCAGCTGCAAACAGTAATATATGGTACCAGCTGTGCTTGATGAACAACAAAATTTTCCGATTGGATCTGCTATTACACTCCGTGATTTTTATGTTGACAATCTTATAACAGGAGGTAAAACTATTGATGAAATGATAAATATTAAGCAACAAGTTATTGGTATGTTACAAAAGGGACACTTTCCGCTTCGAAAATTTGCATCAAATGACATAGCAATTATTGATGATATACCCCTTGAGCAACGGGAAAAAATCATTCAACTAGATGAAATTGATTATGTAAAGGCATTGGGATTGAAATGGTTTCCTCAAGGAGATTCATTTTTTTTCACTTATTCACCACAAAAATGCTCCACAATCACAAAACGATCAATCTTATCCCATATAGCGAGTTTTTATGATCCACTTGGCCTACTCAATCCAGTTATTGTAACCTGCAAAATTCTCCTCCAGAGCCTTTGGAAATTAAAGCTTAATTGGGACGAAAGCGTTCCCCAAGAAATCCAGACTGAGTGGAAACAATTTCAACAGCAGCTCTCAAAAATCAACAATTGCCGAATTTTAAGGTATGTACCTATAAACAGCAGTACTAATCTTCATGCTTTTGCAGATGCCAGTACCATGGCGTATGGAGCCTGCATCTACTCTGTTACATGTCAGGAAGGCGAGCTTACTTCAACATTATTGTGTGCAAAATCGCGTGTGACTCCTTTAAAGCAAGTCAGTTGACACGACTTGAATTGTCAGCAGCACTATTACTAGCGGAACTACTCGAATCTGTAATCATGATGTTTCCAAATAGTAAGTATATTGTTGGATAGATTCAATGATTACCCTTTGTTGGATCAAAGGAGAACCTGGTAGGTGGACCACCTTTGTCGCCAACCGCGTTAATAAAATTCAAGAATTAACAACCAACTTTGAATGAATTCATGTACCATCATCAATCAATCCAGCAGACATTGTATCTCGTGGTACTATAGCAGACTGAATTATCAACAATAAACTTTGGTTTCACGGGCCGGAATATGTTGTTAAAGATAAAAGTTATTGGCCAAAATCTTGTGCTGTAGTTGATGATGTTCCAGAAGCTAAAAATCATCGTATCGCTGCCTTAACCAAAGAAGTCTCAGATGTAATTGCTAACCACAAGTATGTGAACAACTATAATAAGCTGCTTCGTGTCATATCTTATGTTCTTCGTTTTATTAACCGATCAAGTCACTCCAGTTTTACAGTAACACCAGCTGAATTGGAAACAGCTTTATTATTCATATGTCGCCAAATTCAAATGTCATCTTTTCCTAACGAATATGCTGCACTTCACAATCCAAATTAGTTTCTTTATCACCATTTTTACACAATGACCTAATTCGTGTCGGTGGTCGACTTCAAAATTCATCCTCATCATTTAATATAATACATCCAATCGTATTACCATCATCACATCCCTTTGTAGCAACAATCATAATGGAATTTCATCATAAATTCCTTCACGCTGGCACACAAACGTTGGTGAACGTGCTTCGAGAGAAATTTTGGATAATTAATGCAAGAGATAAAGTAAGAAAATTATTACATAATAGTGTGCGCTGTTTTCGTTGTCGACCAATTTTGTCCGAGCAAATAATGGGAGCCTTACTTAAAGAAAGAGTCAATGAAACCTTCCCTTTTGAAATTTCTGGAGTGGACTATTATGGACCATTTCAAATAACACAAAAGATCAGGGGTCGCAGACCAATAAAGGTTTACTTAGCAATTTTTATATGTTTTTCAACTAAAGCTGTGCATTTTGAACTAGCACAAGATCTTAGCACTCAATAGCAGCTTTAAAGCGTTTTATTTCCCGTCGAGGCAAATGTCATACAATTTACTCTGACAATACTAATAATGAGCTTCGGGAGCTTCTTAAGGACTTCAGCTCTCAACAATATATGACTGCAGTACACGAGACATGCTCAGTTGAAGGCATTACATGGAAATTTATCCCAGCCCGTTCCCCACATTTTGGAGGCCTATGGGAAAGTGCTGTAAAACTGGCCAAGTACTATCTACGACGTACGATTGGAAACCATTTGTTGACTTTTGATGAATTGAACACAATATGTTGTCAATCAGAAGCCATGGTGAATAGTCGGCCTTTAACACCTATGTCAAATGATCCTAATGATCTTGGCGCACTTACACCTGCTCACTTCCTTATCGGCAGGGCTCTTACTACGATTCCAGAACCCTTGTTGCCAGATTCAAAAATACCTCTACTGAAGCGTTATCAGCTTTTGCAAAGAATTCAACAACAATTTTGGGAACGGTGGCATACTGACTATTTGCGAGAACTCCAACAAAGGAAAAAATGGAACACACCACATCCTAATCTAAATATGAATGACTTGGTTCTAATAAAGGATGAAAATTCACCACCACTAAAGTGGGAACTTGGAAGAGTTATTAAGGCAGTTAAGGGAGCTGATGGATGTGTCCGAGTTGTGACTGTAAAAACAGGTGATTGCATCAAAAAGCGGGCCGTAACAAAGGTCGGTCGTTTGCCAATATACTCTTCTGATCATTGAAAGCAACTTTTCCAAGGGGGGGGGGGGGGGGGGAGAATGTTAAGGTGCCATCAAAATTATCGCAATCATCATGATCAATTGTCATCGTAAATTTGTAATCACTAAGTTAAAAGATCATTTTGTAATTTCTTTTATTCTTATTTTCTTATTTTTAATTTTTTTTTTCTAAGTACACAGAACACATTTTGTTCATAAATAGTAGGAACTGTTTTCTTTGATTTCAGTTCATAATATGTATGAAAAAATTCATACTATTTATAAAATTTGTTGTTTGTTTATTATTTTGAATCTATCAAGTAAGTTTGAAATAAAAATAAATTGTCAAAAACATTTTATTTTCTTTTTTATAACAAATACAATTAGAACACAAATAGATTGATAATATATTAGTTGAGAAAATTAAAAGGTAAGTGTAAAGACAATTTTGCGAAGTAGTTTTCAATAGACCGTGATAGTTTTTTATTTTGCACTTTCAGATTTCTTCATATTTTATTCGATAATATCTGCAATGCGTGGTAAAATCTTCTTTATGTCATTCAGCAGTGTGCAACGGATCGAGGTACTCTATTCCAGAGACTGTTTTCTATAGTTTTCATTAAGCAGCAAAATCTGTTTGGTGTGTTTCTTATGTGTGCGATCAAATCTCAGACTTAATAAAATAACGCAGATCTTTCCATTAATTTTTAATGCTTTCATTTCTGTATAATTAGTTTATGTTGTTTTTTATAAATTGAAACAAAAAAGCTTAATAAAAATACACTCAAAATGCACTAAATATGCAGACTTTAAAGATTTATTTAAAGATTTAAAGATTAAAGGTTTATTTAAAGAAATTCCATCATGAACTTTTTCATAATATGTATGAACAAATTCATACATGGTATGAAAAAGTTTTGGGAAAAAATTATCATGTTGGATTCATACATATTATGAACAAATTGCTTCTATGTATGAATTATTTCTTTCTGTGTAGCCATTATGCTGTATCACTTGGTCACGTAGATTAAAGTAAATTCATTTTTTTTAATTATACCCGACTAAAAAAGTTTTCATATAATCTTATATGATTTGATATTATTATAAATGTTTTAATGCGTGGCTTTATATAACCATACACATTTATATTAACACTTTGGTTTTATAAATATGTTTGATATGACGTTATATATAATCATACGCGATTTGGTCTCCATCCATATATTAAGAGATCTGCGATATAGTTTATATATAATGGCGTATAAGCTTCTATAAACAATCTTATATCAAAATATATAATATGACATGATATCTAATTATACAAAATTTTATAAACTTTCTAAGTTTGTTTTCTTCATTGTTATATTGCAATTACTATAACAATGAAGAAAACAATCTTAGAAAGTTTTTTTTTTTTTTTATAAGAAAGACGCATTTTATAAGAAAGACACATTTTATAAGAAACACCAAAACTCTAAACTAGAAAAAGTTGTTCCGACAAATTTTTGTAAAGTTGAGTTAAACCGAAAATTTACTTTGTCAGCTATTGCCAAGTTTATTAGCATAAATTTTTCTAAACAACTTTTCCTCGTTTTGAATTTAGCTTTTTATTGAAATTCAGTTACAAACTGCGTTATTCTAAGTTTAAGGACAATTTGCGTCCTAAAAACGTCCTAAATCGCATTCAATACTCATTTCCATCAATACCAAAGATCGACCAATACCCACTTTGTTAGCCAAACTGTTCTGTCGGCCATTAGCATTTAATATGAATGAAAATAAGTGATCTTAACAATATTTACTAAAATTTTATTTGAAAATTTTTATAAAATTATATGTATTTATATATAATTTAATGCAATTAGATAGACCCATTTTTCGGATCAAATTGTATCAGGTTAGATAATATGCTTATCTCGTTTGATATAATTATATATTCCAATATTCGGATCAAATAAGATATGAACATATATATGGGTTTATATATGGTGATATATGATTATATAACATCTTTTTTAGTCGGGTACCGTTAATTTTCTTGATGCTAGCACATTTTAGTTTTTAATAGTTAGTACGTTGATATATGGAATAGAGAGTGTTACAATTAAGCATAAAGAATAATCTTTGGTTTTATTTTAAGAGATTTAATACACTGTTCAAGTTTTTAATACGAAATTTGTGGTACTAACGTGAAAACCATATGGTTGTGTTTGGATGAGCCCCCTGACTACTACTCCACCGATGAAAGTGCCAATTTGGCTCATTGGGAAAAATTTATGGCGTTTTTTTTTAATTTCGGTCAATTCGTCAATTTTTGACCATTTTCAGCCCATTTAAGTCGCTTTTTCTGTATTCAAAATTTCTTGTGTTATCTTTATACGGCTCACAATTACTACTTCCACCATTAGAACGCACATTTCAACTGAAAAAATCGAAATTTTTAGCCTATTTTCATGATTTTTGCCCATTTTTCATCGATTTTCCCCATTTTTGTGCTGTTTTTATGCGCTTTTTTGTAGTTCTTGCGCAAACTTATCGACATAATTCTTACCGTTTTTCCTTTTTACAATATATTATGCAATATTATTGCCATTTCAAGCAACACAACACACTTTTTAAATACAAAAACCATCGTTTTTTACGCTTTTTCGGTAATGTGCGTGGACAATTAAAAGGAAAAAAGGAAAGTGTACTTTTTTAATTATTTGGTTTTTTTCCGTTGGCTACCTGCATGATTTTTTTACACAAATTTTTTTTACACAAACGCACACGAATCAGGTATATAGCCACCCTTAAAAGATGCGCCAATTCATAAGTACCTCTCAGTAAAATATTGAAACTTACGTAGTATTTATAGATGTTCAATGATCGATTTTTGTCATTCAACAAGTGTCTCCGAACGCGTAGAGTACGATTTTTTTAAAGTGACGAAAAAATAATAAAAGTATAAATAAAGTTTCCAGTTTGAAGTGATTAATTTTTACGGTAAAAAATGGATGAATGCCTGAAAAACTTCAATCATTACTGTTATATGTGCGGAAAGTGGACCATTATGTCGTCTAAGAAAAAAATTACTGATGAAATTGCAACATTGTACGAGCAGTACTTCAATATTCCAGTGATTCGTAATGTTGACTGGGTGCCTAAAATAGCTTGTTCATCGTGTGTAGCACGTTTGTATGATTGGCGAACAAGTCGACGGGAAAGCATGCCATATGGAATACCGATGATTTGGTCAGAGCCAGTCGACCACGAAAAAAACATGTGCTACGTATGTAAAAATAATGTTGTGGGTATGAACAGAAGAAAGGCGATGGAATATATTTACCAAAGTGTTCCGTCAGCCCAAACCACTCTTCGCCATTCTCTGCCAGTGCCAATCCCGAGAAAACCGAGTCCAACTGAAGAATACATCCCACCATCTTTTTTTTCGGAGCCAGAATCGAATTTTTCTTTGTATCAGCCATCAAATATTACGCCACCATGCAAACACATTGAAGTTACACAACAGCGCTTGAACATAATGTCAAGACAACTATAGTTGTCACAAAATAAAACCATAATTCTTGCTCAACATCTTAAAGCTGTGAACATCCTGTCACCAGAAGTTAAAGTGTTCGGTTCGCGTGGTCGACAGCATAAATTTCTACCGTTTTTTACTCGCAACGAAAACAATTCGTTTACGTACTGTAATGATATCGATGGTTTGATGTCGGCCATGAATTACACGTACAACGCGGACCAATGGCGGTTGTTCATCGATGGATCGAAGAGCAGTCTCAAGGCTGTGCTGCTGTATTTCGATAATACAAAAAACTCTGTGCCAATTGCGCTCGCCGTGAAAACAAAGGAAACGTATGATTCCATGACACTAATCTTGGATTCTGCGAAATACCATGAACATTGTTGGATAATATGCGCTGATTTGAAAGTGGTTGCACTTATCTGTGGCCTTCAAACTGGTTACACTAAAAATATGTGCTCGGTAACGAGATTGGTTACCGAGAACAAATCGTCTAATCGGGCAGCAGAATGTTATCCACGAGGAGTTGGTGCCGATGGATAAGGTATTGCTGCCACCATTGCACATTAAACTTGGGTTAATGAAGAATTTCATCAAAGCGTTACTGGTGCGTGGAAATAGATTGGCTTTTGGACGATTGGAGTACATTTTTCCACGCTTGAGTGAAGCGGAAATTAAAGAAGGTAAATAAATATTTGGAATTCTTTTTCCGCCAAACAAAGATGAAGTATTCTTGAAAGTTTTTATATAAAATCATATATTTATTTCAGGTGTGTTGAATGGCCCAGACATTCGCAAACTGATGAAGGATGAAGACTTCAACAATGTCCTTCAAAAGGAGGAACTCATAGCTTGGGATAGCCTGAAAGCAGTGATCGAAAAAGTTATCGGCATTCATCGAGTGGACAATTGGCGTGCCATTGTTGATGATATGGTGCAATCTTTCGAAAATATCGGTTTTCGAATGTCGTTGAAAGTGCATTTCATGCATCACCACCAGGATCACTTCGAGCGTCAGTTGCCGTCTGAATCAGATGAGCATGGAGAACGTTTCTACCAGGTATCAGCACAGTTGGAACACTGGTATAGGGGAAAAAAATTAGATTCACTTTTGGCAGATCTTTGCTGGAATTTGTTAATGGAATTGGAGGATACACTCTCAGAACAATTCCGTTGTGGAAACGGAATTTTTTGCCAGCCGAATTGATTCGGTTGCTGCAACCTCGTAATTCGGTTGCAGCAACCGAATTCAGTTGTGGCAACCGAATTAGATTTCTATTCGGTTGCGACAACCGAATTCGATTTCAATTCGGTTGCAACAACCGAATTATCGGTTGCCACAACTGAATTCGGTTGAGGCAACCGAATTAAGAGGTTGCAGCAACCGAGCCAATTCGGTTGGAAAAAATTCGGTTGTCACAACGGAATTGTTCTGAGAGTGTAACGAATGATATTCCATTGCTTATTTCTCTATTTCAATTGCCAATTTAAAATGAATTGCATTAATACGGAGAAACACGCATTTCCATTAATTTTTATACCGAAAAAATGTATTCAACCACAAAAAATTTATTTAAATCAATAAAAAACCCGAAAATCATCCGAAAAAGCGTAAAAAACGATGGTTTTTGTATTTAAAAAGTGTGTTGAGTTGCTTGAAATGGCAATAATATTGCATAATATATTGTAAAAAGGAAAAACGGTAAGAATTATGTCGATAAGTTTGCGCAAGAACTACAAAAAAGCGCATAAAAACAGCACAAAAATGGGGAAAATCGATGAAAAATGGGCAAAAATCATGAAAATAGGCTAAAAATTTTGATTTTCTCAGTTGAAATGTGCGTTCTAATGGTGGAAATAGTAATTGTGAGCCGTATAAAGATAACACAAGAAATTTTGAATACAGGAAAAGTGACTTAAATGAGCTTAAATGGGCTGAAAATGGTCAAAAATTGATGAATTGATCGAAATTCAAAAAAAAAACGCCATAAATTTTTCCCAATGAGCCAAATTGGCACTTTCATCGGTGGAGTAGTAGTCAGGGGGCTCATCCAAACACAACCATATGGTTTTCACGTTAGTACCATTTTACAACTTGAACAGTGTTATTTATCAATAAAATAGAAAAACAAAGTATTGTGGCCATCCAAAACTTACAGTGTGAAATTTCATATCAGTCGGTAAGAAATGGCGAAAATATTTGTATTCTTCTCCACTGTGCCCAGGAGACTTTATTTTGAAATAATATGAAAAATATATTTTTTGTGTAATTTCATACTGTTTTGGATAATTTTTGATCTACAGCTGTGTAATTTTTTGCTTTACTGGTGGCAACACTGGAAACAACACACAGAAGCTGTGTTTGTGTGGCACGCCTATCAATGCTATCTCGAACAATTTTGACAGTAGAAAGCCGGAATAAGTTAAAAAACTGTCATAATCATTCTAGATAACACTGATATGCAGTCACACAAACACAGCAAGAGTCATAGTTGTAGCTAAAAAACGAAAACCCACAATCGAGTTTTGTTTACTTGTTGTATGTATGTCGTTATTAAATAAAACCACCCCGTTGGCCAAATAGTCTGACATGAAATTATCGTCAAGGATGTCTTCAAGATATTTTAGAATTTGTCGTGTATATTACACTGTTGAGGACAAGTTCGTCGACAAGATCGTATATTTTGTCGTGTTTTCAGCCTTATTAATGACTAGATGAGCGACAAATTCACAAACTTGTCTTAAATAAGATTTTATTGAGGACAAAATGAGCGACCATTACATGCATTTTGTCGAGTTTTATACCAAATTGACGACTAACTGCGTGACAATGTCTATAACTTGTTCGTAATAAGATTTTATTAAGGACAAAATGAGCCACCATTCTATCTATTTTGTCGCGTATTATATAACATTTCGACTTGATGAGCGACAATGTCTTTAACTTGCTGTATTAAGAAAAAAAAATGCAGAATAACGAGACAAAAACAACACAAGAACCAAAAAAAGCGTAAGAGACAATGTAAAAATATTCAGTTCATTCTCGAAAGTGCGGGTGAAAAGTCATATTTCTTATCGTATTTCAATGTGCGTGTACGTAAATATTTTATAATTAATAGCTGTCATGTTAAATGCTCCTTAAGGTAAGTAACTATAAAAAATTAAATTTTTGTTTTATGATTTTCAGACAAATTCAAAACCTAATATTGCCTTAATAACAGAAGCCACCAAAAGAAAAAGTAACTTATGAACCCTATATAAAAGAATTTCGTTTAGTATTCCATCGTTTCAAAGCTACCCAGCAAAATCTTTAATTACCAAATAAGTGGTTATATAATAGAAATTCATAGCTCCGCACAACTTATTTTTTGGTGTCTAAACTCATTATTTTTGTTTGGCGTGGTCGTTTTTATAAGTAGTCACGCTTACCCGCTCGCTTACGAAAAAATGAGAAATAAGTAGTTATGAGATTTGGAATAATAAGTGGTTACACATATGATTACAAAAAGTTGAATTATAAGTGGTTATCCGATTGCTTGATTCGTAAAAATAAGGAGTTAAGCAAATACTATTATCTTAAAGAAATACATTCAGAAAAATTTAAGTTTTCTCTAGTGTTTAATTTTAGGACTCGTCATAAAAATTTAAACAAAACATATTTACATATAGAGCAATTCCATATGAAAACGATCAAAATTGGCAAATTTTTGGACGACCCCTCTCCGATTTTAAAATAAATAGTCTCAATCGATTGCCCAGCAAAAAATAATGTACCTACATATTTTTTTTTTTTTTTTATAGTGACTGGTTTAGTGGTGGTGTACACCACTGTCATGTGACAAAATTGAAGAATTCTTCATAAGGGACCTCATTGAAAGTTGTTTGTAAAAAAACTACTAAAGCGATCGCAACGAGTGATAAATTTTCCGGCTAATTTTTTTTTTTGGATTCCTCATAATTTTTGCTTTAAGAATCAGCAATAAAAAAATGGGCCCCGACTACTTGTTTGGACAGGAGAGGAGCATTTAAGAGACCACCTTGTTCTCATTGTTTTTATATTTTTTATAATTGAATTATTTGTAATTATTTAACATTATTTTATTTTATTATTAAAAATACATTTTAAAAATTATTTTACAGTTAAAAATACATTTATGAAGAAAAAATCAATTTTTTTTAAGAGCCCCAAGTTGAGTGTGTAGTGAATATGGTCTGCCTGCCTTCACAAGATCGGCCATAAATCCATGGATAATAGCAGCAGTGGCATGTAATGGCACACCAAACCCGACTGAGGCTACAGGTCATAAAATGTTTTGTAAATTTTTTAAATTACCAGGTAATAAATATTTCGCCTAAAATGACACGTGCAGAAACAAGTCATAAAACACGGATTTTCCATAAATATGGCGAAATATTTATTACCTGGTAATTTAAAAAATTTACAAAACATTTTATGACCTGTGGTCGGCTTATTGGCAGTAACCAATTAAGTTCCTCTTTAAAAAACATTTTATGACCAGTAGTTCACGCAAATTTTCCTATTAAAGAAAAGCAAATATCGCTTATTTTTTTTTACCTATTTTTTACCAAAAAATAAATATAAATACTTCACACACTCTGAGTCAAATTTTAGTTGAATACTAAACGTGAAAGTGTTAAAGTGTTTTTTTTTGTAAAGTAAAGAGTGAAGCTGTAAAGACAATTTAAAGTAAAATGAATAAATTTTGCTGTAATCCGTTTAACAAGAGTGGACATCGTTCGAAAAAGATAAAAGTATTAAAATTAACTGGTGTTTCGAAGCGATACATGAATGAATTAAATATACAATACGGTGAAGAAGCAGAATTCATTTGCCCCAAGTGTAAAATCGATTTGTCTCAACAAGCAAATGCATTGAAACAAATGCAACCACAATCCGAGAGTGAAATGACAATTGAACAAAATGTTTCATCTGATAGTGAGGCAGACATTCCGATGGTCAATATGTCTTTGAGTCCTTTGAATGAGGCTATTACCACTTTAGGTGAATCGCCTGTTACAAAAAGAAAGTTGCGAAGTGAAAAATACAGGAAAGAGAAAAAAGGCAAGGTTATGAGTGCAATCGCGACAATATTTGATGAAGGCTCTGATAACGAATGCAGTCAAGCAGATGACGTTGATGACGGCAAACAAATGATTGAGCAGTTGAAAAGAAAATTCAATTTAGCGACTACTTTTCCGGAGAAATATCTCATTTTATCTGTGCTACCTCAATCATGGTCTATACGCAAGATTTCTGAACAGTTTCAAACATCTTTTTACATCGCGAGAAGAAGCAAAGAATTAGTTCGACAGAAGGGCATATTGGCGACTCCCACCAAGAAATTTGGCTCAAGGACCCTCAGCGAAGCAACGGTGAAATTGATTCAAGATTTTTACTGCAATGATGACAACAGCCGCGCCTGCCCAGGTACACGTGACTATGTTATCACACGTGAAGATGGAGAAAAAGTACACAAGCAGCGCAGATTATTATTATGTAAACTATCCGAAGCATACCATCAGTTCAAAGAGAAATACCCAGCAGAAAAAGTGGGATTTTCTAAGTTTGCCATCCTACGACCAAAAGAATGCGTGCTGGCATTAGACAGGCACGGAACGCATTCAGTCTGCGTTTGCATGTTTCATCAAAACATCAAATTAATGTTCTTTCCATGCAAGAAATTGAAAGTATTTCACGGTGAAATTGAAACATATAGGGACCTCCTGTCGAAGTCGTTGTGCGCATACCCCACGGAAAATTGTCATCTGTCCAAATGCGACAATTGTCCGAAGATTGACGAGCTAGAGCAATATTTGGCGGAAAAGTTTGAAAAGCTGTTAATTCAGGAGGTGCATTTCAAACAGTGGATAATTAGCAGCGGCAGATGTTCCCTTGAGACCGTGGTAAAGCAGATTCCGGAATTCATCGAGGAATTCGGATTCAAGTTGAATGAACTGAAGGCGCACCATTTCATATCCGAAATGCAATCGAAATTTCTAAAGGAAAGTAAGGAGAAATTAGCCCAAAATGAATTCATTGTGATAAGCGATTTTGCCGAGAATTACACTTTTCTCGTTCAGGATGAAATTCAGGCTTATCACTGGGCAAACGACCAGTGCACGGTGCATCTTTTTGCATTTATTTCAAAAACGAAGATAACGAACTACAGACCGTAAGCCTTGTTGTTGTCGCGGAGAGTTTAGCTCATAATTATGTGTCCGTTTATTTATTTCAAATGAAACTGTTTGAATTCTTAAGATCAAAATTCGATGCAATCGACAAAGTAACGTTTTTCTCAGACGGCGCGGCTTCTCAGTACAAGAATAAAAAAAATTTTTACAATCTTTGCATAATTGAAGAAGAACAAAACTGCAAGGTCGAGTGGCACTTTTTTGCGACGTCCCACGGTAAGGGCCCATGCGATGCGTTAGGGGAACCCTAAAACGCATGGCGACTAAGGCAAGTTTGCAAAGGCCATATACTGACCAGATCTTGAATGTACAACATTTGTTTTCGTGGATTCAAAGCAAGGAAATTGCCATTAACACAGTTTTATGCACTCAAAAAGAACACGATGCCATGGAGCGACGAATTCAAAACAGATATAATAATGTCAAAACTATAACTGGAACGCAAAAGTATCATTGCTTCATACCAAATATTTCTGATATGTCAATTAATGTAAAGCGGTACTCTTCGTCTGCCGACGAGCTAAATTTAAAGTTACTTTAATTTTATAATGATGCCAAGACAATTGAAATTTTTAATAAATATTGTAATTAAGTATAAGCAGCAAAATAAGAAAGATTTTTTCTTCATAAATGTATTTTTAACTGTAAAATAATTTTTAAAATGTATTTTTAATAATAAAAATAAAACAATGTTAAATAATTACAAATAATTATATTATAAAAAATATAAAAACAATGAGAACAAGGTGGTCTCTTAAATGCTCCTCTCCTGTCCAAACAAGGAGTCGGGGCCCATTTTTTTATTGCTGATTCTTAAAGCAAAAATTATGAGGAATCCAAAAAAAAAAAAATTAGCCGGAAAATTTAGGAGCTTCTGTGGAAAATCGGAAAATTTAATTTTCATGGGAAAAAAGGTAAATTTCTGAGAAAAATTAGGAAAATTTTATTTTTCAATTAAAGCCTGATTCAATACCTTTCCAACGAGCTATCACTCGTTGCGATCGCTTTAGTAGTTTTTTTTAAAACAACTTTCAATGAGGTCCCTTATGAAGAATTCTTCAATTTTGTCACATGACAGTGGTGTACACCACCACTAAACCAGTCACTATAAAAAAAAAAAAAAATATGTAGGTACATTATTTTTTGCTGGGCAATCGATTGAGACTATTTATTTTAGAATCGGAGAGGGGTCGTCCAAAAGGTGATCGCTTTCATATGGAATTGCTCTATAATAAATAAAAATGTATAAAATTTAACTGTGTAAAAAGTACTTATTTAAACTATTACGAGTAAGTCATTATTTTATATTTAGAAACAATGAATACAATAGGCCGTTATTAGGAAGTCATTATTTTATATTATAAAATAATGCAAAAGGTAATGATATATCATTATTGGTAATGCAGATAGTAATGAGGTGTCATTACCAATATTTTGCTGGGTACTATTAATAGAGTAAATGGCAGAAATGAGAGTAAGAAAAAACAGCGAAGTTGGGTAATCAAAGAAAACGAAGAAATTAAATAAATGCTTATTACTAAAATAATTGTTTTAATAAGTAATTTTCAAAATAATTCGATAAATTTTTAATTTCTATTTTCTTTTTTAAATATAATTTTAGTAAAAACTAATTAAATTCATTTAAAACATAAAACTAATCTCAAAAAATACATCTACAAATTTTATTTTACAGAAAAAATTCAAAAAATTTTATTTTTTCTATTCAGGAGTAGAATCTTTGTATTATAAATCGACTATATCTTGGGTGCTGGCTGAGGAATAATACAGAACAGGGATGATAAAGTTAGTACTATAATACTTTTTGTGGTACTATTGGAACCTCAAAAGTACTATGGTACTCCTCTGAGTAATTTAGTACTATTTACACAATTTCCGATTTTTAAATTTTTTGTGCTTTTTTAATTTTCATAGATATTATTGTGTTTATAGCGAACACATCAAATGTCGGAGTTTTAAATAACAAATACTTATGTTGAAAATATTTAGCTGTTATTCAAAAAAAAATTCTTAATTTAGCTTTAAAACATAAATTTGCTAAAGCATTCATTATCGCTATTAAACCTTTATTAAAAAATTGTATTCAAAAACATACAATAAAAGTTTATTAATTTTGTTTTTAATTCTAGAAACACTTTGTATATTCTCTCTTTTTATTGTTAGTGATGCATGAATTTTGTGAACGATTGACTCGGTAATTGAAGGTAAATATATTGTTTTGTAAATTTTGGAAATTAAAATGTTTTATTACAAACCAAAACATATTAAAAAACGATTTTTAAACATTACTGAGAAGTAATAATGTGAACAAATTGTGTTAAAGAATTTTTTATATTACGAATACTGAAAGTATTCGAATATCGAGTATGGTTTTATTATAAATGCATCACTATTTTATTGAACTTGTTTTTATTTTATTTTCATGCAAATTTGGGAAAATTTTCGAAAAATGAGTTTAGTCTTGGAATTTTTGCAGTTTTTTTGTTTCGGTTGGATACAAAATGTTGCATTCCATCTATTCTTGGGTGGATGACTCTGAAACAATTCATTTAATCATTGTAAATTCACGTTTTTAAGTTTTTACAGTGGTTTTCTTTTTCCAAACTTTATCAAACAGATATTTTAGGCTCTACCCTGCTTTAAGAGTTTAATAACTTTTTCTTTATTAATCATTTGTGAATATTCTTTTTGCCAAATTAGCCTAAGAATCTGATTAGGCTATTTTAAAAGTTTTTGAATAACACAGTTAAAATATTAGATATTACTATTGAAAATACAAGTTAAACACATAAAAAATATTCTTTCGTATTTTCAATTCAAATATGTATACAAAAAAATATTGAAAATTAGGAGAATTAAGAAATCTAGAAATTTTCGTGTTTTTTGAAACTAGCAAAATGTTTTTCCCCATAAAAACTCATAAACAATTCACTCATTCGATTTTTATTCTGAAAGATTATATACCTAAACCCTTCGAATAATCGAATGAATTCTTAATCCACCCAATGCAATCATTAAATTCATTTGATTTGATTTTCAGTCAGTTTGTTCATTCGATAATATTCTTATGACATTCACAAGGTAGAATAGACCCGTAAATACCTTTAAAATAATATTCGCTTTAAAACATAGTTGAACCCTACACTCACAGAAATAAACCTGTAAAATCGCAGAAAAGGCCAAATAGCAAAAAAAAATGGACTTATAAAAAAAATGCTGAGATTATCAGATTTTTTTTGCTAAATACTAGTAAGATAAGAACAGCAAAAATAAAATTTGTAAATTTACAAAATTTTAGTTATATTTAAGTTACTTTTAGTTCATTGAAAATAACAAATTATACTGCAAAATCTGCAGAAAATATTAATATTAGTAGACTAAAAATACAATAACAAAAATAAACTGTTATTATATCTACAAAATTTTTGTTATTTTTAGGTTAAATTTAGTTGCTAAAATCAACGGAACTGGTTGCTAAAAATAATAAACTGCAGATTTCACAAGACTAGATTTTTATTCTTATTAAAAAATTTAAAAAAAGCTTTCCAGATTTTAAATTTTTTGTGATTTTTTCATTTCATTTCATTTCATTTATTCAGTCTATGGATACAAAATTCCTTACAGTCTATGATGTTACAGTTTTAGAATAATCTAAATATTAATTTATACATTATTTTATTAATTTACAAATTTAAACCCATCAAAATGGAATATAAATATTGCTTAAAGGCAGATTTTGATGCACAAAACTCTATTTGCGGTTTTAAATGAATTTGTTGATAATGATTAATGTCATTCAGTTGAATAAACATGCGGGTCAAAATGCTATTAAGACCATAATTGGTACGATGTAGTGGTACATTAAAAATATTGTTATACCTAACACTTCTAGGTGGAACATGAAATCTAATAAGACAAAGCAACTCTGAACAGTCAATACCACCACTAATAATATCGAAAACAAATAAAGCAGATTGCAATAACCTACGAAACTCAAGGGTTTCCAAACCTATTAATAAGCTTTTAGATCTGTAGGATGGTATAGGATCAACAAACGTAAAAGATGAGATTGCAAATTTAACAAATTTTCTTTGCACTCTCTCAATACGCGAGATATGAGTTCCACAATGGGGAGCCCATATAATAGCTGCATACTCTAATTTAGATCTGACAAAGGCAGTATAAATTAACTTCAATGTCATAGGATCAGAAAACTCAGCACAATTTCTCTTTAAGAAAGCTAACATAGAATAAGCTTTCGGAACAATATAGTCCACATGCTGTTTAAAGGACAACACTGAGTCAAAAACAACACCCAGATCCACTGTGGAATCCACAGAAACCAGATTATAGTCACCTATATTAAAGGTAGTATAAATAGGATTTAAAGACCTAGAAAACGAGATGTGGAAACATTTGTTGAGATTTAAATGGAGCTTGTTTAAATTACACCATGCAAGAAGATTGTTTAAATCTACTTGCAAATCTAAAACATCACGAACTGAGTCGATTCTATGAAATATTTTCAAGTCATCAGCATACAACAGAAATTTAGCTTTATGAAAACAAGACGAAATGTCATTTATAAATAAATTAAATAGAAGTGGACCTAAGATGCTGCCTTGAGGTACACCGGAAGTTTGAATGTACGGATCAGAAAAGTAGTTTTCTATGCTAACTTTACAAACTCTATTGTATAGATATGATTTAATCCAAATTAAAAAAATAGAATGAAATCCCATTTGATGTAACTTGGCAAGAAGAATGCCATGAGATACCTTATCAAAGGCTTTAGAAAAATCTGCATAAACTGTCTCAACTTGGCTACCTTGTTCTAAGGCTGATATACAGTATTCATTAAAAATTGCTAAATTTGTTGTAGATGATCTACCAGAAAAGAAACCGTGTTGATAAGGAGAAATCCATGATTTAGTAATAAAAAAAAGTCTTTTATAGAGAACATGTTCAAATATCTTAGACACACAGGACAACTTAGAAATAGGTCGGTAGCAAGTTACATCATCCCTCTTTCCGTCTTTGAAAACCGGTGTAATTGTTGCCAACTTCCATCGGTCAATAAAAACACCTTCCTTAAGAGACAAATTAAAAATGTATGTCAATGCTAAAGTAATAGAAGATGCACACTTCTTTAATAAGTGAGCACATAAGCCATCAGCATCCGATTTGTAACTATCCTTGATTAGCAAAATGCCATTAAAAACCTCATCCTCAGAAATAACCATATAACCAATGTCTAACATAGACATGGAACTAGAAAAGCCAAAAATATTACCATTTGAAGGCTCAAAATTAGATTTAAAAAAGTCTGCAAACATATTCACAGATTCAGTGCAAGATTGGGATATTTTATCAGCGTATTTAACAGTAGATGGTATATCAGATACTTGTTTTCTAGATTTTACGAATGACCAAAAGGATTTAGGATTATTTTTAATATCATCTTCCTTTTCAAGAAGATACTGTTTGTACAAAAACTTATTTAAACAATTAAACTCACGTTGATAATGAATAAATTTATCTTTACAATCAGTAGATCCTGATTCCCTAAAACGTTTATGAAACTTATTACGAAGATTTTTAAGTTTCTTAAGACCACTAGTGTACCATGGCAACTTGTAAGGCTTAGCCCTTTTAAGAGGAATATTTTCTTTACATATACTCAAAACTTTATCTAAAAATTGAGCATAACATGTTGATGTTGATAGCCCGGAAAAGATTTCCAACCAGTCAACTCGATTAAAAATAGAGTTAAGTACATCAAAATTACAAAAATTAAAATTGAAATTCAAAGAATTTAAAGATTGAGAGCATTTAAAAAATTCATATGATTCTATTTCAATGACTAGTGGCAGGTGATGAATATTAGATTGCGATATTGGCAGTAAACTCTCGTATAGTTTAAACTTACAATCCTGAGGAACAAAAATTAGATCCAAAAATCGGTTTAATTGATTAGCAATATGATTAATTTGGATTAAATTCAAACCAATCAAACTATCAATAACCTCAATTTCATGAAATTTATTTACATTAGTCGGTGATAAAATAGCATTATCATAAAGTTGTGACCAAAGAACATCTTTAAGATTAAAATCACCCATAATACAAAAGCGAGAATTTACTGACAAGTTCTCTTCCAATGCTAAAATATTGGAAACATGTGCGGAATAAATTAAGTCTGAGCTATTAGGAGGAATATATGATACACACAAATGCAGTATAATATTAAAGCCGGAAATTGATACTATAAGTTGATCAACCAAACCATTATTATCATCAATATTAACAAGAAAAGATTTATAATGACTTCTAACGGCCACTAAAACACCACCACCTTTAGAATGACCAGTACGCTCAGCATTCATATCCTTACGATATATATTGTACAGCTTAGTATCAAAATATTCGGCATTACAAAAATCAGCATTCAACCAAGTTTCCACAAAGACAATGACATCATGTTGACATTGAGAAGAAAAATCATATATACTTTTAGATTTTGTTCGCATTCCAGATAAGTTCTGGTAATAAATTTGAAAGCCAGTTTTTACCGAGTCTAAAGTTTTTCCGCAGGCGCTGGTTTCCTTGGAAAATTTACAAATTGGCGAACCTTAATATTTGATGGCCAAAGATCAGGTTTTAATATTTCATTATAAGCACTGGGAGAAACACCGAGCTTAAAGTTGACTCTTTTGAGTTGCTTAAGATCAGTATCTTTTTTAACTAATAACTAGCACTCAATATGCTGTTTACCAATACCAGCATTTTTTTCCACATAACTTATTATTTGATCAGTCGTAACAGTTGGCTTAAATGATGAAAGATGCACCCATTTCTTTTTGATTACAACTTCAAGATCGTTAGAAGTATTAACCCCAAATACTACAGGCCCCTTTCGTCGTCTACGCCTATGCACTTCAACCCAATCATGTGTTTTCTGTGATTGTTGTATGTTGTCATCAAACATGGCATTATTCATTTGAGCATCAGACTCAGTAGGTAATGAAGCTACAGATGATGCAGCAGACAAAAGAGGTTGGCTGTTTGTTATAGCAGCAGCAGCTCGTGCACTTGTACTTGGCTTAACAACAACACTAGTAGCATCAATTGCATTAGTATTAAGTACATTAATGTTGTTTTTTCCTTTTTGTTTATTTTTTGGCGGTTTCACTTTATCTTTATTTTTTGAGAACTCACTAAACTGTTTCTTTAAACCACGTAGTTCAAGATTTAAAGAGTTTTTAAGCTCTCTTACTTCATTAGAGAGAGATGAGATCTGTGCAATTAAATTTGATGAAACACCCAAACAATCATTACAATTATACACAATGTTTTTATTATTATTGAAGTATTCAATTAAATTATGACTAATATTGGCACAAATTAAATGGTATTTGGCCCTGCAAATATGGCAGACGATGAAGTTTCTTTTTGCCGAATTGAAACATTTAGCACAAAGCGATTTTGATGCGGTATTCATTGTAACACGTCTAAACAAATTAACTATCAGGCGTAGACTGATAGTTAATTTGTCCGTAGTCTACTAATTATTACACTGTTCAAGTTTTTAACACGAAAATTGTGGTACTAACGTGAAAACCATATGGTTGTGTTTGGATGAGCCCCCTGATGAAAGTGCCAATTTGGCTCATTAGGAAAAATTTATGGCGTTTTTTTTGAATTTCGGTCAATTCGTCAATTTTTGACCATTTTCAGCCCATTTAAGTCGCTTTTCCTGTATTCAAAATTTCTTGTGTTATCTTTATACGGCTCACAATTACTATTTCCACCATTAGAACGCACATTTCAACTGAGAAAATCAAAATTTTTAGCCTATTTTCATGATTTTTGCCCATTTTTCATCGATTTTCCCCATTTTTGTGCTGTTTCCAGCAATGATCTGCCAAAAGTGAATCTAATTTTTTTCCCCTATACCAGTGTTCCAACTGTGCTGATACCTGGTAGAAACGTTCCCCATGCTCGTCTGATTCAGACGGCAACTGACGCTCGAAGTGATCCTGGTGGTGATGCATGAAATGCACTTTCAACGACATTCAAACACCGATATTTTCGAAAGATTGCACCATATCATCAACAATGGCACGCCAATTGTCCACTCGATGAATGCCGATAACTTTTTCGATCACTGCTTTCAGGCTATCCCAAGCGATGAGTTCCTCCTCTTGAAGGACATTGTTGAAGTCTTCATCCTTCATCAGTTTGCGAATGTCTGGGCCATTCAACACACCTGAAATAAATATATGATTTTATATAAAAACTTTCAAGAATACTTCATCTTTGTTTGGCGGAAAAAGAATTCCAAATATTTATTTACCTTCTTTAATTTTCGCTTCACTCAAGCGTGGAAAAATGTACTCCAATCGTCCAAAAGCCAATCTATTTCCACGCACCAGTAACGCTTTGATGAAATTCTTCATTAACCCATTAATGTGCAATGGAGGCAGCAATACCTTATCCATCGGCACCAACTCCTCGTGGATAACGTTCTGCTGCCCGATTAGACGATTTGTTCTCGGTAACCAATCTCGTTTTTGATACTGTGGTGTATATCGCGAATCCCACGTACACAAGTAGCACATATTTTTAGTGTAACCAGTTTGAAGGCCACAGATAAGTGCAACCACTTTCAAATCAGCGCATATTTTCCAACAATGTTCATGGTATTTCACAGAATCCAAGATTAATTTCATGGAATCATACGTTTCCTTTGTTTTCACGGCAAGCGCAATTGGCACAGAGTTTTTTGTATTATCGAAATACAGCAGCACAGCCTTGAGACTGCTCTTCGATCCATCGATGAACAACCGCCATTGGTCCGCGTTGTACGTGTAATTCATGGCCGACATCAAACCATCGATATCATTACAGTACGTAAATGAATTGTTTTCGTTGCGAGTAAAAAACGGTAGAAATTTATGCTGTCGACCACGCGAACCGAACACTTTAACTTCTGGTGACAGGATGTTCACAGCTTTAAGATGTTGAGCAAGAATTATGGTTTTATTTTGTGACAACTTTAGTTGTCTTGACATTATGTTCAAGCGCTGTTGTGTAACTTCAATGTGTTTGCATGGTGGCGTAATATTTGATGGCTGATACAAAGAAAAATTCGATTCTGGCTCCGAAAAAAAAGATGGTGGGATGTATTCTTCAGTTGGACTCGGTTTTCTCGGGATTGGATTTTACATACGTAGCACATGTTTTTTCGTGGTCGACTGGCTCTGACCAAATCATCGGTATTCCATATGGCATGCTTTCCCGTCGACCTGTTCGCCAATCATACAAACGTGCTACACACGATGAACAAGCTATTTTAGGCACCCAGTCAACATTACGAATCACTGGAATATTGAAGTACTGCTCGTACAATGTTGCAATTTCATCAGTAATTTTTTTCTTAGACGACATAATGGTCCACTTTCCTCACATATAACAGTAATGATTGAAGTTTTTCAGGCATTCATCCATTTTTTACCGTAAAAATTAATCACTTCAAACTGGAAACTTTATTTATACTTTTATTACTTTTTAGTCACTTTAAAAAAATCGTACTTTACGCGTTCGGAGACACTTGTTGAATGACAAAAATCGATCAATGAACATCTATAAATACTACGTAAGTTTCAATATTTTACTGAGAGGTACTTATGAATTGGCGCATCTTTTAAGGGTGGCTATTAGGGCGGGTCGATTTAATAATCGCCTATGGCTCAGTGAAAATCGTATTCTAGGGATCAAAATAAGAAACTTTGCCGAAGGAACCATACCTCTAAAACGAATTCTACTACCCCCCAACTGTTGACTTTTGTCCCGTAGGGTCAAGTTTTGAAAAATCCCACTTTGACCCATTTAGAGTGCCCCAATCGAGTCCAAATGTATGACCGACCCCCACTAACTTTGGAGGGCCGATCCACCCATGCCAGTGGCACACCCCCTGGAACTCCCCTGGGGGGTTCCCCATACAAACATTTTAAAAAATCACCATTTTTGGCACTTTATTTTATTATTTTTTATTTATTTTTATTATTTTATTTATTTTTTCTCTTTAGAAATTTATTTAGTCAGAACATATGTCAATGAAAAAATTAATTTAACTTAGTAATAGAAAAGAAAATAAAAAAAATTACTGTTTGAAGTCTTTTTTGCTTTCAAGTCTGGGCAATTTCGCACGGCTCTCTAATGTCGTCACCATAACAGCCTCTACATTTTCCGGTATAACTCGTTTGGAAACGCTAGCTAGCAATTGAACGTGTCGTTCTGTTGCAGGTCGTAAAATAGGTTGTGTGGGTTTTTTAAGCCACCACAAGACACAGCTGCATGCCGTAAACTTACTTAAGCTAAATCGGTTACAGGTAGAATTAAGCATAAAATTATCATAAAGGATTTTCCAGAAGTAATAAAAGGCGCACTTGCTTAACAGAATTTGTGGTCAGATTAACGTTTAATTTACATGTAAGTACTTTATGGGCAGTTTTGACAACAAAATCGGTTACAGGTAGAATTGAGCATAAAATTATCATAAAGGATTTTCCAGAAGTAATAAAAGGCGCACTTGCTTAACAGAATTTGTAGTCAGATTAACGTTTAATTTACATGTAAGTACTTTATGGGCAGTTTTGACAACAAAATCGGTTACAGGTAGAATTGAAATTACCATTTCATTCTTATTACCTCGTCTCCTAGACCATATATAACGCAACAGTTTTTGTGAATGCATTAAGTCGTTGTGAAGAACTCGAAGTGTGAAGTGCTAATTTGAGATAAAAAAATATTTAAAAAAAAATCATTCCAAATCAAGAAGTTTACAATGAATCCACCATCCTCTACACCGCAAGATGAAGCAATAACAACATCAACAACTATTGAAAACCCAATGAGTCATATACCCAGGCATGATGTTACTGTTTTTGGTGTGTCTACTGATTTGACTGATCTTAATTTACCAACCCATCTGGATATCTTGAGATATTATTTTTACTTGAGCGAACAAAAATAGTTGTCCTATAAAGCATTCACTATTCAAGTACAAGATAAGTTGATTGGAATTTGGGAAAAACTTGGTATGGAAATAATGCTGAAAAAAAGTGTATGTAATAAATTGAATAGATTGCTTGACAAATATCAAGAGCAAATCAAGAGAAGAAACAAACCCCAACAATTTACAGAGTATGTAAAATCTCTGGAAACAATTTTTTTCATTGGAACATGTAAATGCGATTTAAAGGCAGCTCCATGTGCATGCGGTTTGGTTCCCGAACGCCTCAAAGAGTTTATGCACGATCAACATAATCAGAGAAGTCTAACAATGGATGGATTTGCGATGGAAATTGAAGAGCAAGGAGCAACGTCTATGTCATCAATGCCAACATACCAAGATCCCGATGATTCAACATACGCACCGCCACCGGTTCAAGAAGATTTGGATATAAGCACAAGTTCACAATATACACAGAGATACGATTGTTTTAACTTTGCCTTGGTATGTGATAGATTTGGCGTGCCTGATAGAGTAGCATCAGCAATGGGAACAGCTCTTTTCCAAGATTTTAAAATGAAAGATATCCATGGCAAACCTCTCATCATGGATAAATCGAAAGTTCGCCGAGAAAAAGAGAAATGCAGACAAGAAGTGCTTCGCAAACGGTTAGATGATACCAATTTGTTAGCATTTTCATTCGATGGCAGAAAAGATGATACTTTAACGAGAGATACAGTTGATGAGAAGTATCATACTAGAATGGTAAAAGAACCTCATCTTGTTATTTTGAGAGAACCGAATTCTGAATTGATTGGTTACGTAAGACTGGAACATGAAACCGCTGAATACAAAACAACCAAATTAAATGATTTTTTCAACGATAAAAATATATCACTGGATGCATTAATTGGCATATGCACTGACGGTGAGCCAACAAACACTGGCCCAAACGGTGGAATTATACGACGATTTGAATTGCTGTTAAAAAGACCATTGCATTGGTTCGTTTGCCTTCTACACTTCAACGAACTTCCGTTTCGGCATTTGTTTGAAGCTTTGGATAAATCAACCAGCACTGGACCAAGATCGGCAACCAGAAAATTGAGCCGTCAAATCGAAACTTGTGAAACTCTTCCGGTAAGTTATTGCTATCACACATTTATTATAATTGTCAACCGTTTTTAATTGTTTTATTTTTATATATTTTCAGGTGGTGGACGGCTTTCAGAAAATTGAGTTGAAAAATATGCCCCCTGCTCCAGAAAAAATTGAATTTTCCACCGATTCCAAGTACTTATACGACATGGCCCATGCAATTTCTAGCGGCGTGGTTTCAGTGGATCTGGCAAACATCAAACCAGGGAAAATTGTACATTCTCGGTGGCTCACCAAGGCCGCTAGACTATTACGATTATATGTGACAACGGAAAATCCAGATTCAAATTTAAGAATACTGGTTGAATTTATAATTACATGTTAGATGCCAATGTACTTCAATATCAAGTATTACAGCTCTGTCGTGTACGGTAGTAGATTATTTTTCAAATTCATTAGTTGGTCAAGATTTCTAGAACCTCGTTTACGCAAAATTGTCAATAAAGTAATTACAGATAATTCATATTATGCGCATTCGGAAAATATCTTGTTATCAATGTTGTTTGATGGTAGCAAAGAAAAGCGCGACTGTGCTATCAAGATAATTCTACGCTATCGAACCGATGTTGACGACCCAACGGGACTTAGAGCTTATAAAAAACCAGATATAAACTTTTATTGCACAAGTTACACGGAAATGATCAATATGAATGACATAAATGACGTATTTGAACCACCATTCACGCGAAGCATTCCATACGATACTTTGAAAGAATATTTAAATCAAGATGATCCACCGTTTAATGATCCAAAAATTCCATCACACATACAAGAAACAGAACGACAAGTTCAATTGCTAGCTAGCGTTTCCAAACGAGTTATACCGGAAAATGTAGAGGCTGTTATGGCGACGACATTAGAGAGCCGTGCGAAATTACCGAGACTTGAAAGCAAAAAAGACTTCAAACAGTAATTTTTTATTTTTTCTTTTCTATTACTAAGTTAAATTAATTTTTTCATTTACATATGTTCTGACTAAATAAATTTATAAGGAGAAAAAATAAATAAAATAAATAAAAAATAATAAAATAAAGTGCCAAAAATGGTGATTTTTTAAAATGTTTGTATGAGGAACCCCCCAGGGGAGTTCCAGGGGGTGTGCCACTGGCATGGGTGGATCGGCCCTCCAATGTTAGTGGGGGTCGGTCATACATTTGGACTCGATTGGGGCACTCTAAATGGGTCAAAGTGTGATTTTTCAAAACTTGACCCTACGGGACAAAAGTCAACAGTTGGGGGGTAGTAGAATTCGTTTTAGAGGTATGGTTCCTTCGGCAAAGTTTCTTATTTTGATCCCTAGAATACGATTTTCCCTGAGCCATGGGCGATTTTTTTGCCCCCCCCACAAATCGACCCGGCCTAGTGGCTATATACCTGATTCGTGTGCATTTGTGTAAAAAAAATTTGTGTAAAAAAATCATGCAGGTAGCCAACGGAAAAACCCAAATAATTAAAAAAGTACACTTTCCTTTTTTCCTTTTAATTGTCCACGCACATTACCGAAAAAGCGTAAAAAACGATGGTTTTTGTATTTAAAAAGTGTGTTGAGTTGCTTGAAATGGCAATAATATTGCATAATATATTGTAAAAAGGAAAAACGGTAAGAATTATGTCGATAAGTTTGCGCAAGAACTACAAAAAAGCGCATAAAAACAGCACAAAAATGGGGAAAATCGATGAAAAATGGGCAAAAATCATGAAAATAGGCTAAAAATTTTGATTTTCTCAGTTGAAATGTGCGTTCTAATGGTGGAAGTAGTAATTGTGAGCCGTATAAAGATAACACAAGAAATTTTGAATACAGGAAAAGCGACTTAAATGGGCTGAAAATGGTCAAAAATTGACGAATTGACCGAAATTAAAAAAAACGCCATAAATTTTTCCCAATGAGCCAAATTGGCACTTTCATCGGTGGAGTAGTAGTCAGGGGGCTCATCCAAACACAACCATATGGTTTTCACGTTAGTACCATTTTACAACTTGAACAGTTTTATTTATTTTTGATTTTGGCAGGTTAAGTCGTTATTTTTATTAATTTTTATTAGCTTTAACTAAAATTTTTACGTTTTTCTATTGCCGTATGAGTTAGATATAACAGAACTCTTTATTTTTTATGAATTTTTATTTGTTAATTTTTAATGATAAAAAAAAAATTAAAAGAAAAAAATTTTTGGTACTATAGACGTCGAAAAAGTACTATTTTTTAAGCCGGTTGGTACTATTTTAAAAATCCCATTTATCATCCCTGATACAGAACATTGTCGTTCACACTCTGGTCGACGACAATTTATATATACTAAATACACTGAAAAATAATATACTTGATATACAAAACGTATTAGTAACAGGCAAGGGAAAATTCTGAATGTTATTTGAAAATTCATAAATATTTACTTGAAATTTTAATTTTGTTTAAATTAAAAATCCCAAAAATTTGCGAACTTTAAATTTCTAAAATGAAAATCTCAAAATTTAGGGAATTTTATTTTTAACAAGTGTTTGAATAATTCTTTGAATAGTTATTTGAACAATTCAAAATGAAAAAATAAAAATCAAATCAGCAATTTCGAATTTTTTTTTTTTTAATTTTTCGGTGTTTGCAAATTTTATTAATAAATTGATATTTCATATGGCGTCTTATATGGAAAATTCGCAATTTGTCAAAAGTAACTCTTTCAATAATTTTTTGATGGATTGACTGAAAAAAATAACGTACAATAAAAAACTAAAAATACAAACTTTATAACTAAATCCGCTATTTCGCGTTCTTTCGTTTTTATGGTGTACGCAAATTTGATCGATAAATTAATACCTTATATTCAAAACGCGCAATTGTGGAAAATTGTATATGCTATAAAAAATTAATTAAAAAACTTAATCAGCGATTTACATTCCGCAAACGAATATAATGATGCAAAAATATTCCTTTTTGCAAAATATATTTTTTGCGAATTATTTTTGCAAACTAACCACTAACTTTTTTATAAGAAATGGGTATTATATTGTAGTTTCTAGATTATGAATTTAAAATAACCGCACTTAAAAAATTGAAAAATTATAGCGGAACGCGAAAAAAGTCTATGGTACAAAATATTTATTAAAAAGCTCAGTCAGCGATTTACATTCTGGAAGCGAATATATTGATGGAAAATTTTTTTTCCAAACAAAAAATAATGGCTAAATGCGAAAAAGTATGTTGTGATATTATTGTATGAAGGGAACCAAATGTTCAGAACTATTCTTAATATAATATAAAATTTTGTTATTTACATGTTAATCTTTATCAAAAATTTAAAATTTTACCAATTTTAAATACATTTATGTATATTTTTTTGTAGGAAAATAAAACTCCATAAAATTCAAAATACTATTCATTGTAGATTTTTTCAATAGAGATTTTTATCTTTAGAACTCTTTATTGAATTTAAAAAAATATCATAAAAAGTTTTATTTAAAAGTTCTGAAGTATTTTTTTCAAAAAAAATACTTGTAGAGTATTATCAATAAAGAATTTTGAACTTTTCTGTTATCTGATTACTAATATTTGTATTAACCAGTGTTGGCATTGAATGCCTTTTCATAATAACGGTACTTGGCTACAGCAGCTACTTCAAGACCCATATGGAAATTATAAAAATTCGATTCCATTAAAGGCATATGTTTTTTTGTATCACCGGTTTCATTTCGCGTTTTTACCGGTGTAATTCTATAATAACTTGAACTACCGTTAAAATACCGAAACACAGATTTATAACGGTATTTTGCAGATACAACAAAGAGTAACGGGTAATATTATGAAATAAAACTTCTAATATTAGGAGACATATGCCACTATTGTACTCGCTGTCCTAAAATTTTAATATCGGTATTGATGTGGACATCCTTGGCAACTACCATTATATTGAAAAGGTAGTGTTTGCCAACCATGGTATTAACTTTTTTTTTGAGTACACATGCATATTAAATATTTTAAGAAATAATAATAATTATAACAATTAAATTCATTTTCAACAGATTTTTTTTTCGCAATAAATCAATGTTTTGAATTGAAATGGAATCCTACAAACGAATTAATAAATCAGATGTTTTGTAATCATATTTGAAAATAATTCTTTTTGAAACTATTCTTCAAAGCTCTGGTTTGATTTATACTTCGCGAATATGTTTTAAAACAAATTATTCAATCGAATCAATGTAAATTAGACCAAATCATTATCTCACTTTATTCAATATCAAATCATTGATTTAAAATTATTTTAAATTATTCACTGATTTTTAAAATGAATAAATTCTTACTTCAAGCTCAGTGCATAAGTAATAAAACAAAAATTCTGAACGGATAATATTTTAAATCACTGAACGGTAAAATGGTCTTAAATATGCAATAATATTTTTAATTTAAAATCGACTTTATTTTTAACCATAACGGTTTGTTTTTTTTTTTTATTTTGTATTTGAACACCCTACAAAATATTTTGTAGATTTAAAAAAAAACCAAGTTAAAGCAAACAAAATTTTAACTAAAGTCGATTTTAATAAAAAGATAAAGAGAACCTTTATTTAGTGGGGCTGATGAAATTTTTTAAAATTAAACAAGTTAATGAATTAATTCATTTGATTTGATAAAATAAAAATTCATTTGATCTTAAAAAACGAACAGTGCCAAATTCGAAACAATCTTGTTCAATGATTGCTCGTTTTTTTTTTAATTTCAGATCAGGTATTGAACTTATGATTTAAATCTTTGATGCTCTGACCAATATAGATTTTCTTTCTTTCAAAAAACAAACACAAAATGGACTAAAAAAATACTTCTAGGATTTTATGTATATTTTATAACAATTACAAACTTATTATTTTGGGTGTTGCAACGCATTGCAATAATTCTATTTACCAAAAAACATTTCACCGTTATCATCAGGCTTTCCACATACTTTTTTTCGTTGTCCCGAAACAAATCTAAAAATATTCCCAAAAAATTCCATTTATAAAAAATGTTGAAAAAGCTATTACAGTTTCTTCAATTTGCTCAAACTAACCTTATCCGAACTAAATTTTAATTTTTTTTAATCCTCAAGATTTTGAAATTATTTAAAAAAAATGGAATTTTTCAAGTTTGTGTTTTAAATAAAGTAGTAAGTAAAAGTATAATTCTTTAATCTGATTTTTAAAACCAGTTATATTTTAAACAAACAGATTCGCCAAACTCATTTTGTTGATTTAATTATTTTCTACTACAATCTTCTAATATCTTTTTAAAGCATCAGTTTGACCTTTGCTGATTCTTCCCATAGAATCAAAGGAAATGATTTAATTTTAACAAATCAATGTAACCAAAGTAGTTGCCTTGATTTATAGTTCGGGAATCATATCATAAAACAAAAAATTTAATGATGATATTGCAATAATATTTAAATTAAGTGTCTTCAGAATTGATTCTATTTAAATTTGAATAAATCTAATCCTCATTGTATTCAATTTGAAATCATTGATTTAAAGTGATAATTAATTATTCACTAACTCATAAAATGAATCAAATTTAATGCCAGTTTATTATTTCTCAATATTTTAGATATATGGACATTAATGCTATAAAAATCCTAGGCATAAAGGATTTATTCATGTTAAAAAGCTTTGAATTGTTACAGAAAATGTATAAAGGGTAAATTTTTACTTTCGAAATTATGTGCAAAAAACTTTACTAAAGTTTTCTGAAAACTATACGAAATTAGTATAATCTTCAAAATTTACGAACGATTTTAAATATCCCCAAAACATTTTTTAAATGCCCAAAAAGGTTCTCTGTCCCCAAGACCAACAAATATTCCCAAATTTAGAGACAAAACAACAAGTCTGGCCAGCCTGCTTATCATGTATGTATATTGCACATTTTTTATTATGTACCCGATTAAAAAAGATGAAATGGTGACATATCTAATTTGATGAAATACAATAACTAATCATATACAATTTAATCCGAAAAATGGTGAATACAATTGTATCTACGTGGATCAAATTGGATTTAATTACTTTAAATTATATACAATTGAATCCGAATTTTGACCAGACATTATTGTATTAAATAATATCTTAATAGTTAAAATTTGATGCAATTAGGTCCAATTTGATCAAAATTTTGGAATTTTTGTTTTTATTAAATATTGCACTGAAAAACATTGGGGGATTCACGTAAGGTTTCGTGTATTGTGTAAACTAAGCAAATCTAGTAACTTTTAGTCTTTATGTCAAACTGCATACATAAAAAGTATCTACATATTAATGAGTACTTATAGGAGCTATAATATATTATAGTTATAGTATAGCTATAGTATAGCTATAGTATAGTTCAAGAATAATCCATAAAATAAAAATATTCTAAATAAAATGAAATTTCAAATAATTTTCGATAAAACATTACTGTCTTGAAATAATCGTTTAAAAATTTTTTGTTTTAATTTTCATTTGTATTTCATGATATCCTTCAAGCCTATTAATAAATTTGGTGCTACGTTATTCCTAAACCAAAATAATTACTTCGGAGAATTGGCTAACTTTTATTAATATGACCCAGTATTCAATTTGAATATAAAATAATCTGTTGTTTCGATGTAACAATTTAAATGAAAATGAATTTCAATTTGAATTTAGTTCATTTGAGTTCATTTAAAACAATAATATACCATAGATTATATAGGGAAAATAAATGTTTCTTTTTTAAATCAATAGCTTTGTTTTTTGCTATACATATCTAGCACGAAATCCTATACAAAGTCTGACTGCGTATGTTAAGTATTAACTCTTTTAACATAATATTTTCAACGTCGATAATGTATGGCTCATCTGTCAGATAATATCACTCAGATTCTATTCAAAAATATTTTACCGGTCTTTCGTTTTCATGTTATTATTTTTTAAATCACTTGAAGTTTATATCAAAATTTGTTTTTGTAAAATAATATTTTCCAATTAAAAATGGATTGTAATTGATTTCGATAAAATCTTAAATGAAATTTAAATTGAACATGGTTTTACAATTTAAATTCCATGGTCGAGATCTGATTAAATATGACAACATATGTGAAAAGATATATTTAGATATTGGGTCATATAAAAATTTTTCGAAAGACGGAAATTACGTCTTATTATATATAGTGCCATACAAAGCAATATATAACGAGACATAATTGTATTAAATAATATAAAATAATGTATAACCCGTTTTACTCGTGGTAGGCATTAGTAGTTTTTCTAATATTTGATTTTAAAGACTCCCATAAAACTCGCTCAATAACTCTCACAATAACTACCACTTTTTTTCTGTTGTGCTATTTTGTTATTGACTTGTGTGTGTAGCTTTTCTTTTATTTCAATAACTCGACTACAGAGTTTTTAATTATGATTTTTTTGAGCTATTGCTATTTCACAAAAGCTCTCGTTGTAGTTTTTTCTTTTTTTCAAAACAAAACTATTGCTACTGCTCTAAAAATAAAACTTGCATGTAGCAGTAGTGGTAGTTTTGTTTGAAAATAAAAACTCTTCGATTTTAAACTAGAGTTTATAGTTAAATTTCGTTGCTACTGCTACAATTGCCGTAGCAATTCTAACCCTGCAAAATATATAAGAAAATATCAATCTTTGTTCTGAATATAAAACTGGCAATAATTATTGCAACTTTTAAATAAAAAAATTATTTTTCAAGAAGAATGTCCTAAAATTTGAAAGGTTTTCATCTTGAAAAAAATATTTTAAATTTTACAAAAGTAAACAACTATTGAGGAAACTATACCAGTGGGATCCTTCCAACCCTAATGAAATTCGGATATTTGTAGAGCTCTGCGGCAAACGACGCCATAAATCCAAGTCACAAACCTCCTACTATTACCCGGAAATGAGTTTTGTAAGAAGAAGTTAACATATGTAACCTCTTACTTTTCTATTATAAAACGTATTATTTTAGCAGGGGCACGTATTATTTTAATGCTACATTTACAATTAACCAAAAAATAGTAGTTTTTAGAAACTACCCTACGGGGAAAGGGACCGGTCCCAGATGACACGCAGGATAGGTCCCAAGGGGGCGGAGACCGGTCGCTGATCGGTCTTTTTGTTTGAAAGAGACATATCACTTTAACATGGCGTTGTCATTGGAAATGACTAATTTCCACAGTTTAGACACATTGTGGCAATAAGGTGGCGTGTCTGAAAATAGCTTTTCAAATAAACTAATAAAAAATTAAGAATTAAAAATAATCTACTTGGCGTTGAAGTAGGGCTCGATAACACAACCTTCTGCTTGTAAGGCAAACGCTCTACCGTCTGAGCTAACGTTGCTTATGCGTGATGCCTGGCTGATGGTTAAGTTATATGTTTTTCGTTTCTGTTCAAATAAAAAAGAGAAAGAAAAAACAAACACACACAGCAAATAAAAAAACATGGAAAAGAAAAAAAAATAGAAAATAAAACAACATTAACACACACACAAATATGGTGGTGTCTTAAATATGCCCCCGATTGACCGGTCATGGGATAGGTCCCTTAATGGCAGTTGACTTGTTTTTTGCGTTGGCCATAATTCAATTAAAAAATCAATTAAAAATTAGAAAACTACCTCAAAACCTCTGATAATATAAATAAAAATTTAAAAAATTCCCCTTAAGTTACAAAGAAAAGTTAAATGAAATACCAATTGTTAAAACTAAAACAGCTTTAACTTTAAAAAAAACGTTGAAAATACAAAACTTAAAATTTCTTAGCAAAACATTATAGAAATTTAAAATAAGAGCAAAAATAAGCAAATCGTGAAGAAATAAAGTTAAAAATAAATAAAAGAGTAAAATAAATAAAAAATATATTTAAAAATATGCCGCGAATTTTGCTTTTATTTAGGTATCGGTCAAGTTTTTTTAAAAGCAACAGTGAAAATAACGGATCAGAAAATACTTAGAAAATTAATTCATTTTTTATTGTTCATATTTGTACTAATTTAGTAATATGCCTTCGGTTGACCGGTCACGGGATAGGTCCTTGGAGGGCAATTGACTCCTCATTCCCCGTAGGGTACTTCTATTTACTTGTCAAATTCAATAAAAATTTTTAATCAAAAACTAAAATTTTTTAAAAACACCAGTTTATTTCGAATAAAAAAAACCTTTGAAAACACTAGAAAATATGCAATTGATAATCAATTTGTCTGCAATTTCTTTGAAATAATACGAAGAAGCATTAAAAATATTTTAAATGGGGTAATTTGTGCTTAGATGTGTGACTTTTTTATGAATATGAGCTAATATTATAGTAAACACTTAAATAAAACCAAATACTTAATTGACATTTTTTCCGATTTTTTAAGGTGTTTCTGAGCATTAATTAAAAAGTTCTTTAATAGATTGCACTTAAATTTCAAAACAAAAAAAAACTTTTGTTTTAACTTTAAATATAAGGGCCAGTTTTATAGTCAGTACTAAGCACGATTTTTTTCATAAGTAAGGAATTTCGTTTGAGATCGATCTTTGTTTTGACAATAAAACTGGCCCTAAATATTAATTCTTAAGTAAAATGAATGAAAAAATTTGTTAACCCTTAAATGCATGATCTCTTCGATTTTGAGCATTTTTTTATATATGATTTCTAAAGGTGTGTACATTTCAAAAAAAAATAATAAAATAAATTAATTTTTTAAAAAAGGTGATTTTTATTGAAAAATATGGTTTTTTGCCAAATAGCTAAATTGTGATTACTTTAACGAGTATGAAAAAACAAAAAAAAAATCTATAAACTATAATTTATACATTTATTGTCGCCAAAATGAATTTTATTGCGAGAATACCACTTTAAGAAAACCAAGATTTTTACTCTAACTGTTTAAAAATTCTGCGCTAAACTATAGGAACACATGTACTGAAGGGGCCCCTAATGCCCAAAAATGCAGTTTTGTGCATCAAGTGGGTTTTTTTATTAAAAAACCGGTATGTTGCCAAATGGCTACACCATGCATTAAAGGGTTAAATTGCAAAAATGGTTAACAGTTTCAATAATAATTCTATAAAAGCAAGTTCATTATATAAAAAATTTTGAGAATTATCTCTTAAAAAAATGTAGAATCTGTCATATTTTCTGGACAAAGAAATTCCCCAACAAAACCTTCTATTACCAGGTAAAGGGAAATGTAATAAGAAACCAAAAATTGTAACTACTTACACTTTGGTCGCATAACACATTATTTTAACATGGGGGTGTCATTGGGGGTAAATGGTTGCCTAAATCGTACCGGTATAGGATAAAATAAGTGATTACGAAGGAAGTACTGAAATAAGTTGTTACTTGTAATATTAAATTCACTAGTGAAGTAAGTCATTACACATTAGTACATATTTCATTGGTTACATATAGGGAATAAAATAAGACGTTACCAATAATGACTTTGTTTAAAAATACACCGATCCGAGCAATGTAATTAGATTCTTAATTTTTATTAAATCGTACTTTCGCATAATAAGTAGTTATATTATGCAATACCAATAACTTATTATTTTTACACTTATTAATAAGTTATTATAAAACACAATATCGGTAATATATTATTTTAAAGGCTCCAAATAAGTAGTGATATATCTCCATATCGGTAACTCATTATTTTATACCTGCCACATAAGTATTGATGTATCACAATATTAGTAACGTATTACTTTAAGTTTCTAAGTAAAACCAAGGGTAAAGGGGTACCCATTGCCAGGCAATGTGTGAAAAAGGTCAAACCCATTACCAAGGTTTTGCTGGGTCCTTCTTGAGACCAAGAATATACACAAAATCTCAAAATTTAAAATGCTTGTTTAATGTGAAATTCTAAAATATCTGTTTAAAAAATGAATCGTGTTGTCCCTTATAGCATTATTTGGAAAAACAAAATTTTTTTTTGGGCCTCAAGGGCCCGCGCCTGTTTAAAGCTTTTTTCGCCCTTTTCCGCGATTATTTTGCAATTTTTTAAGTGTGGTTTTTTAATTTATAATCTTGGGACTACAGTAATTTTGACTTAGCTGCACAACCAACTTTTGCAAGAATTTGTATGCAGGTAAGCCAAAAACGCAGCTAAGTCAAATTGTTTACCTGCCTTAATATGCAGGTATACCAATACAGACTCAAAACAAATGAAGCTAATGATGACAACTTTGTGCTTTGCACCAAATCTTGCGATTTTTATGGTTAAAAAACGACTAAAGTAGGATATTTTTGTCACAAAAAAACATTTATTATATGTGTGTTTTTTTCCTAGAATTGAAAAACAAAGCAAAACACAAGAGGCAGCTAACGGTGATCTTTTTTATGAAAATAATGTAAAACTGACAAAAAAAATGAGGCAGTTATCTTAAATGCGCATGGACAAAAAGTGCACTTAAAGAAGACAATTGCGTACATAATTTTGTAAAATAGAAACGAAACTCATATTTTGTGCAGTTATAGCAATTGTACACTCAAGAAAAAGGCAGTTAAATCAAAACTACTCTATAATACCAATTTCTACACCAACGTTTGTTTCTTAGTTTGCAAAAACTAACAAACAAACTTTGCGAAAAAAGATATTCTCAAAAAGCTTGTATATAGTTATACCTTATATAATTCAAATAATTTAAATTTATATGCAGATACAGACTTCTGTATTTGAAAATAAATGTGTTTGTAGATATGGGAAAATGTAAAATGTTCAAAAAAGTGGCAGAGAATGGATATTTTGCTTCCAAATTGATACCATAGATGGATATAATATCAGCAATGATTTTGCCATCAAAACTCATTTTGGCCAAAATTGCTGATATAGAGTATTGAATATAGGGTCTCGATATGTTTAAATGAAAATTGTCATAAATTTAAGATTTTTCCAAAAAATAAAATAAGTGTCACCCGAGATTAGCGTTGCCAATTCAGCCATTTTATGGCTAGATTTAGCCATTTTTGAACACGTTTAGCCAGAAAAAATTGGATTTAGCCATTAGCCATTATATTAGCCATTTTTAGAAAATGTTTAGCCCTTTTTTGTTTCTGTACAAAATATAATTTTTGAGCGTGAATTTATAGCTAAATTAAGGAATTTTGCTCAACCTGCCAAATTAATCGCATTAAATATGCTAAAATTCGAAATCTTTTTTAACAAATTGTGAAAAATAATCTGTTGAAGGCATGTCCATATCCGGATTTAATTCATTCAAATAAAATTGCACATAATAAGGATTGATAAAAATTTCAAACACCTACTTTCTTTTAAAAAATGACGGAACGAAAATAAATTTCTACACTTTGTCAAACTTTGTTTGAAGACAGTCTTTTATTTTAATTAAAAAAAATCGAAAATTTGTATTTAATTGCGTTAAAAATATCAGGATTTAATTATGAAACATACTTAAAGTCAACTGACTACACTTAAAATAATACGTCAGTAAAAAAATCTGCAAACGGTTTCACATTGATTTGACTAATTTTTAGTAGAAACACTGATTTAAACAAAGATTTAGGTTATCCTCATTTAACACAATACTGAAAATCCTCAGAACTTGAGTGTTAATTTACAAAATTATTTATAACTAATTTTTAAGAACCCATTCGTTAAATTTTATACAATTTATTGTTAAAATATAATATTTCCATATTTCTGTTATTACCCGGTAGATCGCACCACCAATGTATCCGAAGTTTTAAAGATGGCGAGTTTTTAAAATGGCCCATATCTCGAAAACTAACAGAGATGGAGCAAAATTGACGAAAATTTCGACTACTCCTAACCATAAAAACATTATCTCTATTCAAAAATGGTCCTTCGTGGGGCCTTGCACCCTCGGAAATTTTTAATGAAAATTTTCCATTTAATAAAATGGCCCGTATCTCGAAAACTAGCGAGATAGAGTAAAAAAAACATAAGATTCGGTGGTAGAAATCATAAAAATTCTTCGCTATTGAGAGGTCTAAAATCCTTTATAACTACAAAAAGTGCATTTTTAAGTGTCAGCGTTTGACTATTAAGAGATGATTCCCTACTTTTAGGTAATTTTTAACTCCTTTCAATTTTCAAAAGAGCCGCTGCTCAAATAACTGTTGGAATGATTGTTTTTATTAATTTTAGCCATTTTTCTACAGAAATTTAGCCATTTTTGGTAACCAAGTTCTGGCAACACTGCCCGAGACTAATGTTTTACATTTTCTTACCTAAGAGCCAAAATTTCCTTAAATTATTACTATATTCTTGTTCAAGGAGATTTCTTTCTTCAGACACCTTCCAGACAAATGAATCATGTGCGGCTCCGCCATATTTAGAATTAATGTCCAAAATTTTATGTTTGTGGTCGCATAGCTTAAAGGATTTAATTTCCATAAACAATAACGTATTTAAATAATGTTAACTTACTATCATAGAGTTCAGGCTATGAAACCCTTTCCTGTTGAAAAACACATGCTCGTTTTTAGCAATTCTTTTCTTACACAGTGAAAAGCTGGTATTTGAAACAAAAAATTGGCATACTCACAACATAGTGTGTTTAATATATTATACCAAGGAGAACAAAGGGGATCTTGTTCCCATTCAGAGCGATAGGTTTGCTTCCGGTGTTTTTGTTTTTTACGTAGAGCAGTGTTGCCATTTCAGTGCTTTTCGGGTATTTTTTGGTGCTTTTTTCATTCTTGTACCCAATGATTTTTTACAAATACCCGTTTAATAAAAGCGGGTATTTACAGTGCTTTTTCAGATTTCTGGCAGTGCTTTTAGTGCTTTTTGTACAGTTCATATTTTTGGTATTTGTTCTCGCTTTTTAATATTTTTCTTCAATTTGCTGTCAAAGTTGAAAAAATAATACGAACTAAACAAAAAATACTTTTTTTCACAATGTTTGTAGTACAATTTTAAATAGCAACTTCGATATATTTAAACTTCAAAATTTTTAGATATTAGTTTGGTGCTTTTTTACCCCTTTTTCGGTTATTTTTGAACTTTTTTTACACGATTTTACAAAGCTAAAATGTGTTTTTAAATTCTTGACTTAAATTTCTCAAAAAATTTATATCGTGCTTTTTTACCCCATATTTGGTAAATTTTTACGCTTTTTACCCGTTTTCACAATGCTCACGGTGCTTTCCTGCCTTCAAAAGTTGGCAACACTGACGTAGAGTATCACCACTACCGACACGAATTTCTTTTAGGCTTTGAAGGGCCATCAGAATCGTTATTTTCTTTTTCTTCATCTGTTGATGAAATTATAATCTGCAATAACAGTAGTGAGCGTCCTTTTAACAAAAATTTCCTCACAAAAGTAAAAAATCTACATTCAAAGAACAGCTGTTCTCATAAACGATAAAAAATGGGAATTAATTCATAGTTAAGTCGGTACGCTACAACTACAAATATGTTGTATTTTGTATGATATAAAAATATATATATTTTTTTTAAACAAATGTGCTAATTCATAAAAAAAAATTATTTGGTATTTGAAGCTTGCTATAGTTAAAGTGCATATTTCGCTTAATAAAGAGTTATTAGAAATCTTGATTCATAATCGTATTTTAACTATAAATTAATTTTTCGATTTGATACTGGCAACACTATTGTTTATTTTCTCTCTTCTCCCAAATAAGTCGTAAGTGATGCACAAATTTAGTAAACGATTGACTCAGTAATCGGAAGTGGATATGTATTTTCTTAAATTAGAGAACTAATGATGTGCTAAGATAAATTTAAAAGCCATTAAAAATATTTTTTTTATTTATAAAGCAAATCAATGGAAATGTGTGTAAAAATGTAATTTTTTTAGAACATATTATTCGAAGCATACAAAAGTAATCGAATTTCGAATAATGTTTTGACAGTCTGTACATCACTATTGTTTTGTTTTTCTTTTTAATTTTATTTTTACATTTTTTTTGAATTTTTTTCGAAAAAGGTCATTGGCTACGCAATTGTTGTAGCTTTTTTCAGTTTGATGGATGCAAGTTGTTGGAAGCCACACATTCTAGGGATGGGATGGCTTTAATAAATCATTTCATGCCTGAAAATGAAATAATTAACAATTAAATGGTGGCTTCCTCACTCCAAACTTTATAAAACGTTTAAAGTTGATGAGTACCAACTATAAACCTTTATTATTTTCTTCGTTATTAAGCAAATATGAATACTATTTTTCACAAATTAGCTTAAAATCCTGCAATAAAGCTATTGTAAAAGTTTATGAATTAGACCAAAAATGTATAAAAAATTAGATTGTAGCTTGTCGCCACACTTGTGAATAGTATTTCAAGTTTTATGGCAGTTAAAATGTCAGTAAAACAGCTGTTTTCGTTTCTTCCTTTATACTTTTAATAAAAAAAACGAAATTGAAATCGTAAGTTATAGAAGTTGGTATTATTGCGTACCAACTAGGGTTTTTCTTTTCCCGGACTTTTTCATTTCCCGGGACAGCGGGATTTTTTTCAGAATTTCCCGGGATTCCGGGAATTCCCGCTCGTTAGAAAATATATAAATTCGACATATGTTGTACTTTAAAAACTCGATTTCTGTTAAAACACCGTCCGACAAAATTCATATATTATATAAAATATAAATATATTAACTAAATATTAATTGGCGGTTTAAACGGTTAAACGAATTGATATAGAAAAAGTGAAAGACACGGGTATTTTATTTTCATCCCTTTTTTCAGGATATATTGGAATAGTTAATGGGTGCAGACTTGTGTCGGACCAATTTTATAGTCAGAACACAGATCGATTTGTTGCTTAAATATGAAATCCAAAAATTTATATTTGTAGATATTTTGTTTCTTGCTACGCAGATTTTCAAAAGTATCCGTCTAGAATTATTTTTATAAAATAGTTTGAAAGTAAGTATTTTTCACACAAATTTTTAGGCAAATTCGCCTAAATCGTTTTATAAAAATAGACACTAAGATAGGGTTTCTAGAAGACGTTCGTTGTCACACGAATGAGTGACGACATATATTTTGTTTTTGTATTGCATATATTTTGTTATTGTATTTTCGTTCGTGTGAAGCAAAACGTCATCTAGAAACACCACCTAAAACATTATTAAATACTTAGTTTCTTAACTTTAATTGGTTTTCTTGAATAGACATTTTTTATGCCACAGCTACTTAAAAAGAAATTATAGAACTTTCATATTTAGTGGCATTTCAAATTAACATATAAAAAATCCAAAATAATTTGAAAAAGCATCTGATGGATTATTTTGAAAACAAATAATATTTAAAAAATACAATTGAAATAATGGAATAGCAATTGAACTTTAAATGAAATTATATTAAGTTAAAGAAACTCAAAATACTTATATCAATTGAAAATACGAAAATATTACCAATTTTTTAATTTTAATGCCTATTTTTTTGGAGGTATTTGGAACTGAAATAATGATGTTGGAATGTTGTATAAGGCTGGTTTACACTATAAGATTTTCGGTACGATTTTACTTCAGTATACATGCAAAACTTATAGGCAAGGTTGCAAAATCTTTCCGAAAATCTTATAATGTAAATCAGTCTATACAAAGCTTTATTTGAACAAATATCATCATTTTAAATAAACAAGTTTTTTCCGAAATATGTACAAGTATTTTTGTTGGTAAACTTGGTAATGGCTGATAAAATTTTTTTCGGTTTAACTAACCCAAATTCAACTGACATCAGAAAACAATTTGGCCTAATTCAGTTTGTTAAATTTTAAATCGTATTTTTTTAATTTTAAATATTTTTTGTTTAAATTAGTTTAAAAAATCAATGCTTTAAATTTAAATAAGAGATTAATCAGAACTGGGTCGATAACGACAACGACATGTGCTTTTTCATATATGTTGTATGGGAAGCAAAATGTCGCCATGTCGTCCGGCGATTTGTCGTCGTAATAGAATCTATTCTATTTTCGTGCCGACACACTAATACACACTCAAAACATTTGTCAAATAGTTGCCATATTTTTAACTAATTAAGGGAACAGAGTTGCAGAAATTCGTATTAGAGTTGCAAAAATTCGTACTTTGTTTACAAAAAAATAATTTTTTTGACAGAAGAAATATAATTGAAAATAAAAAACCATAATTTACCGCAAAAAAGCAAAATTAAATACAAAAAAATGTAAAACAACAAGAATTAATGGAAAACCAATTGAATTGGTGAAGAATTGTGGCGAAAAAATACAACCATATTTTTGTTTTGCTTTAATTTTTTTCTAACTGTCAAAAAATGTCGACAATCGATTGTCGCTGAGTTTAAATTATTCGCGACGACTTTTGCTGTCGTCGGTCGACAATCGACACAGTTGTGATTAACCTCTAATGCTTCCAAAATTGCATTAATACTAGCTAAAACTTCTGTAAAAGAATAAAAAAAAAATCCCGGGAAATCCCGCACAAAATTCCCGGGATTTCGGGATCCCTGAAAAATGGTATGTGTACCAACAAATTGGTACGTCTAACATCACTGCTTACAAAATGATTATTTACAAAAAAAAAGGTTATTCAAACCGGTTCAATACTTCAAAAAGGCGGTTTTTAAAAGTATTCGAAACCCGTGAACCATTAAAAATTATAGTATTCAAAGGATAATATTAATCAGTTTTTTTGCTCTCTTGAAAACCTATTAAAAAACACAGCACTACTTGCAGGCAAGCCGACGATATGTATATAAAAACATCTATCTACACACATATCTTAAATATAAGTAAACAGAGTGTAAGAAGTGACATCCAAGATGGGTAGTATTAAATAAGTTTTTTATTTGGTTTGCTGGTATGATGTGATTTTGATGTAATATGAATCACTGTTGGTAAAAATGTCACAATGGTGCCATTTTTGGCACAGTCTAGTGTTGAGTGGTACGCTGGCACTTTCGATATAGTTTTTGAACTTTCTTTATAATGCCCTTGGTTTTGATAAACGTTATTTTTAATTATTTTAAACCCAACAATTAGTACCAAAAAGTCCCATCGGTGCCTTTCTTTTTTGACCTCTGAGCCAAAAAAAAATAAATATTTTATTGGAGAGCATTTCAAAATCATTCTCATTTTTTTCTTGAATTTAAATTCCTCATAAAACTACCTTTAATTTGAATATAATCATGTCGGGGTATATTTAAGAGTTTTTAAATGACCTTGTAAGGATCTTGAAAATTTACAGTAATTGCCCGAATAGCTCTAAAATTTGCTCAAAATTTGGACGCATTAGAACTAAATTAATACAAGACATAAAATAGGAACTTAAAGTCAAAAATGTTCTATCAGAATGAATTTCCAAGACATAGGACTTTCTTTATTTTAAAAACATTTGACTTAAAATTATAGCCTTCCCTTTAGAGATTTCTGGGTCTAATCAATCTATTCGCAAGTTTTACCCCACACGCTTCTTACAAAAACCTTGAGAAATTTCCAACATAATTGTAATCAAATGAAAGATAATGTTACAGTAGTTTTGACGTAGCTGCACAACCAACTTTTGCACGAGTTTTTGTGCAGATAAGCCAAAAACGTTGCTAAGTCAAATTGTTTACCTGCCTTAAAGCAGAGTTTCGAACGACTGCTAATAGCAGTCGTAATTTAGTTAAATTTTCATATTTTGTAAGCAACGTGCTTAAAAAAAAGCACTCGCTTTCATTTTATATTATGAACTTGCTTATTTCAGTCTAACTGTGTAAGTAAATTTCAAAACACACACAGTCATCATTTACATTTTTTAAGTTTTCAAACTAAGCGCAGCGTAACTGTGTGAGTTCAGCAACAAAACAAGTTGTGTTTCTTCTGCTTGCTGCGTTTTGAGTTACTGGTTAATGTGTTTTTACTTGACTAAGTAACGAAAAAAAAACTGCATAGTAGACTTAGAATAGCAGACTGGATAGTAGACTGGGGTCAGCAAACTATGTAGTTGGAACTTAAAGAGTTTTGTATATGCAAACAAAAGAAAAAAGAAACACTAGCAGCTTTAAAAAGAAAATACAATTAAACTTATCATATTTCCTATTTTATTTATTATTTTGTTAATTATATAATTTATATATTAATTAATTTCACACTTTATCGTAAATATGTATGTACGTATAATACTTTATTCTGATCAATTGTGGTACATAGTACATATGATTTGATTTTTTTAAATTGTCATTAATATGACACTAACTTACAACAATTGATTTTTTGGACAAATTACTACACCCAAAAAATACATGGTAGTTGATTATTATTTTTTCAATTGTGTCATATGTTGGCTGAACAGAAAAATTTGTTATTTTAACAAAATTTATTCCTGTTTTTCAGCTTAAAATAAAATCTGTTAATTTTAAAACATTTTTTGTTAAATTTAAAAAATCTAAATTTAAGTAAACTTTATTTTTTTATTACTATTCTTTTGTTTTTGTTAATTAATTCATATATTAATTAATTTAACACTTTATCGTAAATATATACATTTCTGCATTGATTCAATTGGTACATATAATTTGCAGGTTTTTTTTAATTAATCCACTCTGATATATGTATGTAGGTATATGTGACGCGCAAAATAGAAAGGGACCTAAGGGTAAAAACCGGTTTTGTTCAGGAGAGCATGGGATCGGTCTCATTCGATGCTCAGATGTTGTCCACAAAAAAAAAATTGATTTTTATACCCTTAGGTCCCTTTCTCTATGCGCTGTCACATATGTAAAAAATATGTCGTTTAGGTAACACTACCTTACAACAATTAATTTTTTGGAGAAATTACTACACCTAAAAAAATACATAGTTGTTGTTCACTATTCAGTTATGTCATATGTACTAAATATTTTTTTTTCAAGGTCGGTTACCGTTATCGTTATAACACCTTTATCGATAAAATACCGTTTTAAATTGAATACCGTTATCAATACCTCTAAAAAAAATTGGAAATACCGTTATCGTTACCGATATCGTTATTTTTATAGGTAGTTCCCGGTATTTATTAATTTATGTAAAAAATGGCAGTTTTTGAAATTTTTTATTTTATAATCTTGAGTTTTTTATAAAAAAAATTATAGATAACAATTTTACTTATTAAAAGTACCAGCATTGAATTCATAGCTCATAATCTGTATTTTTAACAACTAAAATTAAAAATATGCTATATTGAATGAGGGGTATGTATTGTTGATCTTTTATTTGGTAAAGCACCGTAAGTTGTTTGAGTTTCACGTGAAAAAACTGTTATACTCCATATAAAAAAAATGATTTTTCACGACAATTAGTTTACGTGAAAATTGTGTAGAGTTTGTTTTCACGCAAATTTAATGTACAAGATTATTATTTATCTTGGGAAAATGTGACATTTTATGTTTATTTTGATTGTGTCTTTGTTATAAAATTAAAAAATTGTTCATTTGTTTAAATTAAATTGCAATTTGAGGCATTTAAATTTCGAGTGAAATTTTTTCACGTGAAAAACAACTTACGTTGCTTAAATGAATGTTTTTTTTAGTTTGACTCTAGATCATAAATTAATAGCACTTTCTGTTTAAATTCTTTTTCAAATTAAAGAAAGATGATACAATTTTCACAAGTAAATTACAAAGAATAAATTTTTTTAATACCGGTACGTTACCGAAACAGTCTTAAATGCCATTACTTTTACCGTTGCCGAAACAAACAAAATTTGATACCGTTACACTTAACGTTATTCGATTCGGTAAGCAAACTTGCTTTTTTGTTTGTCATCATGCTAACTCATGCATTTTCCCGATAAAATTTTATGGAATTTAATACCAGAGATGGGCCAAAATAAATTTTCATTTGCATTGCGACAAGAAATGATCATATGTGGGCTTTTTTAATTTGCATTGTATTTTAAGTTGCATTCTCCATTTATTACAATTATTAGAAATACAAAATTTTGAATTAATAAATAAATTGGCAACATAATTAATTTTTTTAAATGGTTGTTGAATTTGTGGCAATTGCAATAAATTCAATTTTGATTCTGAGTTTAAAATATAATTTGTAACTTTTTATATTAAGGGTTTTTATATAAACTCGTAAATTCATTGTAAACCTTGTATAAATAAATAAAAACCATATTTTTTATGTATGGAGTTTGGCATTAAACTCATAAACATACCAGTTTTAAAATGTTTACGAGTAGAATACGAGTTTATATGAAAACCCCTATTTTGTTTGATTTTGGCAATTTTTTAAATCTATTTTCACAATAGTTTTTTTGTTTATATTTACATCAGCTGTTTTACCAAAGTTTACCCGAAGAAAAAGTCTGGTTAAATTTTGGTAAAAAGAGACACACTAATACACTCTCATTAGCGCTCTCATTTACCCAATTTTCGAGTACGGGAACGCTTTTGGGTAAATTTCGATAACATTGGGAACGTACGGGAACGCACTTATTGTCATATGCTTTATGTGTCATCATTCTATAAGTGCCACCCTCCAAAAACGCCGGAAAATTGAATCCAAAATTTTAATTATTTTTTTGTTAATCTTTACAAAAATCTAAGGTCAAATACAGCTACTCCGAAATTTTAGAAGTACCCATATATTTAATGTGTTTTTTTTTTTTTAAATTGCCTGTAGGTGATATTTATAGAATATTCGGTGTATATATTGTATAGGTTCTTCAACCAATATATCGATAAGCGTGTTCGTTTACTTACTACAAATTGCTACTTTTACTACAACAGGAAAAGTTCAATTCAAAAAATAAACAAAACTTTCCAATTGTAGTAAAATTAGTAAGAATTTCGAGTAAACGAACACACTGGATATCAAATGAAATGTCAACGTAAAATAAAAAATTGCCAAAATCAAACAAAATATAAAAAGTTACAAATTAAGTGGGTTATTTTGTAAAACGCAACGCCTTGTGTTGCGTTGATTTGTGTATAAATTGTTATTGTTACAAAAACAATTTGTATGGAAAACAACGCAACTCAAGGCTTTGCGTTTTACAAAATTACGCCCTAAATTTTAAACACAAAATCAAAATTGAATTTATTGCAATTGCCAGAAATTCAACAACCATTTAAAAAAAAATAATTATGTTGCCAATCTATTTATTAATTAAAAATTTTGCATTTCTAATACTTAATTGGAATAAATGGGGAATGCAAATTAAAATAAAATGCAAATTAAAAAAGCCCACGTACATATGATCACTTCTTGTCGCAATGCAAATGAAAATTTATTTTGGCCCATCTCTGGTACTAAATTTCATAAAATTTTATCGAGAAAATTCATTAATTCAAATTATATATGTATATACTCTACGGGTTAGTATTATGCCAAACAAAAAAAGATATGTAGTACATATGACATAATTGAATGTGATCAACAACTATGTATTTTTTTAGGTGTAGTAATTTCTCCAAAAAATTAAATGTTGTAAGGTAGTGTTATCTAAACGACATATTTTTAACATATGTGACAGCGCATAGAGAAAGGGACCTAAGGGTATAAAAATCAATTTTTTTTTGTGGACAACATCTGAGCATCGAATGAGACCGATCCCATGCTCTCCTGAACAAAACCGGTTTTTACCCTTAGTTCCCTTTCTATTTTGCGCGTCACATATACCTACATACATATATCAGAGTGGATTAATTAAAAAAAAACCTGCAAATTATATGTACCAATTGAATCAATGCAGAAATGTATATATTTACGATAAAGTGTTAAATTAATTAATATATGAATTAATTAACAAAAACAAAAGAATAGTAATAAAAAAATAAAGTTTACTTAAATTTAGATTTTTTAAATTTAACAAAAAATGTTTTAAAATTAACAGATTTTATTTTAAGCTGAAAAACAGGAATAAATTTTGTTAAAATAACAAATTTTTCTATTCAGCCAACATATGACACAATTGAAAAAATAATGATCAACTACCATGTATTTTTTGGGTGTATTAATTTGTCCAAAAAATCAATTGTTGTAAGTTAGTGTCATATTAATGACAATTTAAAAAAATCAAATCATATGTACTATGTACCACAATTGATCAGAATAAAGTATTATACGTACATACATATTTACGATAAAGTGTGAAATTAATTAATATATAAATTATATAATTAACAAAATAATAAATAAAATAGGAAATATGATAAGTTTAATTGTATTTTCTTTTTAAAGCTGCTAGTGTTTCTTTTTTCTTTTGTTTGCATATACAAAACTCTTTAAGTTCCAACTACATAGTTTGCTGACCCCAGTCTACTATCCAGTCTGCTATTCTAAGTCTACTATGCAGTTTTTTTTTCGTTACTCAGTCAAGTAAAAACACATTAACCAGTAACTCAAAACGCAGCAAGCAGAAGAAACACAACTTGTTTTGTTGCTGAACTCACACAGTTACGCTGCGCTTAGTTTGAAAACTTAAAAAATGTAAATGATGACTGTGTGTGTTTTGAAATTTACTTACACAGTTAGACTGAAATAAGCAAGTTAAAGGTTGAATATGAAAGTGTGAACTATTTTAAGCACAGTCACCAGTTGAGGCAAATTTTTTTTAAACTTGTTATTAAACACTGCCTTAAAGTGCAGGTATAAAACAACAACATATACTGGTTTCATACAGACTGAAAACAAACAAAACAAAAGAAGCTAATGATGACAACTTTGTGCTTTGCACAAGATCTTGCTATTTTTATGATTACAAAATAAAGACCTGCAGATGTTGAACTAAACAATATACCGACATGTGCCCAGCAAAATTTTTCATTACCAAATAAGTGGTTATATAATAAATAGAAATTCATAGCTCCGCACAACTTATTTTTTGGCGTCTAAACTCACTATTTTTGTTTGGCGTGGTCGTTTTTAAAAGTAGTCATGCTTACCCGCTCGCTTACGAAAAAATGAGAAATAAGTAGTTATGAGATTTTGAATAATAACACGCATGCTTAAAAAAAGTTTAATTATAAGTGGTTATCCGATTGCTTACTTGATTCTTAAACAGTTAGGCAAATACTACTAGCCTAAGGAAATACATTCAGAAAAATTTAAGTTTTCTCTAGTGTGTAATTTTAGGACTCCTCATAAAAATTTAAACATAAAACATATTTACATAGAATAAAAAAATTTACCTGTGTAAAAATTACTTATTTAAATTAACACGAGTAAGTCATTATTTTATATTTAGAAACAAAGAATACAATAGGCCGTTATTAGGAAGTCATTATTTTATATTATAAAATAATGTAAAAGGTAATGATATGTCATTTTTGGTAATGCAGATAGTAATGAGGTGTCATTACCAATATTTTGCTGGATGTCACATAATGCAAGTGTTAAGTCATGCTATGCCGCTCATACATGTGTGGCAATGGCATATAAAGACACCCTGTTATTACACGACAATAGTAAATCGTAAACGACATTTTGGCGACCGTCCATGTAAATCGTCGACGACTTTTTCATACAAATGTCCGCGAAATCGTACACGACGATCTGGGCGACATTATCGCTCACAATGTCGTTGACGATGACATGGACGACAATATGCATCACGCTGTCTTCGATTAATATATAGGCGACTTTTTTGTTGTATTATCGTTGACGACAATATACCCTACATTGTCGTCGACCACAGTGTGAACGACAATGTTCTGTATTATATCGTCAGCGAGCACCCAAGATATAGTCGATTTATAATACAAAGATTCTACTCCTGAATAGAAAAAATACAATTTTTATAATTTTTTCTGTAAAATAAAATTTGTTGATGTATTTTTTGAGATTAGTTTTATGTTTTAAATTAATTTAATTAGTTTTTACTAAAATTATATTTAAAAAAGAAAATATAAATTAAAAATTTATCAAATTATTATGAAAATTACTTATTAAAACATTTATTTTAGTAATAAGCATTTATTTAATTTCTTCGTTTTGTTCGTTTTCTTTGATTACCCAACTTCGCTGTTTTTTCTTTTATATACCCAGTGCAGAAAATCATTACCAGATATGTGGTTATGTAACTACATACTTGGTAATGGTAACTAGTTACTTTTGTTATTACATTTCTTATTACCTTTATATGGCGATGTCGCGAAAAATAATGAGTTGTCGTTACACACCAGCATACGAAAAATCAAAAAATTTATCGTTACCTATGTGCTTACCAGTACTGATAAAAATAGTGAGTCTAAAAATAGATTTTCTAAAAAATAAATTACATAAAAAAAAATATTTTTATTGTATTTTTTTTTTTTAAATAAAATTTGCTGGTGCGGGAATCTAACCTGGGTCTACAGATTGCCAGTCAACAGCTCTACCATCTGAGCTATATCGACATGTAATATTTAATAGATAAAAACATAATTGACCTGCTGCACACAAGTACCCAGCAAAATATTGGTAATGACACCTCATTACTATCTGCATTACCAAAAATGATATATCATTACCTTTTGCATTATTTTATAATATAAAATAATGAATTCCTAATAATGGCCTATTGTATTCATTGTTTCTAAATATAAAATAATGACTTGTATTCGTTGAAATAAGTACTTTTTACAGAGTTAAATTTTTTTATTATATGTAATATGTTTTATGTTTAAATTTTTATGACGAGTCCTAAAATTACACACTACAGAAAACTTAAATTTTTCTGAATGTATTTCATTAAGCTAATAGTATTTGCTTAAATCCTTATTTTTAAGAATCAAGTAAGCAATCGGATAACCACTTATAATTCAACTTTTTGTAAGCATGTGTGTAACCACTTATTATTCAAAATCTCATAACTACTTATTTCTCATTTTTTCGTAAGCGAGCGGGTAAGCGTGACTACTTATAAAAACGACCACGCCAAACAAAAATAATGAGTTTAGACGCCAAAAAATAAGTTGTGCGGAGCTATGAATTTCTATTATATAACCACTTATTTGGTAATGAAAGATTTTGCTGGGTAAGCTTAATCGCTAACATACAAAAAATCAAAAAATATGTTGTTACATATATCCTTACCAGTGTTTAAAAAATATTGAGTCTAAAAATAGATTTCAAAAAATTAAAAAAAAAAATCTAAAAAATTATTTTCTATTTGAAATAATGATAAAAATAAGTCATTATCAGTAACTCATTATTATATGTTTTAAAATAATGCAGAAGGTAAGTGGGTGTCATTACTGGTTCTCCAAAAAATAATGATATGTCATTACCGTTTCTACACTGGGTAGGCTTCATAAGTTACTCTTTCTTTTGGTGGATTCTGTTATTAAGGCACGATATAATATTAAGTTTTGAATTTGTCTGAAAATCATAAAACAAAAATTTAATTTTTTATAGTTACTTACCTTAAAGAGCATTTAACATGACAGCTATTAATTATAAAATGCTTAGGTACACGCACATTGAAATACGATAAGAAATATGAGTTTTCGCCCGCACTAACCGCAAAATACTTTAACGAAATTATTTAAAATACCGTTTAACCTAACAGACCCTAACTACAAAATTTTAAATATCCTAGGGACCATCATTTACCTTAATATACCACTAATGGCTGGTTTACATTATAAGATTTTCGGTGTGATTTTGAAATCCAGCCTATATTTTTTGCATGTGTACTAAATCAAAATCATACCAAAAATCGTACAGTGTAAACTAGCCATAATAAAATAGGCCCATTAACTTTTCTCGAGCAGTTAACTTTAACTTAACCATGGGTAACTAACCAATACTAAATATTTATCCCTATGAATATTTAACCATAATAACTTATCAATATTTTAACTCTGGGTAGTTAACCTTAGTATGAAATGTCAGAATAAAAACAAAAGGAAAAACAAAAATTAATAACAAAAATTTTTTTTTTCGATACGGGGAAATTAAAAGTTTTTCTCGCGATTTTTTGTGTGTTTCTGGTCATAAAAAAAATAATACACTTGACCACGTCGTTTTAAGATTCGCGGTCACTAAATACTATAAAACGATTGTGTCTTTTTGCATACTACGCGAGGTGATTTAATTAAATCCATTTGGTAATTCTATAAAATAAAAGTAGCTTATTTGAACTATTAATTAGTATTTCGTGCTGATCGAGACAACCGCGGAAAGATTCGCGCATAAAATTAAATTATTAAATTAAGGCAATTTATGTGATCAGCACATCAAAGTGAGTAGAAAAATAATCGCTGTGCATGATTTTCTATCTTTTTGTAATTGCGAGTCAAAACTGTGTGTCCAGGGGTTGCTCACATACGTTTAAAATATTTAAAACATGATTGGATCACATTTCGTTATTTCGCGAGTGATTTCTATGCTATTTTTTATATTTAAGAATTAAATTCATTAGTCTTGTACTTCACATGTACCAAAATTCTGCAAATCCTTGATAACACACCTCAACAAACTTTCAGCGGTTTGAGCTTTGACGCATGATTCATTTTAAATTTGATATGCTGATTCTAAATTCTTAAATGCAAGTTTCCCAAAATTTATGGAATAATTGTTTTTCTGAGAGTGGCTTCCAAAAGAATTTTTCCTATAACGGTACACAAATTAAAAAAATTTTGTCCTATGTATTTTAGAGAACAAAGTTCATAATTTACTACCATCGTAACAAAAAGTCTTTTTAAGATATTTGGATGCGTTTTGTATAGTATTTCAAAATACATATAAAAAAGCTATTTCTCGCGTTTTTAATCACGATTTTTTCAAATTTGAGAGGCGAAAGACGAATTCGGAATAGAGATTTGGAATCAGCAAGTAAAATACTAAAAGTATATATCAAGATTCTAACAGTAGCGACTTTTCATTTTGTAGAGGTGTTTAATTCGTGTCAAATTATACTAATATTGGTCACCATTTTAAAAAAAATAAATTTTTACAATTTCCTTACATGATGCCAACTTCCGTAAGCTATCGCAGAAATCTAAATCCTAAATAGCAAAAATTTGTGCACGATTTTAAGTACTGATGCAATTTTGGTAAGTTTTGGTAAAGTGGGGAAATGCACACCGAAAATACTCATATGCATCATAAACGATCTTTAGTCGAAGTTTGGTTAAATCTGCACTTTAGATTTTTTTTTAAATAATCGACATTACAAGTTTAATTTACTAAAATATATTATGTAGGGTGAATAGCCTTGGTTAAGTTTCTTAACCACAGAAATTTCTATGGTTAAATTTTAGCATTGGTTAGAAGAAATACTTGGTTAAAATTTAGATAAGTTAAAGTTAAGGCTAATTGAGATAAGTTAACGGGCCTTAACAAAATAACTTATTATACCGATAACCTTAAATATAACGAACGAAATATTTATGAAATAACGTTATCCATTAACACTAAAGACTGGTTTACACTATAAGATTTTCGGAAAGACTAAAGCAAAATACTACCGAAAATCTTATAATGTAAACTGGCCTTAGCCTTATGAATCGGTTGCCAACTCTGATAAAAACCCATAATGCATGTTAAAAACAAAAAAATCTAGCACCTTTTTTAGCACTTTTTATTTTGAATCTAGCACCTTCTAGCACTTTTTTTCGAGGATCTAGCACCTTTTCGCATTTGTCTTATGGCAACACTGGACGACAGTAATAATATTTTGTCGCTCACCATTTCGTCAACATAGTGGGTTATACAACAAATACAGTATAATGTCGCTGAACTTGTCACCAACAGAATGTTATACACAGAGACTATTAATTATAGAGATAGGAAATCAAAGCTTACACTACTCACCGATAGAGGGCGCTGAAATTTAGTATTACCTGAGCAACTATTTAGTATCAGCTGAGCCTATATTTAAAAACTCAAAAACTGCTGAAAACTGCTCAAAATAAGGAAAAAACAAACGCGGAATATATTCAAATAAAAATATTTGAAATATTTGTTTGTATTTTTTCCTTTGTTGTTTGTTATTATTTAAATTTAAATAAAAAAAGAAAATTGTCAATTTTTTTTACAAAGTGCCATCTATTGATAACGATTTTTTATAACTTATTTTTTGGTGATGCCATACCCCTGGTTATACACAATTAGCTAATATTTTGTTCATGCAGTTAATCGTTAAAGATGATTTCCTTTACATAGTCTTTCAAGACAATTTCAGCGACAAATGTCGTTAGCCAAAAATTCTAAAATGTCTTAAAGACATCGTTGAAGACCATTTCATAGATGATAATTGGCCAACTGGGAAATATAATTTAAATTATAAAAAAAATATTTTTACATACACTCATAGAAAAAAGTTTGTAGAAAAGTTAGTAGAACTGTTAGTACTTCAACTTAACAAATTTTTAACTAATTTTTAGTTAAAATTGAATTTTTAGTTAATTTTTTTGCTACCTCCACATTACTAACTTACAAACTTTTTTGCTATTTTTTTTGCTGAATTTAGTTACTAATTTTTAACAATAAATTTGCTAACTTTACAGTATTTTTCTGAATTTTAGTTACTAATTTTTAACAGAAGATTTGCTAATTTTACAAATTTTTTGTAAACTGAACCACCAATTTTGGAGCGCTTATAAACAGAATGTTAAATGACTCATAAAAATTACTGCATTTTTTAACTCGACAAAAATAATGCAAAATTTTAAATAAAGCTAAATTGAAATGGTTGAAAATTTGTCCTACTCATAAAATATCTAAATTATTAAAATTTATGAGAAAAGTTTCTATTTATCGTAATATATTAATTTTCAAATATCAAGGTTTATTTTGGACCAACCATTTTAATATGAAAATTGTGATTAAAAGTATCTCTGGGGAGCAAGTGTAGTTTACGGGGATGACCATAATTTTTCCCCCCAATATTGTACTTTTTAAGCTTATTTAAAGAATACGATATTTTTAATCGGCCACACCTTCTTTCCTGTGGGTGGAGCTTTAGAGGTGAAAATGGAAACTCAAATAAATTTGGAAGTACATATCCGATCAGCAAACAATGAAAAATCAAAAGAAGGGTCTCTGAAATACATTTTGTTATGGTTAACATATTAGGGATTTTCATATAAACTCGTAAATGCCTTTTAAACCTTGTATAAATATAACCCATATTTTTTATGTACCAGGTTTACACCGTTTACGAGTAAAATACGAGTTTATATGAAAACCCCTATTATTGTCTATAAATATTACCACTTTTACAAAAAATCATTCTTGGGAAATTTTCATTGACATTGATATATAATTGACATTACTTTATCTCAATGTCAATGCCAACAAATTTCATCACCATTCAATGCCAATGAAATTTTTTTTAATTAGCATTGGTGAAAACAATGGTAATAAAATGTACACATAATTGAAGAAAAAGCATTGTAAAATAAAAAAAAATATAAGAAATACGCGAATTTTTAATTTTTTTTCTTAATTTATTCTTTTATTATAACATTAAAACAAATACTTTTTCATCAAATATAAATGGGCATTTAGGCATTGAACAATGCCAATTGAAAAAATTTCAATTAATTTACACATTGAATAAACTGGTCCCAAGTATGTTTTTAAATACACATTTATTTTTTATTTATTAATTTTCATTTCATTTGCTCCTTTTTTACCTTTTTCCAGTCCACTAGTAATCTGCAAAAGTTTTGTTGATTTCAGAAAATTTTAGCAAAAATTTTGTAGATTTAACAGTTTTTTCTACTATTATTTAGCAATTTTTTTGCTGATTTCCGCAAGTTAAATTGATATTTGCAATTAACAAAAATTCAGCTCAAATATTACTAAAATTCTGTAAATTTAACAGTTTTTTTTGCTGTTTTCATTTTATTAATATTTAGCAAACTGATTCTGCTAATATTAGCAGTTTTTTCTGCAGCATCATTTTTAACTAATTTTTAGTAACTTTTTCTGCTATTTTTACGGACTTATTTGTATGAGTGTATGCAAAAAAAATTAAAAACCGTTTTTTTGCTCCGTTTGTTTCACACTTAAGTAAATAAAAATATTAACTCGATGAGAAGTTTTTAGTTTAAATTTGTTTGAAAAAATAATAAAGAAATCAGTGTTGTCAGTGACCATCTAGGCGAAGCTGTCACCAGCAAAGTCGTCTACGTTAGCATTGTGAACAATGTCATCTATTTCGACGTCAACGACAAAGTGGGGCAAATTGTCGCCCAAATGGTCAAATATAATTCAAGGACAATCTCAGCGAAAATGCCGCTCAGGTGGTCGTGTACGATTTTGCGGACAATCGTTTGAAAACGTCGTTAACGATTTGTATGGACTGTCACTAATATGTCGTTTACGAATTTCTATGGTCGTACACCCAGCGTCGAGGATGTTTTCAAGACAGAGCTAACTGGGATGTTCTTAATGATGCATTCTTACCATTTGTATGTCTCATTATATACAATAAAACTGCAAATAAAATAAGAAAACATTATAAAATATAAAAACTTATTATTATAGCGTGCTACGAAAAAAATTTTAGAACACAGTTTGCAAAAAAAAAAAGTTAATACAAAAGTCTGTTAAACGCGATCTGATCCTACTGAACTAATTTTTCTTTTATTTTGTCTAAAAACTTAGAATTGAACTAATATTTTTTGTAAATCTAAAGCCCAAACCACATAGTGAAAATGCCAGTGGACAGTGGCAGTGCTGTCAAACGTTGTTCTTGAATTTCGCTAAAACGATTTAATATTTTAAAAATTTCTTTTTGCGTTTTGTTTGCAAACAGCTCTTGTTTATTTAGAAACTCGGTAGTGCCAAATAGAGAAGATACAAAAAACTGATTCATCGACAAAGCGTCGGACTGCGGTCGACACTGCGTTTATGTGGTTTAGGCTTAATTCAGCATAACAATTACTTTCATCCATATTTGAACTAACTTTGACTGCTAATTTTTAGCAATTTGTGTTTCTTAACTTTACAAATTTTTCAGCTAATTTAAATTACAATTATTTCTTAATTATTATATTTTTGTGTCTATGCTATCAATATCACATAGAGATGGTGCTATTTTAACATTTTTTATTATGTAATGGTAAAACAGCTTTTATCTCATAAACTAAGCGCGATAGAGCAAAATGGATAAAAATTCGTCACTCTTCACCTAATTATAAGTTAATCCTTATGAAACACATATACTCCCAATAATAAATATGGGCCCGTCTAGGGTCAGATCCTGGAAGTCGAAATTTAATAAAGTATAATCAATATTTTCATACAAGGCAGTATTAAACAGTACTAAAAACATGCTGCAGAAAAAACATTAAAAGCAGAGTAGAAAAATAACCTGTACTAGGGATGACAATCGGGATTGATATTTGAAAATCCCGATCACGGGACTACGGGATTTTTCGGGATTCCGGGATTTAAATTTTCCTTTATTTATAAAAATTTTTATGTTATGTAACTAATTTTTTTATATTATAAAGCGTTTTATAATTATTTAATAGTTGTTAATTAATAATGTGGTATATTTTATGAATATTGAAACATCCCTGTCAGAAATGCCAGTGGTCCAAAATTTCGGTTGTTTATAAGAAAAAAAGCACTAGCAAAGAATGGGCTTAGAGTGCAATGCCAACGTTAGCAACCAGTGGTTATCCAGTGCTACTACCTAGTCAAAAATTGCAGCGGTACAAAAATCAGTTCACTGGTACAGCAAAGATTTTATAAAAATGACGCTTCGTTGAAAAAAGTTTGTAGTGAGAAGATTCCGAGTTCATATCCGGTTGCAAGTAAAAAAAAAAGTTATTATTTAATCTTTTTTTTTGTTTTATAAGATTAAATTTTTTCTTTGCGGAAAAGCTCCTTTTAGGATAACTTTTTTTTGCTTTCCCAACGCTGGCATATTATATATATATTTAATCCTTTAATCCCCAGTCGAACATAGGACCGCATATTAGTCCCAGAAAATTGTTTGCCCGTACCAGCATTTTAGCACAGCCAGTAGTTGTCCAGCTGTTATCATTCATTTACATTTTTAGGCTCTAAGTATTATATGTATGTCTAGTTAGCTCAGGGGGTAGAGCTGTCGTCTGCCGATATGACGACCTGGGTTCATATCACGGCAGGACCAAAAAAAGATACATACATATGAACTTTTTTTAATGTTACTTTGGAAAATATAATTCCAGATATACTTGGGATTTTTTCATTTCATTATCATTAGTTGACTAATGCTAATGGCAAAAAAATTTCATTACCATTTAATGCTACTGAAATTTTCTGGCATTAGAATTTGTGTGGGTGAGAGGTTTGCAGATGTGAAAAGTATGATGCAACAAAGCTAGTTAGTTGAAAGACGACGCTTGCCGTGAAGAGTTCAACACGAAAAGACGATCATTCTAACGACGCTACAATATATTAATTAATTTTCATTTTTATTTTAAAAACTCATTAAACTTGTGAATTAAACATTCATTTAATTTTATTTAATAAAAATCATTATTTTATAATTGAACATTAAATAAAACCCACAACATTTGGGGGCTCGTCCAGAATTTTTTAAGACGCAATTAAAATTGAAATAGAGTATATTGTGAAATTCGTAGTCGGTAAAAAGCAGTGTTGCTATTTCAGTGCTTTTCGAGTATTTTTTGGTGCTTTTTTCCTTCCCGTACCCGGTGATTTTTTACAAATACCCGTTTATAAAAAGCGGGTATTTACAGTGCTTTTTCTGATTTCTGACAGTGCTTTTAGTGCTTTTTGTACAGTTTATATTTTTGGTATTTGCTCTCCTTTTTTCAATTTTTCTTGAATTTTCTGTCAAAGTTGAAAAAATAATACGAAATATACAAAAATTAATTTTTTCACAATGTTCGTAGTACAATTTTAAATAACAACTTCGTTACATTTAAACTTCAATATTTTGAAATATTAGTTTGGTGCTTTTTACCCCTTTTTCGGTCATTTTTTGAACCTTTTTTACACGATTTTACAAAGCTAAAATGTGTTTTTAAAATCTTGACTTAAATTTTTCAAAAAATTATTATCGTGCATTTCTATCCCAATTTTGGATAAATTTTTACCCTTTTTACCCGTTTTCAAAATGCTCACGGTGCTTTCCTGCCTTCAAGAGTTGGCAACACTGGTAAAAAGTAGTTGAAAACAAATACAAACGAAGAGAGTAAATTATTTAAAGGAACGAATATTTCAAACGGGCAAAAGAGACAAAGAATTCGTCGCAAAATCAAACGTTCGGTAAGAAAAAGAAAATAAATTCAAAAGTTGTTACTAACACATAATGCAGCAATGACGTCTTTGCAATCGTTCGCTTGTGTTCGTTAGAATCTGCGCCGTGGCAGAAAAGAGGGTATAGCAGCTTTACATAAATACGTGTTTGAAATCGATGGTGATAGATCTAACAGAAAACGTTTACGCATGTTTGAAGGTTTTGACCAGGGTTTAAAAAAACTGCTGACAGCATCCAAAAATATCCAATATTTGATAATTTTCATGAAAAATATCTAAAAATAGTAAACACGTTCTGATATTTAACAACATGCTAGCTAATAGCAACAGAAATAAATATCTAGCATATATAAATTTTTTGATTTATAGCGGTTATCGAAAAATATCCAACGCTTGGATATTAAACAATATGCTAGATAAAAATAGCTGTCTGTATAAGATATATACGAAAATGATATTTCTGTTGTGTTGTATACTTTTAGCAGCTTTCTGGCTTGTGTGTACAACCAACAAGTATAAACCTATAGAGAGACTACCGTCCTCACCAAATTTTGTTGTTGTGTGGCGAACTTGGCAAAGGCTAAGAAAACATGTTGATAATGTTGTTAAGAGAAAAAATGAGTCGGAAGAGCATTTTGAGAAACATTTTTTCGTTTTTTGCTTTTGAAAAAAACTTCTTTGATCAGTGTTGTCAAGTTTGATTTTCCATTTAGGGGTTTTTTAATGAATGTAGTAAATTTTTTTCAACTACTGTTTTTAATAATTATACCCTACACCACTATGTGGTCAGGGTATTATAAGTTTGTGGTGATGTTTGTAACACCAAAAAATATTGGTCCTAGACCCACCTTATAGTATACCGATCGGCTCAGAATTTTTTTTTATTTCGATTTAACGATGTCCGTCCGTCCGTCTGTCTGTCTGTCCATGCATTCTTGTGCGCACTCTACAGGTCGCAAATATTAAGATATTTTGATGAAATTTGGTACACCGCCTTACCTCGGCCCAAGGACGAAGCCTATTGATTTTGGTGAACATGGGTCCATGTTTAGACCTAGTGCCTATATAAGGGTCCTACTAAAATTATATGGTTTATACGCTGCAGGTCGCAAATATTAAGATATTTTGATTAAATTTGGTACACAGACCTACGTAGGCCCAAGGACGAAGCCTATTGATTTTGGTGAACATCGGTCCATGTTTAGACCTAGTGCCCATATAAGGGTCCTACTAAAATTATATGGTTTATACGCTGCAGGTCGCAAATATTAAGATATTTTGATGAAATTTGGTACACCGACCTATGGTAGCCTAAGGACGAAGCCTATTGATTTTGGTTAACACCGGTCCATGTTTAGACCTAGTGCCCATATAAGGGTCCCCCCAAAATTGGCTTGGTTACAAACTGCAGGTCGCAAATATTAAGATAAGTTAATGAAATTTGGTTCGCTGACTCACATTATAGAAAATTTTGACACAAGTCCTATTTTAACCCATTCGAATTTCGGATCCAAACATTAGTTGGCTTTTAACCACACCGGTGTAGGGTATTGTATAGTCGGCATGCCCGACTTTAACCTTTTTACTAGTTTTTGTTAATATTATTTTAAAATTTTTTAAATAATTTATTTTATTATACAAATAATATATAATTCAACTTATGTTTTTAATAATTTTTGTTAATATTATTTGAAAATTTTGTAAATAATTTATTTTATTATACAAATAATATATAATTCATTTTCACCGTTCTTGTTAATTTAAATGTATATTATTTTTGTTAAAATAAACCATATTTTAAAAAATAAAACTATATTAACTATCAATATTAGTTTAAAAAACACTATTGACAAATGTTTGTTGGCACGTTAATTTTTTCCATGTTAAAGCAACATTGGAATCTCTTAAATCCTCTTAAAAATCTGAAAATTCTCTTAAAAATCTGAAAAAACTCACTTAACCCAGTGTTTCCACCAGTAAAAGTAAAAATTACACAGCTGTAGGTCAAAAATAATCCAAAACCGTATGAAATTACACAAAAAATATATTTTTCATATTATTTCAAAATAAACTCTCCTGGGCACAGTGGAGAAGAACACAAATATTTTGGTAAGAATTTCGCCATTTCTTACCGACTGATAAGAAATTTCACCCTGTTAGTTTTGGATGGCCGAAATTGCGGGAGCTATGCCATTTGACTCCAAAGTTTTGCCATTTTTTTATTTACAAACCGGTTTTTAAAGACCTAACATTTCTATCAAACTAAAATTTAACATTTTTGCTATAACCTGTTCCGTGTTTTTGCCTTCTGAAAGAGCAAATCCAGGCAAATTTCTCAGAAAATATAATAACAAATTAACTAAAGGGAATTTCAATGCAATATCTTTTTCAGGATTAAAATAGCGTGCCTTTAAGTTTGCATATTAAAAGAATGGTATTTTATCCATATTAAAAGATTCTTTCAGAAAAATTTTAAAAATACCGTTTTCTTTAATTTTTATGTTTATGGTAGCAAGGCAGACCTTAACATGAAATTTCTTTGCAGTATGTTTATCAACATATTTTGTTTTAAAAAAACAAAATATAACATTTTTTTCAAAAATTTCATACGATTCTGTTGAAATCTGAAACATGTTGGATTTACAGAATTCTAAAATATTCTGATTCTGCTCCACCTTGCTGCGTTAACAAAATTTTTATCTGGTCAAAGCCCAGTATCATGATAACTACAAGAAAAAAATTTTCAGACATTAGAAAGTCACAATCATAACAAACTCAAACTTTCCCACTCTTTCGCTGAATTTTTAAGTGTTCTTGCAAACCAAGAGAAATAAACAAAAGGCGGTGCTTTAAACAAAACAAAAAAATACATAGCACCATTTTTGATTTCTTCTAAATTGGGTTCAGTGTTGAAAAAATCTACAAAAGTAATTCAACAGAAAATGGAGATTTGTGGTAAATATTTCACTGACAAACACGTTTCGTCTAAATATCGACTTATTAATTTATTAAAAAGCTCTGGGACTTGTAAAAATTTACGGAAATTTCTATAAAAAGAGAAATTACACAAAAACTATACAAAAATGTCATTATTCAAAAATTATCCAACGAATGTGTAAACAGTCCCGTTTTTGAATAATTATTCAAAAAGTGGCAGCACTGACTTAACCTCAATGCTTATTATATAGGGAAATGTGTAAAAAAAAACACTCAATCTCTCATTTTTTTGCAATGTTTACCAACATGTTTTGTTTTCTTTCCCGACTTCACGAACAAAAATAAAGAGTAAAGGTTAACAGAGGAAGAGTGGTATAGAAACCAAAATCAATAGGCTTCGTCCTTGGGCCGAGGTAAGTCGGTGTACCAAATTTCATCAAAATATCTTAATATTTGCGACCCGCAGCGTATAAACCATATAATTTTAGTAGGACCCTTATATGGGCACTAGGTCTAAACATAGACCGATGTTCACCAAAATCAACAGGCTTTGTCCTTGGGCCGACATAAGTCGGTGTACCAAATTTCATCAAAATATCTTAATATTTGCGACCTGCAGCGTATAAACAATTTAATTTCGGTAGGACCCTTATATGGGCACTAGGTCTAAACATGGACTGATGTTTACCAAAATCACTAAGCGTCGTCCTTGGGCCGACATAAGTCGGTGTACCAAGTTTCATCAAAATATCTTAATATTTGCGACCTGTAGAGTGCGCACAAGAATGCATGGACAGACAGACAGTCGGACGGACAGACGGACGGACAGAAGCACAAACTTATAATACCCTGACCACATAGTGGTGTAGGGTATAATTATTAAAAACAGTAGTTGAAAAAAATTTACTACATTCATTAAAAAACCCCTAAATGGAAAATCAAACTTGACAACACCATTCAAAGAAGTTTTTTTCAAAAGCAAAAAACGAAAAAATGTTTCTCAAAATGCTCTTCCGACTCATTTTTTCTCTTAACATCATTATCAACATGTTTTCTTAGCCTTTGCCAAGTTCGCCACACAACAACAAAATTTGGTGAGGACGGTAGTCTCTCTATAGGTTTATACTTGTTGATTTAGTTATGGTGGAAGAATGCCATATTTACAAAAAAAGTAAAAAGTATAAATTTGCCGGTTTTTGGTAAAATTATCATGTTTTGTGTTTAATTATGCCGAGTTTTTATTATAAGTGTTATAAGGCCAATAAGGCATAGGACGAATATCTTTATTTCCAACATAATCAAGGTAAAACGTTAACCACAGATATTTCCATATAAATTTGACCCGCCCTACTTTCGAGTGGGCGGGGCTTTAAAGTTGAAAAGTGAAATTGGATCACGACAAAACGCACACAACATAAGCCAACGTTGATAGTTTGCCGCGCAAACAAAGCTAATATATTAATAAGGATGGGTGCAAACTGGCTAAATAAAATCTAAACTAAATTCAGGTTTCCAAATTTCTATGAAATTTAAAAAAAAAAATAAAAAAAAATTTAAAAAAAATTTTAAACCCTTTTGTCAAATTGTATTTAGTTTAGAATTCATTTAACTATCTCGCACAGGGCCGTAACATAAAAATCGTTAATTTCATATGAAAGATATTTTAAATACCTTTCCAATAGTATGCGTACTATCCAAATCCGACCAAAAATCGCGAAGTTATAAGCAAGTCCAACTTCAAACTTTGTACCGAAAGAACTCCCGAGATAGGCCAAACAGATAAAAAACAAATTTGTTTTGCAAGCCCAATTAAAAGTTTCACCTGTGGTAAAAATTTTGACCCGATTGGACCAATTTGTTTTTGTATTTATTTTTGGAGATTTTTTCATTTCCATCTGAACCTGGCATTTTTAACACAAGAAATGGGTAAAATTTATATGACAGCACATATTTCTGACATTTCTGCACATTAAACCAATTTCTGTACTTTCAAACCAAATTTCTGCAATTTCATACCAAAAATTCCCTTAAATAAGTGAATATTTACTCTTTGGTTGTAAATCGAACAGCTTGTGAACAGGGCTGCCAGATTATTTTGATGAAAAATCGGCACTTTTTCCAAAAAAGTCGGCATTTTCGGCACTCTGATTTTAAAAAATCGGCACTTTCAAAAATACTCATTTATGTAATATTTAGGTTACTTTCAGTGTTGCCAGTTTAGACGACATATCGTCATTTTGACGATTTTTACCATCGAAAATAGCCAAATGACGATTGACGATTTTTTCCTTCAAAATGACGATTTTTTTTTAATAAGAAATATAGCAAGACATGTGCAAAAAAAGACACTTTTCCAATCTATAATTCTAAATCTAAAATTTTTAGTTTTTAGAATTATGCATAATTGCAAGCAAATAAATGTGGGAATAAATTAAAAAACCGGTGCAAAATCAGATCATTTTTATTCAGCAAGTCTATACGATTTTTTAAAAATATTTTAGAATTTTAGATTAAAAGTGTTCATATTGAAATTCTGATTAAAATTATATTTAGAAAAAATGTAAAAATCCGTTGAAGTACATCATAATTTTTTATTTATTGCGAAACTGCCAATTTTTCTTTAAGATACGTATTTTGAAATGTACAAAACTTACAGGAAAAATAATAAAAAATATGATAATTTTTGTTTAAAACTTCTGTCGTAAAACTGTAACGAATCTCAATTTTTTGGAAGAATGTCTGTAAAATACATAATAAATATTATAAAATCGGAAATTATTGTTGGTATTTCCTTTTGTTTAAAGCAACCACTTCAGGATATGGCAAGTTTCGGTGATGTTTATAAATATTTTTGTAAATATGTTAAATCGAACAAGCTCGAAATGATTAAAAAAGGATAATTTTTAAAATGCTTATCAAGTTTTTAGGATCCTTATAACACAATTGATGTTATTTTGACAATTTTGAACTATTTTTTGACGACTTTTCAAACGCTATGACGATTTTGATGATATTTTCCAGAAATTTTGACGATTTTGTGCCTAAGAAACCTGGCAACACTGGTTAATTTACATAAAAAAGTATGTGGAAAAGACATTTAGTGTATGTTTTAAGTTTAACAATTAAATAAAAATAAAGGCTGAAGAGATAAATGAAATGATAATAAAAAAATGTTAGTTGTAATTTTATGAATATTTTTATGATACATATTAAGATATTATCTGACCAATACTATGTACATAAATTAATTTTAAAGCTTTCAAAAATAGTTCTTCTCCGAACTTAAGGTACCCGTACACCTTGAAATATTATGCAAATATTGGCCCTTTTTTTAATAACTAGATTCCCGAATAAAAAACATAATATGAAGTCATATGTAATGATATCTTATTTAATATAATTGGAGATATACTATGATCCGAAAAATGGTGGACAAAATTATATCGGACAGCATCTAAATATATTAAATCATATAGAATCTTATCCGGATTTTGACCCGATATAATCATACCTAATTTGATGTAGAAAGACGTAATTATATAACGCTTTATATTGCAGTTTCAAAACAAAACTATTAAAAAGTAATAAATAAATAACACCTTTAAGTTAAGAATTCAAAATTTAAATAAAAATTAAAGTCTCTGGAAGAAGTTGTATATAAGTGTAACCACCCGAGTAAAAAAGATCATATATAACATATATTTTTTAATATTAAAATATATGATTATATAAAATATTGTATGCGACTATATATGTTTTTATATGATGATATATTATAAATTTTTTTAGAAATTATCTCATATGTAATCATATTAAATCATATATCAGTATTTGCTTTATTGCAAATTGTTTATATAGGAATATATAATTGATAAAACCGTTCAAAATTTTATATATAAACTAGCGGGCGCAGCCCGCTACGTTGTTAGCATGCCTTAAAGGTTAGAATTAAATTTCTTTTATATAAAATAAAACAAAATATTTGTTGCTAAGGTAAAATAATTGTTAGTAAATTTATTATAGATAAGTCGTATTCGTGGCGCAGCCCCCCCCCCCTGATTTTCTTAAAATTAGCTTTTTTTAAATACAGTTTTTTATAATAAAAACCTTCACTCACCCAGCCACCATAAATAAATAATTCTGACACAACAATAATTCTTGACAATATACGTGTGTATGTCCAGATAATTTGGTAAAGTGCGCATATAGGTAGATCGACCCGTAAATAGTTTTGTTCATTTGTGTTTTGAATGAAAATAAAAAACATTTAAAGCAGGGTTGGTAAGCGATTTATAATATTAAAGATAGCTGGCGAAGCCCGCTACGTTGTCAGCGTGCCTTAGAGTTTAGAATTAAATTTCTTTTAGATAAAATAAAACACAATATTTGTTATTAAGATAAAATAATTGTTAAGGTAAATTTATTGTAATGTTTAAGTACAAACACTATTTTTTGCCTCTTAATTTTTATATAAATAAATCATTTAGTATACCAACATGTGAGCATGTAACAACTAATTGTCTGTTGTTCAAGCCATCGTCATAGATAGGTCGTATTCGTGGTTGGGTGGGTAAATTCGCTTTGTTTATTTAAAGCAGTGGTGTTCAAAACTAAAAATGTAGTTGTGTTGGTGAGAAAATTAGAATTGCACTGTAAGAAATGTTGAATGGGTTAATAGAATCTGTATGCATTATTTTTATTAAAAATATGAAAATGTTTTGTGTAAAAAGCGAAGTAGGTTCTTTCGGAAAATACAAATAAATACTACACTGTTTTAAAGAAATAAAAATAAACAAAATACAATTTTTGAAAGAAAAAAAATACATACATACATAAGGGTGGCTTCTTTCATTCTATGTAAAACAAAAGGTTTTCGATTTTTTTAAATCAATATTAATGATTTCATTGTATTTACATATTTATAAAATATCTTTAATGTGTATTTATAATCATAAAATATTTGTCGTACATTGTTATTATTTTTTTTTTCAGTACATTAAAAAAAAATCAGCATATATCCGAACTCATGTTCATTCGTCGCTGTTTCAGTTACGACTAAAAGCAAGAGCGTAAGAATACATGTGAATTGAGCAGGGACAATTGTCCTATGGGCTGAACACCACTGATTTAAAGTACAGTTTTATAATAAAAGCCTTCACCCAGCCACCACAAATAAATAATTCTGACACAACAATGGCTTTAAAAAAATAAATATTTTATCACTTTTTCTCGTGAAAGTAGATTGTTAATAATGAATCCATTACAAATTGCAATAACGTGTGTATGTCAAGATAATTTGGTAAAGTGCGAACTTAGGTAGATAGACCCGTAAGTAGATTTATTCATTTGTGTTTTGAATGAAAACAAATAACGTAAAGCAGGGTTGGCAAGCGATTTATAATATAAAAAGCTACGTATCTACGTTGTTAGCGTGCATTGAAGTTTTTTTAATTCCAGTTTATGTAAAGGTAGACCTGGCAATTCAAGTAAATTCACAAATTCAGTTGGAAAATTTACTGCGTCGGTTTCTTCCACCGGTGCTTCGTTACCTGCAGTTTAAATATCAGAATATATAAGTTCCATTCTTTTTCTAAGGTTTTTTCTCTTTAGAAAATTTGTTTAACTTTTTAGAGAGTATGATTCAATTCTACATAAGTTTCATATTCCGTGGATAGTGTTTGAGTAGGTAATTAAAAGGGTTCTTCTTTTTGTTCCTCCCAGTAAAAATCCCAAATATATATAATCTGCCTCAATCGCATGCGAAATTTCAAGTACCAAACTCCGGCAGTTTGAG